>WEKY01032815.1:0-44429 GCA_013390045.1 Picathartes gymnocephalus
AATGTCTTCTCCCCTTCAATTTAGTCCCCTAAAATAGCAGAGAAGGAGGCGGTTTCCTCAAATTAAATCTCTCAAACGATGGGAAAGAGGCATTGTTGCCTCAAACCCTTACAAAGCACCGACAACAGGGCTTGCCCCTCAGTTTAAAGCTTAGCAAGATGAAAAAGGGGGGGGGGGCGCTACCCTCAATCCAAACCCATAATATGGCATCCATATTTTCCTCCTTCCATTTAAAATGGAACCTGGGGATTCTTTATCAGCTGATACCCTGAACACCATGGAAAAGCCAGGTTTTCCTTCAATGAATACCCTTAAAAACAAGTAAAAGGGGGTTCCCCCCCAGTTCAAACATCATGAAAGAGGAGTTTGTCCCCTCAATCTAAACTCCTTTTGTCCTCATAACTCTCACTTTTTCTCGGAGTACTTGGGAGGGACTGGCAAGATGAAATTAAAAGGAAAAGGAGAAAGATTCCCCCCCTGCAAATCCCTGCACTGGCTCACCTGCTGAAGCCTGGCACAAAGGTTTGTCCCTCGGCACCTCCTTTAAGCAAGGCTCCACATCCAAGTGCATCCAGGTGCTCCCCCAAACCCTGTGAGACGCTCTCACCGTCCTTCCACGAGACACCCCTGGGAACCCACCAGAAACCCCTCTCCTGCAGCACCTCCACGCAAAAGCGAGCTGAGGGAAGCCCTCCCCGCTAAAACAGCCCCCGACAGGAGCCGCTCTCTCATCATCCTCACAGCTCGCACCTGCGGCTGTTGCCAGTTCGAGTGTGAGGACAGGGGCTGAAAGAATTTGCTGCTCGTTCCCCGGACAGCTCATTGTCTGCACCTGGCACACTGGGGCACTGGGCTTTCCTTTCTATGGATAAGGAGCCCTCTTCCCCTTCAGATACCCAAGGCTAAAATTGGGATTCCACCTCCAAAATTCCTTATGTCCAAGGTTCATAATTCCCAAGGAAATTCCCCACAAATCATAAGCCATCACCTACAATTTTTCCTCTAGAATCATTAGAATTAGATAGAAAAATGGTCAGATCAAATATACATCAATTTAAATCCAGAACAGCATCACTTCAACTGTCAAAAACTTCTACATTTTCATGATGGTTTGACACTTTTAAAAATACAAAATTTGACAATACTGACCTGTTAGACATTTTTCCAAATATTTTAATAAGTACTGGAGATTAAATAAGGTGTTTAGCCTCAATTTAAACACAGACAAAAACGGGAAAGGAGATTTTCTCCTCAATTTAAATCCTTTTTCCTACAAAACCTCCGTTTTCTGGGGTCAGTGGGATGACTGGGGAGGGACTGCGAAGATGCAATCAAAAGATGAAAGGAGAAAGAACTTCCTTGTGGCCCCACCCTGCCCCACCTGCTCAGGTGGGGGAGGGTTAGGTGTGTTGCTCTCCTCTCCAGCACTGCCCCTTGGCACAGGGCTTGTGCCTCCGCGCCCTCTGAGCAATGCTGCAGGTACTGCCCAACCCCTGCGAGATGCTCTCACCATCACTCCTTGAGAGACTCCCTGGAATCACCCCCTCGGCCACCCCACTCCGGCAGCTCTTTGTCACAGGTGCGCCCAGGTGACACACGCATCCCTCCCAGCAGCCTCTGCCCCCTCCTCATCCTCACTGGCCACACCTGAGGCTCAGGAGGTGCAGACTCCCACGAGGAGGGGGGAGCTGTGTGAAGTTGGTGGGAACACAAACCCCCAGCTTGAAGCCAAAGGTGAGGGGCGGGGCCAAATGGCTCCCTAGGATGTAGATGTGCGAACAAAGGTTCATAGAATGCAGAAAGTTCAACAGTTGTTTGTATTTTACACAAACACTCATGATATAAGTCACATATTTTAATAGTTGAAATATCAGTGGAAGTTACTGGCTAGTTACAGCCGTGAGCTTCATACAGCATTCCACTTTTATGGATTTATCAGAAGAAGCAGTTTCAGGTTCTTTCATCTCCTCCAAACTCTTGGGAAAGACGTTTTTAACCAAACTCCTTGGCAATTTTCTCATTTGAATAAAAGCAAGCACTGGCAATGACCAACAAGTGAAAAGGAAAGCAGAATATCACGGAGACATGGCGGGATGGCTCCTATGACTAGAGCACTGGAATGGAAGGGTTTAGGATTTTTAGGAAAGACAGGCTAGGGAGATGAGGAGGGGATGTAGCCCTCTATGGATATGGAACCCTGCCTGGGGAAATACAAGGAGCCAGCTGAGAGCTTGTGGGTGAATTTTAAGGGGAGGGCAGGGACAGGGATATTAAGGATAATAGGAAGGGCTTCTATAGATATGTTGCAAGCAAGAGACTAGGGATAATGTGGGCCCTCTCCAGAAGGAAACAGGAGGCCTGACTACCCTGGACAAAGAGAAGACTGAGGTTCTCAATGACTTCTGTGCCTCAGTCTTCAACGGCAAGTGCTCCAGCCATGCTGCCCAAGTTGAGAAAGGCAAATGTAGGGACTGGGAGAATGAACACCCTGAGCCCACTGTAGGAGAGTATCAGATTCAAGACCATCTAAGGACCCTGAATGTGCTCAAGTCCACAGGACCAGAAGAGATACATCCCCAGGTCCTGAGGGAGCTAGCAGAGTTACCAAGCCATTATTTATCATTTTTTGAAAAATCGTGCCAATTAGGTAAAGTCCTTGATGGCTGGAGAAAGGGAAATAGGATCCCCCTTTTTAAAAAGGAGAAAGCAGAAGACCTGGGGAACCACTTCTACCCAGAGCAATGGTGACGGTGCTCCATGGAACTGCTTCTCCTCTCTGGCTCTACAAGATCCTCCACTTCCATCACCCTCCTCCCCACTAGCTCCACAGGACAGCTGTCACCCAGCTCTGGAGATTAATGGACATTTCCCAGACATTTTCTGGGCAAAGGAGTGGTGAGGCTGTGTTGTGATGGTGTGGACCTTAGCAGGACGTACACAACATGGAATAATAAAAGGCTGGAGAATGTGCCAAATTTGCCCTAAACTAGGACAGGCAGGAAGAGTTCAATTTCTTCCAAAGGGCCTGTGGTCTGGATTTGTGCTGAAAAGACTGTTGATAGCCCTGGGATATTTCAATCAGTGCTGAGCATCAAGGCCTTTGCTGCTTCTCACCACCCTGCCAGCAAATAGGCTGGTGTTGCACAAGGAGTTGGGAGGAGATGAACTCTTCAGAAGGGCTCAGCAAGCAAGGAGAAGCAGTGGGGTAGCCCTGTATATGAGGGAGTGTTTTGACTGTCTAGGAATTGACAGTGGTGATGAAAGGGTCAAGAGTTGATGGGTAAGAATCAGGGGAAGAGCAGATAACAAAGTGGGAATCTTCCCAGACACAGAGGGAAGACTGGTAGGCAGATTGGTAGTTCCCAGGGTCCTTCATTCTACCCTTAAAGCGGGGTGCAATGAAGTTTCCGGATTGTCCACAGCTTTCCTTCTATGACAAAGTGACCTGCTTGGTGGGAGAGGGAAGGGTTGGGGATGGTGTTTACCTGGGCTTTGTTAAGCCTTTGACACCATTCCCCAGAGCACTCTTGTGGAGAAACTGGCTGCCCATGGCTTGGACAGGTTCACTGTTCACTCGAAAAAACGGTCTGGACGGCCATGCCCAGGGAGTGGTGGGGGACAGTTTCATTGAGCTGGTACCCAGTCACCAGTGGGGCTCCCCTGGGCAGCACTGAGACCAGTCCTGTTTCTATTGATGGCCTGGAGGAGGGGACCCACAGCCAATTTGTAGAGGACAGCAGGTTGGGTGGGAATGTGGATCTGCCAGGGGACAGGAAGGTCCTACAGAACGATCAGTAGAGGCCCAGGGACTGGGCTGTCCTAGGCAGTTCCTGAAACCCCTTACCCCCCTACCCCTCCCTGACGACTGATGATTACTACACCGTTTTTCTCAACGGGGTCCAGCACCGCTGCCACCATTGGGACTTCAAGCGGACGCAGAAGCCCCGGCGGCGCTGAACATAGCGTGTCTGCCAGGCTTCCAGGGATCCCCGGAGCCGGGCACGAAGCTGCCCCAGGAACCTTCCAGCAGCAGTGCTGGTGCTGTATTCCAGCTCCACTGAGCTGCTGCTGCTGCTGCTGCTTTCCAATACAATGGGATTCATGATCACCACTAGTCTAGGGAGCAACCTGGCTATGGCCACAGATCTTCTGCGTTGCAGCATCACGGAGCTGTTGCTGCTGCATCGTCTTATGTTCTTAGGTTTGTCCTCTTCTATCACCTTGTTCATGTCTGGCCTTGCCAACTCCACTTCAAGGCACTGGGGATGCTCTCTCGCCCCCAGCAGCTTTGGCATAACCTGCACATTAGTGTGGATCACCCTGCTGCTCCCCCTGCCCCATCGGCACTGGGATAGCTGCGCCTCCAGCTCCTTGCGGTGCTCCTCGAAGAGCGCCTGGGAGTCCCGGCAGCTCCGGATGAACCTCGGGAAACGCCTCCCGGAGCTCATGGAGCTGCCTGGGCAGCTGCTATGGGGCAGCTCCGTGTCTGCTGATCTCCGTGCCCTGTCTATGCTGCCCTGCCCCTCCAGCCAGCTTCTCGCTGCGCTCGGATGCTTTGAGTTCTGGCGGATCCTCTGCAAGAAGCACAGATGGGTGAGACAAGAGCGGCTCCCCAGGATGCCCCACATTGTCGTGCCACGTGTGCCACACCAACTCACCCCAAACCCACAGGGCCCAGCCCAGCCCACACAGCAGAGCACAGGCCACCTACCCAGAGACACTTGTCCCGTAGCATGACAGCGACCAAGATGAGCTGCAGCACCACCATCGTGATTGCCACCAGCTCACCCATGGTGAAGATGCTGAGGAACCCCATGGCACCGTCCCTGTCACCAGCATGGGCTGGTGAAGAGGTTCCCCAGTGGCCTGCAGGGTCCCACTGATGGGAATCCAACTGTGGTGGGGTGGCAGAGGCCAAGGCTGTGGTCTGCCAAGACACTGCCAGACTCCTGTGCCCAGAACTGTCTGCTCCTGTTGGGCCCCTTTTACAGCCTGGAAGTCTGGCAGAGTCCCCTGTGTGACATCATGGGACAGCCAGAACCGTCTTTGTGACAGCGTGGGGCAGTCAGAAATCCCTTTGTGACAGCGTGGGGCAGGCAGAGCCCCCCGTGTGTCATCCTGGGGCAGTCAAAACCCCCTTTTGGACACCCAGGAGCCCAACGGAGAGCCCTTGCTGCCTTGGGCAGAATGACCATGCATTCCCCATTGCCCTGCTGAAACCTTTGGATTCTTTAAGTCAGTCAGGTCGTAACAATTTTATTTGACATCATGAATCTGTTTTCAGTTGTTGTTGGATCTGTAATTGCCAGGAGTGGGGGAAGGTGAACTGATTCATAAAATAGCTCTTTTTTGAATAGATGATATGTCTCAATTTCATGAGCCTCCATGACACAAGGGTAGTGATCATGCCCCTGTGCTGGGCACTGCTGAGGTTGAACCTCAAATCCTGTATTCAGTTTTGGGCCTTGCACAACAATAGAGACATTGAGGTGCTGGAGTGTGTCCAGAGAAGGGCAATGGAGCTGGGGAAGGGTTTTGTGCTTTAACCCCAGCTGTAAATTCAGTAAGGAAAAAAGTGAGAAAGAAACTCATAAGGTGAGATAATTTAATAAACAGAAACAAATTCCAAAAATATTGGATGAGATAAAAGAAACAGAAAAGAAAAACAAGCGAAGAAAATGTTAGTAAGTTCTCTGCACTCAACCAATGTGCAGACACTCATCATGGAATCACAGACTGGTGTGGGTTGGAAGGGACCTTAAAAGATCATCAAGTACCACCACCTTGCCATGGGCAGGGACACCTTCCACTGGACCAGGTTGCTCCAAGCCCCATCCAACCATGCGGGGACCATGAACACTTCCAAACAAAGGGCAGCCACAGCTTCTCCAGGAAACCTGTGCCAGGACCTCCCCACTCTCACAGGGAAGAATGTCTTCCCAATATCCCATCTAACCCTGGCCTCTGGCAGAGGGAAGCCATTCCCCCTTGTCCTGGCACTCCAAGCCCTTGTCGAAAGTCTATTTCCAGCTCTCTTGAAGTCAGGGGCTCTAAGGTCCCCCTGGAGCCTTCTCTCCCCCAGGCTAAACAGCTCCAGCTCTCTCAGCCCGTCTCCAGATCAGACAGGCTCCAGCCTTTGAGCATCTCTGTGGCCTCCTCTGGACTCATTCTAGCAGCTCCACATCCTGAAAGGACCAAATGCCATCCAGAGGGACCTGGACAAGCTCAAGAAGAGGGCCCGTGGGAATCTCATGAGGTTTAACAAGACTGAATGCTGGTGCTGCACGTGGATCAGGACAACCCCCAATATCAAACCAGGCTGGGGGATGAAGAAATGAAGAACTAAAGAAAAGAAGAAAAGAAGCCCTGGCCAAAAGGAACTTGAGAGTGCTGGTGAATGAGAGGCTGGACATGCCCTGGGCCTGTGTGCTGGGCTGATCCCAGTGTGGGCAGTAGGGAACGGGGAATTCTGCACTTCTGCCCCACTCTGGTGAGACCCCACCTGCAAAGCTGCCTCCAGCTCTGAGGGCCAAGCACAGGAAGGACGTGGAGCTGCTGGAGAGAGTCCAGAGGAGATCCCAAGATGATTAAAAGGATGGAGCACCTCTATGCCATAAGAAAAGGCTGAGAGAATTGGGATTGTTCAGCCCAGAAAAGGGAAACTTCAGAGTGACCTAATTCTGGCCTTGCACTATTGATGGGAGCCAACAAGAAAGATGGAGAGAGACTATTTACAAGGGCCTGGAGTAACAGGACAAGGGAGCACAGCTTCTCACTGAGACAGAGTAGGTTTATATTGGATATTGGGAAGAAATTCTTCCCTGTGAGGGTGGCGAGGCACTGGCACAGGTTGCCCCAAGGAACTGTTGCTGCCCCATTCATGAAAGTGTCCAAGGCCAGGCTGGATGGGACTTGGAGTAACTTGGTCTGGTGTCCCTGCTCATGGCAGGGGGGTGGAACAGGGTGATCTTTACAGTGCTTTCCAACCCAAACCACACTGTACTTCACCTCTAAGGACTACTGCTGCCAGCTGCTTTTGAGGTACTTTATTTACAGCAACACAAAGAGACGTAAAAAAGCAAACCCAGTGAGGTGTGAATCCCTTACTGTAGCTGTCCCTCCTGATCCCACCTTCACAAATGTATTCTGGATACAAAGCCTTTGTGGAAATATTGTGCTGCTTTTGGACCTAGAGTGAACAGATGTCTCCCCACAGCGCAGTAGCATGGCTCAGCCCTGCCTGGTCCCACTCAGTGACTGATCAGGATGCTGCTGAGGCTCAGCAAGACAGGCTCTGCGTTCAAGTGTGTCCCAAAGGAAAAGCAGTTTCCACCACCGCCAATAACCAACAGCTCCTTCTCATTTGGCAGAAAGACACTGCTATGATTATGTAGCATTAATGGCCATTCCAGGTGCTCCTGAAAAAAAAAAGGAGATTTTAAACATACAGGGCTTCACGTGGTCCACCATACCACCCATGAGTGGGCAAAAACAGATAGTTAGAGAATACAGGAACAAGTAACCGCTGAGTTCTACTCCTCTACTACACCTGCCCACCCACCAACTTGCAGTTCAGTGATTTTTTAATGAGAGAAAATGTCTTTGTACTCCCTGAATCTCAATGCTTTTCCTCACAAGAACGGAGCCAGTCACTTTTTGATTCAATGTAAATCTTTGGCATTCATGGCCTGTGGCAAGGAGTTCCACAGCTTACCTATGTAACTGGCAGGTTCAAAAGCCTAGAGAGTTTCACCTCTAGGTCAAAGCAAACAGCTCATAAGCAAAGGAAGATACCAATCCATCTGCAGCCACTTATTCAGTGTAAACAAAAAAGTTAAATTCTTTTAGAAACAACTTTATTATCACTGTACCCATCCTCGTTGCTGTCCAACAAGGCCAGCCTATTTTATCCAAAGGATATGAGGCTACTTGTAACTTCTGCTACAGACAACAATTGAAAACTAAGCTACAATTAAGCACATTTCATGCTTTATACCCTCAGCAAAGCGCTGCAAGGTCAACCAGATGCACACATCCCACCCACTATGAAAAACTGACCCGTCACAAATTCCAGTTTCACCGACAGGTTCCATATGTACAGTTATCAAAAGAAAATTGTTTCTTTACATAAAAGATAAATAAAAACTTGTCAAGCAACAGAAATGTTCTTATAGAATCACAGAATGGTTTGGGATGGAAGGATCTTAAAAAATGTCACCTTGCTCCATCCCCCTGCACTGGGAAGGGACAGCTTCCACTATACCAGGTTGCTCCAAGCCCAATGTAACCTGGCCTCACACATTTCCAGGGATGGGGCAGCTAGTTTTTTTGGGCAGCCTTTGGCAGTGCCTCACCATACTCTTCGTAAAAAATTTCTTCCATATACCTAGTTTGAAGCTACTGTCCTTTAGATGAAAACCATCACCCCCTGTCATTTCACTACAGGCCCTGCTAAAAAGTCTGTCCCCATCTTTCTTACAAGCCCCCCTTTATGTACTGGAAGGGGCTCTAAGGTCCGCCCAGAGCCCTCTTTCAGTTGGGGCTGAACAACCCCAACTCTCTCAGTGCATCTTCACAGGACGTCAGCTCCAGCTCTCTGATGATCTTTGTGGCCCTTCTATGGTTTTACTCCAACAGATCTATGTTTTTCTTTTACTCCAGGCAGTATTATCTGAGATAACAGCTACTCAGAGATGTAGACCAAGTTTTGCCCAGAGTATGCCAAAATCCTGCTGTGTGACCCCACCTGTATGACTGTTCTTCAGTAATTCATAGAAGAAAGTCACCAACAGCTAAAGCTGGAAGGGTCCTTCAAACATCATCCAGTCCAACCACCCTGTTCAAAGCAGGCTCAATTCAAGCAGGCTTTTCAGTACCTTGCCCAGTCAGGTTTCAAATATCTCCAAAAATGGAAACATGACAGCCTCTCTGAGCAATCTGTTCAGTGTTCAATCATCCTTACAGGAAGCTTTCATGTTTCAGTGGAGTTTGCAGTATTTCCGTGCTGGTTTTTTCTTGTATTTCAGGCAGCAGCTATAGCACACTGCAGTTTCCACCAAGAAATTCTCAATGAAATTATTCCACAGACCTCCATAAACACTAACTCAGCCCCTAGTTTATCTGTTCCCTTCCTCCACAGACATCCTGAAGTGACTATGCTTGTGCCCATTTCAGTTCTGCTGCCCCTTGTCTGAAACGGAGCAGCTCCATGTGCTCCAGTCTTCTGCACGTTCCATCTCTCCCTCTCTTAACCCTGCTACGTTCTCTGTGCTGGGTAACAGCCCTTTGGAATTACATCCTACCTCTCCATAAAGTTACCATGTTCCTTCACAGGTTGCTGCTTACCCTGAAGGAAAAATTTCAGTACTTACCACATTAATCACATAGTCCAAGCAGAGACCGGTCGTTAAGTCAATGACAGTGATGCCTGGCACAGAGGATGCATGAAACCACACTCCACCAACGAGCAGAAGCTTTCCTTCATGCACATGTGCAGTATGTGAATACCTGTGAGTTCAAAATGAGATGGAACTCCATTAGCAAGGGAGGCTGGTAGAGAGAGGCTGAAGATTCTCTGCTGAATGCTCTGAGCAACCTGTCTAGTTGAAGATGCCCCTATTCATTGCAGGGAGGTTGGACTCGTTGGCCTTTGAGAGGTCCCTTCCAAATCAAACTGTTTTATGATGCTAAAAATGCCTTCTGCTTACCTTGGGACAAGAGGAGGGTGTGTCTCTATTGCCTGCCACTGAAAGCCATGTTCAAGCTCCCTCAGAAGGAAAACTGAACCCAAGGGCTGCTCAGCTGCTCCCAGACCTCCCGCGATCAACACTCCTCCTTCCCAGCTGCAGGCACTGTGAGAGTGGCGGCTTTCTGGGACTGGACCCTCAACAGCAATCTAAAAAAACACAAGTCCAAGGCTGAAGTTTGCAAAGCTAAGTGTCTGCTTAACGTCCAGGCTTTTAAATGATCTTCTCCTGTGTGGTTGAGTTTTTTGATACCCAACCTTCTCCACATGTTCCTCTAGCGACTGCTAAATGCTTCCATTTACACTGTCTCTGGCTCTCAATAAATTTAATATAATCAGTCTTTAAAGGGTTTATTTCCACACATTTATTAGGGGTAACTTTATCAGCATTCTTGCATGCTGCTTTCTGCTCAAGACATACATCTGGGAACTGCAACTTTGTTTAGAAACACATGGACTAATGCAGTGATCAGCAAAGCAGTTGATCAGTTGCTCAAACCACAGAGCAGGATAAAAGGCTCAACTGCAGAACTAAAATCCAGAAAGAAACCTTTAGTGCAAGCAGTAAAGGAAAAAATGTAAGATTAGACATTAAAGGAATATGGAGAAAAATTTGGAAGCCACTTTGTCCATACCTTTCCCCTAAAACAAATGAAACTATATCTGTTAGCATCTGAATGGATGGAAGTTTATATAATAGTTTCAAAAAGTCTGCAGTGACAAGAATTTCTCACCTCTTTAGGCAGTCTATTGCAGACTCAGCTAGATTCACGATCAATAGCTTTCCTTAGAGTCCAGTTGATCCCCTGTACTACTCAAAGTTAAAATGGAGAACAATTTTTGTCTTCTCTGCAGCAGTATTTTAGATATGAGAAGATTTATTTCTATCTCGAATCTTCTCCAGATTCAATAGCTAGGAGACCTTCAAAACGTTCCCCTGTGAGGTATGTGGCCTGGTCACTCTTGCTGCATACCTCTGTACAGCTGTTTCACACCCTGCCCACCTCTTTTTTAGCAGTCAGCTTCGTGTATTTTACAGGAATTCTGCTGAGATTAGGAACACTGTAGAAAATAAAAGAAGCAATTCATGTCTCCACCAGATAACATTCCTGGTTACATATCTGAAGACACAGTGTAGGCCTCCCACAACAGTGGGATATTGCTTCCTCATGTTTAACTTGTGACCTCCTGCAATTATGCATCTTTTACCCTATAACTGTGCTAGGTACAAGGTTGGGCTCAAAGACTTATAGTACACAGGGTTACATCAGGCTGGTGGCCAGTAAGTAAATGAGGGAGTAAGTCCTCTTTCACTCAATTTCCTTTTATGACACATTCAGCAATCTAGTTGACTGAGGCAAACCAGCAGATGTGGAGGTGGTTTTGATTGTAGCAAAGCTTTTTATACTGTCTCTAACAGTATCCTTCCACAACAATGTCAAGCTCACAGCTAGGCAAGTCCATGATGGGAGAGGTGAAAGAAGACAGACACAATATGTTCTCAGTAGCATCCATCAACAGGGCAAAAGGCAATGGGCACAAACTGACACAGAAAAAAGTCCATTTAAACATAAAACCCCGTCATATTGTACTATCACGGTGGTCAAACACCGGAATAGGTTGCCCAAAGAGATTGTGGAGTCTCCATCTATGGAGATAATCCCACCTGGACAATACACTGAACAACCTGCTCTAGTTAGACCTGTTTTAAGCAAGAGTGCTGGACTGGATGACCTCCAAATGTCCCTTCCAACTTCCACTATTCTGCAGAGACTGTATTTGACTAAAAAGCTGGGTGTTTATAAGTCAGTTCTAACTCTAATCACCATGGAGTACATTCTTACCACAGTGTAGGAGAGTTCTGGAGTGTGCAAGAAATACCAATCCCCGAGCACAGGCTCCAGAGCAGAGCGACCACCATACACGAACAGGTACTGCTCACCTATGGAAACAGACAACCAGGTGGTAACAGAAGTTAGAATCTGGTATGTCACAAAAGCAAAAATTTCTGTTTGCATAGAAGGGAAGCTGGCAAAAAGGGTGCAATAGTACTTTGGGTAGGTGTCAAGGACATGCATTCACTGCACTATTCCCTGTCCTTTCACTGATTCAGAATGGACTGTGCAGATAACACCAGTGTTGGTCACTTTCTTCAGCTACAAAGCAATATCAAGGCAAAAATAAGATGAAACAATACAGTCTGACAACAACAAAACCCAATGTATTATTAATAAAATTTTATTTACGCATTTAGCATTTGCTTTTTTGATATAAAATTCTGACTGGAAGACTGAACGCTAAACTATGCCACAGTGTTAATTAAACACTGCTCCACAAACGGAAAGTATGCTCCAGACTAGACTAACAGCTGTTTAACAATTCCTTTCTGCTTCCCTTGGAGAGTTCCCTGCCAGCTCCAGGAATGGGACACCTTAGGAAAGGATAGCTTTCAATTCCTGAGTGCCACTGCTTAAGTTTTTGCCCCTTATAATCAGGATCTTTTTACTAGACCACCCTTCAGCTTGCTATTGCAGGACCTGATACCAGAGCTGTTCACAACTACTGAGTGTTTGACAATTGCTACTAGAAAAGTAACATTTCCTCTGAAGGACTTCTGGATAAAGAGCTAGGGATCCTGTTCCCCAAAAAATATCCTTCAGAGAGAACAAAACATATTTCTGGCATGATCAAGCATGAATAACTTCAGCCATATATGATCTCAAAGAATCAGTCTTCCAGAATGGATTACAGTAAGTTTCAACCCTACTTGCCCCCGGGGATTATGTACATAACAAAATAAAAAATTACCATATTTCAAGTGTCAAGAAGAGATCTGAAAGCCTCTTAATTTCTTTCCTACTGCCAGGTTTGAGGAGTGGTCAATATGAACTTCATGACGTTCAACAAGGTCGAGTGCAAGATCCTGCATGCCTACAGCCATTTCCACTCTTTCCAGGCTTTTTACCTTTGAATGTCATTTCAGTTGTGCTGTGTCTCCAACGCAAAGCTGCTGCTTCAGCAGCAGGCTGCAGGCTTACAAGCTCCACTGCAATATCATCTGGGCCTGGGGCATTACAGGTTTCGGGGAACTTCAGCCACAACATTCCCAAGCCTGAGCTCGATGGGGATGTTCGTCCTCCTACCACCAGGGCCAGAGTGTCTGAGAGACAAGACACAGTATGGTACAACCTCTCACCTGTGGAGATACAAAATGTCATGTTTTTTCACAGATGTTTTTTCAAAGGAATTTATAATCATTAAAGCTGGAAAAGACCCTTAAAGATTATCAAGTCCAACCATTCCTCCAGCACTCTCAAAGCCAAAACTAAACCATGTCCCCAAAAGCCACTTTCACACAGCTTTTAAATCCTTACAGGGATGTGGACTTCACCACTACCCTGGGTAGCCTGTGCCAGGCATGGGTGACCCTTTTCTTAGAGACATTTTTCTCAATATCCAACCTAAACCTCTCCTGGCACAACTTGAAGCCATTTCCTCTTGTTCTGTCCCTTGTGTCCGGGAAGAAGAGGCCGACCTCCACCTGGCTACACCCACCTTTCAGGTAGTTCAGTTCAGTAAAGAGTGAGAAGCTTCCCCCTGAGCTTCCTTTCCTTCAGGCTGAGCCCCCCCAGTTCCCTCAGCCACTACTGCAATGGGCTTACAGCAGTGGTGGACGAGGAAAGAGCAACAGATGTCATCTACCTGTACAAAGCATTGGACACTGTTCCACTCAGCATCCAACCTCTAAACTGGAGAGACATTGATTTGACAGATGGACCATGCAGTGGATCAGGAATTGGCTGGATGGTCTCACTCAGAGTCGCAGTGTCCAAGTGGAGACCAGTGATGAGTGCTGTCCTTCAGGTCTCCATAGGGACCAGCACTATTTAACATCTTTGTTGGTGACATGGACAGTGGGATCGAAGGCACCCCCAGCACATTTGCTGATGACAAGGAGCTGTGTGGTGCAGTCATGTGCTGGAAGGAAAGGGAGGGGCATCCAGAGGCACCTGGACAGGAGAGGTGGGACTGTGCCAGCATCAGGGAGCTCAGCAGCACCAAGAGCAAGGTCCTGCACCTGGGTTGGGGCAATCCCAGCACAAATACAGACTGGTCAGAGAATGTATCAAAAGCAGCTCTAGGGAGAAGGACTTGGGGGCCTTTGAGGACAGGAGCTTCAGTATGACTCAGCAGTATGTGCTCGCAGCACAGAAAGTCAACCATGTCCCAGGCTGCATCAAAAGACGCGTGGCCAGCAGGTCGAGGGAGATGATTCTCACTCTCTATGCTGCTTTTCTGAGACCCCACCTGGAGTTCTGCATCTGGGTCTGGTGTTCCCAGCACAATAAAGACACGGAGTTGTCGGAAAAAATTCAGAGTAGAAGAAAAGGCTCCAGGGAGACGTTAGCACCCTTCCAGTGCCTAAAGGGACTCAAGAGAGCTGGAGAGGGACTTTGGAAAAGGGCCTGCAGTGGCAAGACAAGGGGGAACAGATTCCCACTGCAAGAGGGCAGGGTTAGATGGGATATTAGGAACAAATTCTTGTCTGTGAAGGTGGTGAGGCCCTGACACAGGTCCCAGAGGTGTGGCTGCCCTTTGTCTGGAAGTGTTCCACACCATGCTGGATGGGGCTCTGATTAACCTGGTCTACTGGAAGGCATCCCTTGCCCACTTGGGCTCATGTTCAGCCACTGTCAAACAGAACCCCCAGGTCCTTTTCCAGCTTTCCAGTCACTCTGTCCCCAGCCTGGGGTGCTGCACAGGGTTGTGGTGACCAAAGGGCAGGATCTGGCATTTAGCAACCAGAACCTTCAGATCTCTGTGACTACCAGCAGCACTGTGCCATGACATCACATTTTCACTAGACTTTCTTTCACTTTTAGCACAAAGGTATCCCCCTTGCACTTGCCATCAGTATGGGAACTCACCCCATCTTTTACCAGGAGTATTCTGTGTCACACAGACAGCTTTCCAGTAGCCTGCATGCTTACTCAGCACATGGAAATTTCTCACGCGGCAGTGTTGTCCATCCTCCTCCCCAAAGCCTCCCATGGTAAGAATCATGTTGGGTTTTATCAGAACAGAGTGGTGACCGTAACGTCTCAGGCCAGGAATTCCTGAGAGCCTTGCACACGCTGCTGCAGGGACACTCCCAGCCATCCCAGCAGGACCAGCAGGACGAGGAACTGTAAGCCAAAGAGAAGCAAAGAACTTATGCACAAACACAAACCAAGGGCTACATTTTAAGTAAGAGATTAAGCATCTTCTCATCTTCTCAAGATGAACATTCATCTCTTCAAGAAAAAATTGAGAAGCGAGTTGACAGTGCACACAGATAATTTGACATGGGCTAGAAATCAGGATGTGATGCTTAAAACTACGACTGTACCAACTGTAACTTCTACTCTGCTCACTCAGCTCCTGGCAATTCTGAGACTGCTCTCATGGGGCGGATGTAAGACTGGCCAAGTGCAGTGTCCTAAACAGCTGCAGCAAGATATGAATCACTGCAGTACCTTCAAAAGGAGCACCTGTCTGGTTAAGACAATATTTGGCATGTGAACAGCAAAGAACAGCAGAAAAAGGACAAACACCTGGAAGCTGATTTCAAAGTTTCTTGCCAGATTTTGATCCTACCTTCACAGAAGCACCGAAATAACATTCTGAAGCATGACAAATGATCTGTTCGTTCCAATGGTCCTAATATAGGAGAGTATTTCCAGTTATCTAAATATCTTCTCTCTAAATATTATATCCCTTAGTACAAAACTAACTTTCAGCACAGGACTCTGGCTCACCTACACATTGTTTTCTTTTAATCGGTTTGGAATCTGTGTCTTCTTTGTTTTAATCAAAAGCTTTATCCCTGCATTGTAAGAGATGATGAAGTGGAGGAGGAACAGCTTGCAGTCCATTTATTGTATGCCATAATCAGAAAAATTGCCTGTACTGATCGTTGCATTGTACAAGACTACTTTATCATTTGATGAAGTAAGAAATTTCATCTCCTTGGGCTTAAATGTCTTTTTACAGACTGATTTTTTAAAGACGGAGGAGTTTTTTTTATGTCCCAAGATACACTTACCATGATCTTTTTGGAAGATACAGTACTTGCACTCTCTTGAACTGGGACCAAGTCTATCTGAGAGGATAACTTGGGTCATTTATTGATATTAGAGACATATTTTTTGCATTCCCAGTAAAATATATCTAAGCATGGACAATTTTCCAGACTTTGAAGGCTTTTGCTATCAGTTTTGAATACAACAGAGATGGCAGGAGAAGGATACCAATCCTGTCTCTAATGAATCAAATGTCTTCACTGTAATAAAACCTGTTAAGCAAATGTTAGATTTTTTTTTTAATTTAAGGATAGATACTATGCCTTTAGGAGCCTTCAAGGATTTAACTTAAGGACCAGTGACAATCACACAGTACATTACATCACACCAACATTAATTTAGCTTCAATTTCACAACATCTTCATATCCAATTGAGACACAACACAAGGATTCAGTGGCCTTGGCCTCAGGAATGCCATCCTGCCCTACCCTTTTTCAGCTGCTTTTCTTGCTCCCTAGAACACAGATTTCAACTTTCTCTTGAAACTACACCTACTTGTGGTGCTATACTGTGAACACTAGCGATATAAAACAGGTTAAAAATAACCTTTTGCTTTCTACCCTGAAAAAGGAAGCAAGCAGTCAAAACCAGAAATTTCTTGGACTGCTACTGCCGCCAAATCCTTTTTATCTTGGAAACACAATCTTGGTCTTGGCTTTTGCCCACCTGTACCACTTCTCTCCCATCTAAAAAAGTGACATACAGATTTAAAAGCATTTCAGAAACAGAAATACGACAGGTACAATTGCACCCACAAAGGATAACAAAGCAAAGCACAGCTTCATGACAGGCTCCTGAGTGGTCTGCTGGACAGAGCAGTAAAGAAAACAGAACAACCTTTTGGGAGCTGGAAGGAGAGAATGGTTCAGAGAGCCGTATATGGAGGCAAACAGGAAGAAATTCGAAAGGAAGATCCCAAAACCAGGAGGAGGAGCAGGGTAGGCTGCATTGCAGCCATGCACTGGAGGGGCTCATGTACAAATAAATTACAAGCTGTTCAGACCGAGAGGTTCAATAAATGGAAAGAACAGAAGTGATCAGAACCAGCAGCATTAGGCCACAGCCCTGGCCTTGCTTTGGACAGCAGAACTGTTGTGGAGGAGTGGAGAAAGCTACCAGACAGCAGCATCCCATCTGCCCCTTCCAGGATTTCAGTGTCTCCTAAAACCTCTCAGAGATGCCTACACGAGACAAAAGAATAGTAGTGGAAACTACTGGGTGTGTACCTGTGACACTGGGTAACAACGGAGTCCAGGAAGGTTCCAGCCCCTTTGATGCAGCCAACACAAAGTAATGAGAACATTTCAGATGCCATTCCTGTAGCAAGCCCAAAGTAAAAAAACAAATAAACAAACCAAGAAAGGAAGAGCCAAACAAAAAACAATCCCTTTCAAAATCTTAGAGCAAACAGTAGTAAGGACCTCAGAATAGCCAGGGTGACCAACCCAGCCTAGCAGAGGCCAAAATCAGAGGGGTAAAGCTGAATCGGAGAAAGAACAGGTGGGTAAATACCTCTCTCACTCCAGCTTTCAAAAATTTATAGCCCAGGGATCTTCTAAGCAAGAAGCTGTGTCTTTGTATTGAACAATCCTTGATGGATTTTTCATCCATGAACCTACCCAGTTGCTCTTTGAACTCACATAAACTTTTTAACACGACCAACATGCATCCCATAGCTTAACTACATGTTGCATGGGAAAGTTTTTCTTTTTGGGATCAGCTTCCCTTTTTGCTTCTCAGTTCTGATGACAAAAAAGAGTGAGGTCTTTATACCAGAGGGATTAAGGTTTCTTAAAGTTCATGGAATGTAAGTGATTCCAAAGAAATCACAAATGTTAAAAGGTGCAACATGGTCTGTGCTGGACAATAATACATCATTTTCAGTGTGGCCTTGGAATCATTCTGAGGCAGAAGCACAAGCGAAAGGAATGTACAGGAAGCCAGCAGAAATGAGAGGTGACCCTGGTGTTTATGGACATTAGGGAATTGAGTGTGTTCATTCCCGTGGGGTGGGATCTATTCAGCCAACTATGTGACTAGCAGGTGTAAACATGAATGTAAAAGGCACAAGAACTCATGTTATCAGCTTCATTGCCCCAACCCATATTAGAAGTAAAAAGCATCTTCTGAAAAGTGACATCAAGAAATTAACATAAATACTGAAAATGGAAGAATCCACTATTAGTCCCTAAGCAAATTATTCTAAAAATAGTCTCCCTCCACACTGGGTGTCTATTTTACATTTCTTAACTAATTTGACCAAGCTTGTTTACAATAAGACCTGGATCTTACTCAATCTCTCTTTCAAAGGCTAATTGTAGAACTCCCTGTTATCACATTGTTGAGTCCTGTGCACGTTTCCAGCTCAGACTCATGCACATTAACCTCCTCTGCAAGGAAAATAATACCAAGTTTTTACCTTCCCACTATATGAGCAATGGCCTTGGCCTACAACTCTAGCAGATATTTCTAAACCACTTAGCAAATCTGCCACCACTTTCAGTCACCACTTTTGCATTCATACAGCAGAACAGATCGTACCATGTTGGCAAAATAAATTCAAGCACATTCAATTGTTTTCATACTACAGTTATCAGATTTCCAGAATTATAGACAGAGAACCATAAAATCAAAAGGGAAACTTCTAATAAGTATTCCACAGGATACTTAGTTCATAGTTACTCACTTTCTTGCACTTATCTTCACTTCTAGACTTCAAATAGTTGGAAACTTTGCCGGCAGTTAACATAAAAATGGCAAAGAACAGAGTCACATTTGAATTTCAATCATTAATACAGGAATTGCTGTACAAAGTCAGATCAAAAAATATCTGAAATTAGTAATCTGTATCCAACAATGACAACAATGAAGTAGTCTATGGAAATGGAAGAGTGCAGGACAAGTGCATCTGCTTTCCTCAGGAATGCTCTCAATCAACTGCAGCCAGGAACAGCACATCAGATGTATATTTATGTATTCAGTAATCCTTAATGGATTTCTCTTTCATTAAAGTAATTGTCCCTTGAATCCACGCCAACTTTTAGCATGTACAACTTCTTTTATATTACCAGGTAGTTTGCTATGACAAGTCTGTCTCCTTGAGAGACTGCTCACAGGAAGGAAGGAACATGAACTTTTCTAAGATCAAGGAGAGCCTTCTTCCCCTGCTGCTTCACCAGGAGCTTCCCACAGCCTCTGTGTTAACTAAGCTGACCCAAGGACCTTTCTGCCTCCATGAACACCTAAGCCTCAGCAGCTCTGTACAGAACTGCAACCATAAGAAATTGCAAATACCTTACGATATCAAAGCCAGGTCCCTGATCTTCAGAATAAAGGAGGGTTACCTCATACTCATCAAAAGGCTCCAGAGTCTGTACTCTTTGCTGCTCATCTTCTGGAATACAACAGGTGAAAAACTCATTCATATCCACGACACTGCACTCAGTCCAGCCCTAAAAGACAAGTCCATTGAAGTCATCACCTCTGGAGGGACAGAAACCTCACTTCCCACAGGAAAACAAAGACCCTAAATTAAACACCTGCATGAGCCACTAAGACTGTCCAACGAAAGCAAGAGCATTCCAAAAACTAGTGAAAATACATCTCTCATCTGTAAAGTTCTTAAAAACTTAATTTATTATATCAAAAGTCGCAGAGGAACCCATTAATCCCGTATGAGACAGTAGGCTGCAAGCCAGTTGGAAGCACCTCCTAATGACGAGTCACACTACCAGAGAAGGCAGTACCTCAGCCTCAGCCCTGTCTGCTTCAACCCATAACTGACCAAGCGCTTAGAGTTCCCATCTTCTTCAGATAAATCATGCTTCATGCCTGCCCTGGAGCTGCAGGTGCTCACCTTCCCCAGAAAGCGCTTCTGCTGTGCCCCACAGTCAGGGTACTGTGCCAGTGAGTGCAGGGCAGTGTTCAGCTGCCTGAAATGCTGCTGCATGACACGTCCAAAGGGGTCCTCTGGGTGCACCTGCTCATACACCAGGAAGCATGCCTGAGGGAAATGCTCTGCCACCCAGTGAATCAAGGCATCTGACCTGTTGGGAGATTGTGCGTAAGAAATTAAACTGAGGGCGCACTCATCATACGACAGATGCAGTGTATCTTCCTGCAACACCATAAAGCTGCTATTAAGGCATCCTGACAAGTGGCAGTACACAAATGAGAGTCTTGTGTTGGGGACTCATGAACATCTCCTCCCTATCTGCACAGACAATTCAGGGGATGAAAAGAACAAAAACTTCAAAATTGCTCATTTGAGATTTTTCTTCTCTTTTTCCTTCCTTTTAGGATATCATGTGGACATCAATTACATCATCAGAATTACGATGTAAAGAGCTATTTGGGATGCCACAGAATTCCCAAGGCTTTAGTTTCAAGAGAACTAGGAGGCCAAGGTGATGTACTGAGAAAGAAGCTTGTTGTTTTCCCTTTACCACTGGGTAAGAGAGGAGAACCCAGCTGACCTGGTGTTCTCCATGTAGGTGAGCACCACTTCTGCGATGAAGAGGGTGGGGATTTCATTGTTCAGTCCTGCGTCCTCCAGGGTTCTTTCCAGCTCAGACAGCTCTGATAAATCCACTCCCAGTAATTTATAATCCTCTCCAGAAAAGGTAATGGCTCCTGGGAGACAAAAATGGTACAACCTCATTATGGTGCTGCTGCAATACTGAGACCAAAAGGGACAAACGTGAAAATCAAACCCACAGACAATCACTCACAAGGCTACGTCCATCAACTATATCTCTCTGGAACATGTACAAGAAAATCCCCATCTCTACATGACCCATGAAGGGATAGTGCCATGTGATCCATCAACTGCAGGTCTAGAACTCCATTATTCCTAATGCAAATTTCACCTACAGATTTCTCATAGAATTATTACACTTACTATAACAACAGAACTTTATTATATTTACTTTAAGATCATTTTTTAGAACCACTGTAATTCAAAATCAAACCCAAAGGGCTCTCATTTATACACCTTTCACTTTACGCTAAGAAAGCACCATTGCTTTGATAGAATTTCAACAATTTCCCTCACAATCAGAAAATCATTCTCAGGTTTCATAGGCTTGGTTGGTTTGTTTGCTAAACAGATTTCACTTCTGTATAATGGCACTGAGCCCTGAATGCTAGCTCTCAGCAAACACCAGGACCTGACTCACAGATCACCATCCTTAGAAACAGTTCCAGTTCCAGTTCATGATCTGCAAGCATTATCTGTAACTCTGTACCCTATAAGAGTATGGTAAGCTATGGCCTGTTGACCTTTTCAGCCAAAACCACACCATTAACAAAGTGAACTGTACAGTACCTTTAGAAATCACCTACTCTGTCTCTGCAACCCAACAACTGTATCTGTCCTAAGGACAGTTAACCTACACTGTTCTCATACACTTCTGGAGGCAAAATGGCCTTTTTTAAAAGCCCATCAGAGTGGTCTGTTCTACTTTCCTCTAACTTGTCCCTCCATCCCTTGCTGACCTCTGGACACAGAGAACAGGGTATTTCCAACTATCTGACACCTTCCTTTGAGTACCTGGAGATTCTTGGTATGGACAGAGTTCCTTGCCACAGGACTCTGCCAATATTAAAAATGTGAATGGATTCATGGAAGGGCTATTCACTAAGACCTGGGAGTCAGGAGCTCACACTCTATAGCTGTCTTCCATCTGTATTTAAATTGATAAATACCATCTAAATGCAGCAGTTTACACATGTCCCCACTGCATTTCATTCCACGTTTTCCAGACCATTTGTGTACGTTGTCAAACTCCTACTCTCATTCAACTGACTGCAAGTCCCCATGTTTCCTGCAGGTTCATGACATTTCATCTTCTATAGCATATCATCTAGAGCATTACTGGAAATCCTGCAGGGAAACAGATGCAGGAGAAACCTCTAGTGATCCACATACTTTACATTCCTCCTTTTGCCCCTTAGCACCCAGCTGGCACAATATTCTGCAGTAGTTTCACAAGGCTCATTTTCTCCTGCCTTGGAGGACAAAAAAGAAAGTCAGGAGGCATAACAACTAATGTTTTATTACAGTCAAGACACTTAAGAGTCAAACCTTCTCTCTTACCCATCTAGTCCATAAATCATTGCGTACTTTAGAGTGAAAGGGACATTTAAAAGTCATCCTGTCCAAATACTTTGTCATGGCAATTATTTTTGTCAGGTTGCTCAAAGCTTTGTCCAGCCAAGCTCTATGCCCAAGGCTGGAGATTCCATCACCATTCCAGGCTATCTGTTCCCATTTTTAACTACTCATGTGGTGCAACCTCCCCCCCAACATTTTCATTATACATCACTGGAATTTCCTTTTTTTTTGCAACTTTCAACCACTGTGCCTTGACTATTCGCTTTATGCCTCCAAGAAAAGTGTGGCTCTGCCTTTTCTAACCTCTCCCAATTGGTAAGCTGAAGACTGCTGTAAGACTCATCTCCCTCCCAAACTCCTCCCCATGTGGCTGAACAAACCCAGGAGGGAGCCTGCCCTCCCACAACACCTGCTCCATCACTTCATCATCCTCATCACCTCCCACTGGACACAGTACAGTTTGCCACTGTTTTTAGACCAGTGAGCTCAAAGCTGGACATACCCGTTTAGAAATTGTAACAGAAAAAACTGACCTCGGTTTGATAGGATCAGCTCCTGACAAATCCATCCTGGCTTCTTGTTGTCTCCCAATGCTTACAAATTATTTGTTTCAACATGTTTCATAAAATGAACATGCTTTTCATCTACAATTTCACTGTTCCCCTACTATAATCTCTCACATTTTGAAGGCTGAAGCTATGTTTACTTCTTCTAAACATTTTGTACAAAAAAAAATCTTCCATGAATGCCATACCTAATCCTTCCCCTCCAGTGTCTCCCACCAGCACTGACAACTCTTTTGTTCTTTTGATCAGAGCAGCTTTCTGGCACGCCACATTTGGGAAATCTACCTCATACACCACAGTGTGATGCAGAAGACCCATATCCTTCAAACGGAAGTATAAGGAATCAAAGCCAGCACCTAAAGACAGGATCTGCAGAGAAAGTATCAGAAAAAGTTACACTCAACTCTAGCATCATCTTGAGCATCTAGGTGCGAAAAACATTAAATAACATCTGTAGAGTGACAAAATCAGGCAACCTCCTGCAAGAGGCAGAAGAATTTTGTGTGGATATTGCCCCCTCCCAGATACTTCTGCCGGAGTGACAGACAGACAGCCACAGTACTGCCAGTCAGATTTCTGTGCCCTGCTGGGGACGGATCCCAACAGATGCCAGAAAGACTTTGCACACATTTAGTGGGAGATGCCAGTAGCCCCAGAGAAAACGCACCTGTGTCCTGGGTAGGCTTTGTGTCTTCAGCAGGAAGTCCTGAACACAGTGATCTACAGCACGGGCACGGATGTAATAACCCCTGTAGGAACAAATTCAATTGTAATCGCTGTCCAGGAACCTAATTTCTCCAGCACTGGCAACTTCTATCTACAAAAAAGAAAGATGTTTTTTCTCTCAGCTTCCACCCAATAACACCCTGCACTGTTTACAGACCTGCACTGGGAGATGATTTTCTCATCTCTAGAGCATGCTAATAAATACAGATCTCCTGCACTCAGTGCACATATTAACCATCAAGACTATGGATAATCCAGAGAAAACGTGCAGATATCCTAGCAGGACCTGTTCTGTTTTGCATAAGAAAATATTTGCTGAATGAAAATGTATGAATCCAAACAGTGAGGATGCTCCCCGGCAATGCAGATGGCCGATAGCTGAGTTCCTGTCCCAAATCATATGCCATAACAACAAAACGCATGAGTGTGTGCTAATGTAGTGAGCAGGGAACAAAAAGGGGAGGAAAAGCAGTCAGGAGAGGAATTCTGTTCTTAGATTTTTGAATAAATGGAACTAAGTCAGTCTAACTCCTGGAAAGCTTTTACCATTTCCCTAGTCTGGCATGGATTGATGTCTCTTGTTTCTTGGCATTCTCTTTTAGTTAGATTCATCCTATATCCACCTGGCTATATCCCAGCTCCTATCACCCCTTTAACAAGCGTGTTATCATCTCCACGCCTCATGGGGACAAAGTTTTCACCAGACAGTCTGAGATGTCCCAAAACTGATGACAGTGCTGATAAATGGAATACACAACCCCTCCTGTGAATTCAGCTTGGCATGCCAATGTTGTGTGACAAGTCAGTGCAGGCTTCCTGATGAGCCACACCCATCTTCATAGCCCTGTAAAGTTTCTGATTGAACACCACTGTTTGATTTTCCCCTGAACGAAACTCCTTTGGCAATTCACAGTCATTTGGATTGCACTAAACTATTCACCTCGAATTATGTAAATTCCACAACAACATCAGCCTAGAGCCCTCTGCAAACATAGATTAAAACATTCTTGTGTCTTACAAAGCTCTGGATAAGCTCCTGGTCAGACATCACGGACTCAAAAGATATAGCTTCCCAGAGCCACCAAATACCTTACGGAAATTATAACATTCTGGGGAATTAATGAGAAAACTATTGATGTTATTACATTATTAGTATGTTTTCAAATATTGTGAAATTTTCAGCAGCATTGAACACTGGAGTTAGGAACCAGTCTTATGGCATATTTTACTTAGGACAAAGTATTCAGTTTTGGTCCAGAAGCCATGTAACATTATACTAACAGTCTAACAAGGTTACACTACTGCGAGACAGTGCACCACTCTGTGCACTTTGCTAAAAAGGTGTTTGAGAAGCTGTGCCTTGCACAACTGACAGCTCCGAGTGTGGGGTTTGTGGTGGAAGGGACCTTAAGCTGCTCTCGTTCCACCCTTCCGCCATGGGCAGGGACACCTCCCACTGTCCCAGGCTGCTCCAAGCCCCATCCAATCTGGCCTTGGGCACTGCCAGGGATGAAGCAGCCACAGCAAAACTGGGCAACGCGAGAGCCGGGGCCTCGCCACCCTCACAGGAAAGATCTCCTTCCTAATATGTAACCTATATTATTTATATGTGTTCGAAAAATAACCTAAACCTACTCTCTTTCAGCTTAAAGCCATTCCTCCGCCTGTCCTGTCACTCCTGGCCCTCCCGCAGGCCGAGATCCCCTCCCACTCCCCGCGGGCAGCGGGGCTCAGCAGCCGGAGCAGCTAAAGGTCCCGCGAGGCGCCCTCTCCTCACCGGTGGATAAGCGGCGCTCGCCGCCGCCGCCGCCCCGCCAGAAGCCGCAGGAACCGGTCCTGGATATAGCCCTGCGCTGCCGTCGAGCACTTACTGACGGCGCTGCTGCCGCCGGTGCTCTGGACCTGCCGGGACAATGACACGGCGCTGCCGCTTCCGACCAACATCGCGTCCCGAGAAGCGCATGGGCCCCCCGGCGAGGGATGGCGGGGCCGCACAGCGTCAAGAGGGCTCCGAGGGGAGGAGACGGCAGTGCCCGCCGCCGTCGAATCCCTCTGCGTCCCAGCCTCCGCTTCCCCTCGCTCTCCGAAGCAGCCCGGCCGAGGCTCTCCGGGCCGTTCCCCGAGGCAGCGGGTCCCGGGGTTACTCGGGGCCCGGGGTTCGCTTATGGGCCGGGGGTCACTCAGAGCCCGGGGGTCACTCACGGCTCGGGGGTCACTCACGGCGCCGGGACACCCGCGGCCCATCCTGTGCACGCCGCGCCTGCCGGAAGCGGGAGCGCAGCGCCGGACGGAGGGAGCGCGGAGCTCGCGCCCCCTGGCGGGCCCGCCCCGGTGGTGCCGGTGCTTCCCGGCAGTGCGGGAGCCTCGAACGCGCCGCTCGTCGGGAGCGCGAGGGACCGGGCACCGGCACCGAGCACCGGGCACCGGCGCGGTAAGCGGGCTGCAGGGGCGCAGGGCTCCGTGCAGGGTTCTGTCCTCTACAGCGCTCCGTGCGGGGGTGCGGGGCTCCGTGCTGGAGGCGGTGCGGGGCTCCGTGCAGTAGGACCCTTGGCAGCTCGGCCCAGGCTCTGTCCCCTGTGCTGCATTCGGAGTGGAGATGGCACGAATGACTGCATGCTGCCTGGCTGTGCTGAGGACAAATGGGCAGGGCTGGAGGAGCGTCTATGGCAGCCGTGGTGAATGTTTCCTGTTACTGCTCTTTAGGATTTTTATGGGGAGTTATAGAGGAGCCGTGGTAGTCTGAGCTATGTGAGATGCCGCGAGTGCTTGTGGGGTTGTTCTATTCAGTGTCTCTACACATCTTGCAATCCACAAATTAGTGTATTTTGCTTTAAATAAGTTACAATCTCAAAATGTCAGTTTTAAAGAGGATGGTCAGTATGTATATTTATAACTGGGACCATAAAGCTCAGTCGTCGGCCTAGTGCTAGGTTTAATCAACAACCACATGAAAGCATTTCTCTGACACATATTTTATTAGTGTTGCCTTCCAGGTGATTCCTGGCAGATTCTGAGGTAGCCAGCACAGCGGCCACAGTTACAGCACAGGTTGCAGAACATTATGGGAGCTCCTGTATTTTTATTTGTATTCTAGATGTGTGTTCAGTTCCTGCAGGCATGAAGGCTTCCCTTTCCTTCAAGTTCCCTTTTCCTAACTGTTGATCTTGTCATAGCTCTGGGATCTGGAAATTATATTTTGCTTTGGTTACAGGTTAAAACTTACAGGGAACACTAGCCTGTCCTGCTGGCCCTTCAAGAACCTGCAGGATTTCCAGTTACCCTGGCAGCCTGAAAATTGTGGTGGAATAGAATGCATGGCAGCAAGTTGGGAAATGGCCACTGAGGTCAGTGCCTCCAGCCATCCCAGGAAGTCCTTTCAGTCCTGTGTTTCTATATCCATAACAATCTTCTGTGCAAACTCCGAGCTGACACTGAAACATGAACTGGGCATCCCGGGTTTAATACAGACCCAAATTGTTTTGAGGGGTGGGGGCAGAGCAGGCTGGGAGCTTACTTTCCTGTCCTTAGTACAAGGTACCACATTTGTGCTCCAGGAAGGGAGTGTGGGTCAGATTTCCACCATAAAGGATGAGAAGGCAGCATGCAGTCCTTCTTGGGTCTGTGAGTGTCTGATCCTTAGCTGTCACCAATATAAAATCCTGTGATCACTCGCACCTTTATCAAGCTTTCATTTGAAAGCAGATGGGGTTTTTGTTTCTATGTTTTTCCTTAGTTTGGAAGGGTGTTTTGGAGCCTGATTGCTGTCATAGCTAGAAATCTCCTCCAGATTTCTTGTTGTATATCCCACTTTAAGGATTCCCCCAGGGCTCCATGTGACATTCAGAGCATGTGAGGAATGTGCAGCTCACCCCAAATAACAGAAAACACGTAGCAGAGCAGCACGGGGGGCCCCATGCTGCTCCCACCCATGCTGGGTTGAGAGGGGGAGGTACATAATGAAAAGCATTTGCTGCAGCAGCTATCTATAGTCCCTTGTGTTTGGGAGGGGGCCCTGCCTGCCTGACCTCAGAGCTGACCTTAGAGAACCCCAAACGAGGAACGGGGTGTGTTCCAGAGAGAGGCACAGCCAGGCTTCCCCGCCTGGAAGGGACACTCCAAAAAATCCCATCACTGTCAAGGAAAATAGTGTGATTTTCTCATTCTTTGTTGTTCATAGGAATCTTATCTCCATCAAAAAGAGTGATAGAAAGGAATTTTAGAAGATATCCTTAGGTATAATGACAGTGATGTCAGAAGTGTAGAGAAGAAACAATCATCCTCTGTCTTGTCACAGAAGTAAGGAAGTGCAGGAAGCAGTTGTGAGGACTTTCAAAAGTGGTTTGTTTTATTGCCTTGTGGAGACTGCAGCAGAGAAGGAGGAAGTGTGATACGGATGTGCTAAAATACTGGCCTGGAGGGATAAGTTTTGCTCTGGTATTATAATGGACGTAGATTTGTGAATCAACACAGTTGAGGAGATGTGGCAAACAAGAATGTTGAAGATGGGGTTTTTGTTTTTCTGTTGTTTTTGTTTTGCAGAGAACTTGGACCAGAGGATCTGGGGAAAGTACCAGTGTGCTGATATTTATAGGATGAAAATGACATATCTTGTGAAATCGTTCGATACTGCAGTATCAGCCCTGGACAGAATAGTGGAAGGGTTGGCCACTCATTGTTGGAAGGAATGAGGACTGCCATTAACTCTACAGGCAATGTACATTTCTGAGAAATGCAATTTTTGGCTCTTTGGAATACTACCAGTGGAGCTACGTTGATATCACATGATAATTTGCTTCCCTGTTTTATTTTTATGCAATATTGTGGTCTTTTAAAATCTATGGGTTAATAATTCAGAACTTTCCTAAAGTTGTGTTAATCCGTTTCATGTTGAAGGACAAGAGCTTGACTTCAGGCACTGCTGGAATCAGCAGTTTTGGAGAAATTACTAGAGCTTTGAAAATGATGTCTTCTTGCAGGAGGACACTCATAAACTCCACATCAAGGGATGCTGACCTCCACCTGCCTTCCTTTTGCTCAGTGCGAGCACTCTTCATCTCCTCACCTACCACAGAGATCCTGTGCTACCTGCTGCTTTTCCTGTTCTAAGGACACATTACCAAATATATCTCTTGCATTTACATTCAGTGATTCTCTGCATTTTGTGAATAAACACGGACTGTACTCATGGCATGGTACTCCTGATGAACTGACACTGCATGTGTTGCTGTGTTCCAGATATGTCTGTGCTGTTCAGAGACCTTGAAACACTGCTTAATTTACTTTTGCTCTCTGAACTCCAGTTTGAGTTATTGAGGTGTGGATTTTTTTCAAAGAGTTATGAGCAAGACAGGAGCCTTTAAATTCCACTGGGGGAAGTTAAAGTTCCCAAAGTGTGGAAGAGGTATGCCTGTGTTTAGGGACCTGGTGTTTGGGGTGCTGTTCCTGCAGCTGCTTTCATCGGCAGACTCAAGCCTCTCAGAGCTCCATGTGTATTTCAGAGATAAAGACCCTGCCTTGTTCTTCTCTCCAAATGCACACACAAGTTGTGCACTGACTGTTTCACAGTTTCTTTGGTGACTTGAAAGCTTTCAAAAATCTGGCTCTTACATTGTTTCCTCCTCACCTCTGTCTCAATTCCGTGTCTGTAAAATGGGGATAAGACCAAATTTCATACCTCCAAGGGGAAAAGCATGAAGGAAAAGAAAGGATTTTTTGACACATTGGAGAGAAGTAAGAGATGTCTGTGAGACGTTTGTCAGTAGTACATGAAGGGCTGATTAAACACTGAGCAGTAATTAATCAACTTTTGACTTAAACTCTGTTTCTGATTTTCCAGTGGATGATTGTCACAGTAGGGCTGTTTCTAGGAGAGTGCCACAGACCAGTTCACAGGTACAGATTGGTGTCTGTGTCCTGAAAAGCAGGAATTAAAGGAATTAGTGATTGCATTAGGTGACTAACAAAGCAGAGGTTCCACTTTAATGAAACAGCTAGACCAAAAGGTGTTTGAAGCATATATGAAAGAGTAGAAGAGAACAGTTGAAAGAGACCGATAATCATCTAGTTCATCTGCAAGACGGATTGGCATTACTTACGTTTACTTAATTAAAAGCGATTACTGGCACAAAGTCAGTGTTCTGGGATCAGCATTTCAAACCCCTCTTGGTTAAGATTCAAAAGGAGTTGTGGTTTGAGGTCTCCCCTGTATTCAGACGTTGAGGGCACAGAGTCTCTTCAGTTGTAAAATGGTTGTAAATTTGACTAGTATGGATCTACAAGACTTTCAGAAAACAAAGTCCAATCTGTATTTGGACTGTGAGCAGATTTTGTCAAGCTCCCAGATACATGATGCCTCTGTTCTGCTGGCAGATGACATTGTTTCTTACCAATTTCCTGATGTTTCAAGGATCACCACTATTGTAATGTTTGTCAGCAGACATAGTGCTGCTTTCCCCAAGTTAGAATTCCCTGTCCACATGATGTTTAAACCAGAATCACATACACCAATTCATTCCCAGGAGGCTTAGATGAACAGGACAAGAAAAGGGAAAGTCCCTCTTCAGTGTTCTGACTCTCAGTTCTGCAACATCTCATCCTCTCACTTTCATCCTGCTATTATTCCTGCTTCCAGGAACTCCTAACCTGACACAGATATCTAGTGAGTCTCCAGGGAGTCTCTGAATTTGGCCTTATAGCATCTGAGCCCCAATGTCATCGCTCTGGGGCCCCACACATAGATGGCAAGGGAGGAAACAATATAAATTGTGCTGGCCCCTGCTTTCTTGTGGTGAGATCTGTAGCTGCCAGAAACTTCCAGCCTTTGTTCTGGGCTGGGAATGGGTTTCATAATGGGAAGAAAGGCACTTTCTATTCTGAGAGGAGAAAGCAGCACCAAGGAAGGTTTTAATTTTCTGCCACCAGTGCAGAGCAGACAGTTTGCTGGCAGTTGCAGGCGTTGATAAACACTGCAGCCCTGATCCAGTCTGTCACAGGGAGGAGGACTAAAGGAATGGAGCACATTCTTATCCTGTGGGAAAGCGTTCTTGCTGGAGTGATGCCTAAAGATTTTTGCTTTTTATACATTTCATAAATTTGTAGCTTTGTGGACTGTTAATACATAGTTATAGCTTCTAGTACTTTCACCTTTGACAGTAATTAAACCAGAAGATATTATTCTATATTAGAATAGAACAGTTCCACTTGGAAGGGACCTGCAAGGATCATCTAGTCCAATTGCTTGACTCCTTCAGGGCTGACCGAAAGTTAAAGCATTAAGGCATTAAGGGCGATGCCCAAATGCCTCTTAAACACTGACAGGCCTGGGGTGTTGACCATCTCTCTAGAAAGCCTGTTACAGTGTTTGACCACCCTTTCTGTTAAAGAAATGTTTCCTAATGTCATCTGGAGCTCCCTGCTCAGAGTAAAACACAACACAGATTTTTCTGATTCCTCTGTTGTTGTGTGCCCCGCTCACATGATTTTACTTTGAACACTTTTTCAGGTTTGTCAGATCCAGGATGAATGAAGAACCTTCAGTTGTGTAAGATCATATTTTGCCTTCATTAAGGAACCACAGAACCTGGAGTGGGACGACCACCGGTGTCAGTGGAGGCTGGGGATGGAGAGATTGAGTGCGGTCCTGCCAAGATGGGGGATGCAGTGGCTGAAACACTGGACATGAGCTGGCCATGTGTGCTGGCAGCCCAGAAAATCCATGGGGTCTGGGTCCAGGTCCAGGGAGGCGATTCTCCCTTCCCTGCCCAGGTGAGACCCTACCTGCAGAGCTGCCTCCAGCTCTGGGGACCAACACAGAAGGATGTGGAGTTGCTGGTGGGAGTCCAGAGGAGGCCATGGAGATGGTCCAAAGGCTGGACCCCCTCTACGGTGGAGACAGGCTGGGAGAGCTGGGGGTATTCAGCCAGGAGAGGAGGAGGCTCCAAGGACACCTTGTTATAACTTTTCAGTACTTAAAGGAGGCTTATAAGAAAAACAAAGGAACTTTTTACCAAGGCCTGTAGTGACAGGACGTGGAATAATGCTTTTAAACTAAAACAGGGTAGATTTTGATTGGACATAGCAGAGACATGTTCACATAATTAAGGTTGGGGTTTTTTTGTTTGCTATCTGTGATAATGTAACACTGAATATTCTTAGCCTTGGAAAACTCCAATCCTTGAATCTTCTTGACCCTTTTGTTTAATTATGTCTTGCAATTATAAGATCTACAGTCTAAAGCACATGTAACTGTGGGTTTTATCTTCAGAACTGTAGGATTTAAATGACTCTGCAATGCAGTTGCTAGCAGTCATAAATCCCAAACTGACAAAAGGAGTATTGTGAATTGGAGTGTCATCTTGTAAAACACATGCCATAGAACTTCACTGAATTATCTTTTCCTTGATTTAATAACATATATTGGGAAAAAGAAAAACTAACCCACAAACAAAACCCACCAAAACTACAAACAAACAAAAAAACCCAAACCAAAACAAAAAGAAACTCAAAGCAATGCGCCTTGCAAACATGTTTTCACTGAGGAGTTACCAGTCACCAGAAATTTACAACATCATTAGTTAAGTTATTCATATTGTTCATTACCTGGGCTGTTAAATTATGTATCCAGCTTTTGAGCTGATTTGGTCTGTTTTACAAGATTGCATCCAGGACAGTTTTGCATTCTGTTACATTCAAGCTAACAGACCTGTAATTGTTCAAAACACTTTTTAAGAAGTCTCTCTTAAATATATTTACTGCACTGGATATTTCCCAAATAATTCACCTCTAATATGATAGAATTGATTAAAAATTGTTTCCATTATCAATTGCTGCAGTTATGTATGCTCATTCTGTCCATTCTGGAATGCAGAGACAACGTAAGCATCTAATTAAAATTAAATTCCAATTGTTTCCATCAGAGAAATGAGTATTTCCACACCCTACTTGCACCTATGCTGTTAACACCACACTTCTCAGGTAGAGAAATCAGCCTCTTCATTTCTGTGGGTTATAGGTTTCTCTCTATTACCTTTTTCAAGCAGTTATTCATACAGGTAAGTCTAGGGCCTTAGCCAAGGACAGCACAGTATTGGGCCTCAGTTCAACAACAGCAGCAACTACACAAGCAAAAAATGGTTGCAATTTCAGACTGTTAAAACAGAGTATGGGAATGGAGTGCTGAAGGACCACTGCACTACGGCAGCTGCTGCTACAAAGGGAACACCAGGAGACGCCTTGGCCAGCATGCTGGAACCTGCCAACTGTGTGGCAGTGCACAGTATTTGGGGCAAGATTGCCCTAAGGGAGCTGTGGTTACTGCTGTGGGGGGATCTAAGAGGAGGAGGAAGCTGTGGAGGAAACAGGCTTGTCCGTGGTTTCTGAGAGAGCTCTTCATGCACAAGCAGTAGTTCAAGGGTGAAATGCAATCCATCCAGGTTGTCTATCTCGCCTGCTTTATACTGGGCCATCAGTTAAGAAAATAAATTTCCGGTTTGTTTGGTCAGTTGTCAGGGTCCAGTACTCTCTGACCTAATTCTTTTGGAAAGACCACATGAGGAGGATTGATTGTTTGGAAGCAGATCTACTTAATTGAAGATACTTGGCGTTACATAGATTTGATTTATAGACATGTCCTGGTTTTTACACCTTTCTTACTGTATCCCTCACCTCATGGACATTGCCAGTGGCACCCATCAAAGAGGTTTTATAGAATTGCCCAAGGAGCTTCTGGAAAGTGTTTAGATTTGGTAAGGAAAGCAAGTATAAATGCTATAAACTGGAAATTGTACCTTGTCTGCTTTGTGAGCTCGTGACCCAGTGGCAAATTAGTGGCTGCCAAAGACTTCCATCTTGAGTAATAGATAGGACCCTTCCCTGTTCTTGGTCATCAAAGAGAATGTCATAGAGGAAAAGAGTATCACAAACTTTGAAATGTTAAATGTAAAATTATACTACAACTTGTGAAAAAAAAAAATTAAAGGGAAACTAACAGCCTGGCTTTAAAATCGGTGACTCTGTGCACTAGCTGTGGGACTGACATTCTCTGCAGTTACCTGAGGTGTCATGCAATTTAAATGAAAGGAGGAAAAAACATCCCATGCAGGTGTTCATAAAGATGATGTGAGAAGGGTTTAACGCATCTGGTTACTGGAAGAGTTCAAGGCCAGTTTGCATGGGGCTTAGAGCAATCTGGTCTAGTGGAAAATGTCCCTGTCCGTGGCTGGGGTGTTGGAGCTAGATGATTTGTAACTCCCTTTCAATCCAAATCACTCTGGAATTGTGACTGTGGTTATCCTTCCTGACTAGAGCCTTACTAATGCTGAGCCACCAACATGTGCTTATCTCCTACACTAAATCATCTCCTTGTAGGAGGCTGTTGGGTTACTTGAGCATGATTTTCTCTTCATAAATCACAGAATATTCTACTGGAAAGGACCCACAAGGATCACCAAGTCCACCTCTTAATCCATAGATTGAACCCACAAGCTTGGCATTATTAGCACCATGCTCTCACCAACTGAGCTAAAATCTTTGCTAATTACTCCCAATCGCCTTTGTGCCTTCTTGTGTTTGGAAATGCTTTTCAGGAAGGTTTGCTTCATCACCTTTCTAGGGACAGAGGTGAGGCTGACTGGCCTGTAGTTCCCTGGATCTTCCTTTTTGCCCTTCTGGAAGATAGGAGTGATACTTGCTTTCTTCCGGCCATCGGAAACCTCCCTTCATCACCATGCCCTCTCAAAGAAAATCACGAGTGGCCTCCAAGTGATGTTACCCAGCTCCCTCACCACCCATCATCCTTTCAAATCTCTGTTAAAAAGTCCTCCCTATCTCAGTTTGCTCCACTGAAGGTATATATTCCTTGCTCTCGAGCTTCCCTTCGGTCTGAGAGGCCTGCAATCCCTCTGGGTTTGCTGGTCCATGTCCTTCATCACATTTGGTCATGGGTCCATGTTTTCCTTAGTTTTTCTGTTGCTACAGACATGTCTGCAGAAACCTCTCTTACTGCACTTCACGTTTCTTGCCATATTTGACTCCGTGTGGGCTTTGGTTTTCCCTACCCCTTTTCTGCTTGCTTGGATAACAAACACCTCTGTATTCCTCCTGAATTACCAGTCCCTTCTCTCATCTCACAGCGCTTCTCAGTGGCCTGAGCTATTTCTGGATATTTAAGAATCATGAAATTCACTCTTAAACCAAATTTTCTTCCTTCTCCTGCATCAGTTATGGCCCTTAAGGTTATGTAAAACAGGATCAGCCAATTAGTGGCTTGTAGCCTGATTCTGTTGTTGGAGGAACAACAGGGCTGGGATTTAACCTGGAGGTCTGAGTAAATTTTAAAGTGAATGGTAGCCTCATATGTGCACTTTTAACCTATGGGATATTTTGGGACTGTGACTTGGATTAGATCATGTGATGTTACCTAATGATCACGTTTGTCAAATTATGTGCATCATGGCAGCTTAAACTTCAAGGTAACAATCTATTATTTTGGGTTTTTCAAAACAGCTCAAACACGATGTGTTTAGCAGGCATACTGGTCAGTGTCTGGGACTCATAAGCAATGCTACTCCACAGATAACTAATATTCACGAGATTAGGATTGTGTCAGACATAAACTCCCACAAGATGGAGCTGCACCATACGAGTTCATTCTGCCTTCCTCCCTCTGGGCTGGCAGTCCTTGTGTGTGTGTGTGTGTGTGATCCTCTCCACAGACAAGTCCCCATGCCTATTTGTGGTATCTTATATATGCATACAGCATATTCTGCACAGACTGTCTGGTCCCATTTGCTGCTGGCATCTGCAGTCCCGAGTATTTGTGGGATGTCGTTGCATCCCAGTGCTCAACAGTTGTGGATGATAAACATGGTTTGTCAGAAGGAAAAAGAAGGTCATGCCATCTGCATTTTCTCTTCCTGGAGGAATCATCAGATCTTACTTCAGACCTGCCACTCCATAACAGACCAGAGCTTGAACCAAAGTTTAAGCAAAGAGAAATTTGGTGTAAGTGGGCAATTCCTGGACAGTACTCTCATCCCTGCAGACTTCTCCTGAGTCCCTGCTGCTGAGCAGAAGAGTCCAATGGAGTCAGCAGCATGTGGGTGAGATTTGACTCTGCTGATCTCAGAGCCTTTCCTTCCTGAACAAACATTTTCCATTCTGAAATAATCACCTCACTATATATAGAAAGCTCCTCCAAAGCAAAAGCCCTGTTTTTAGGAAGGGATAACCCTCAATTTTTTTTCTCCCTTTCACTGGAATCAGCAGGTCCTTTGCTTGTACCTGTTTGTGAACACTGCTGACCAAAGGCATCTGTCACCTCATGCCAAAATAACCTGGATTTCCCCTGCAGCCCCTGCAGCCCCTGCCCCCCGTCCGCGGATTCCGAGGCTGTGTCTGTAATCACAATCCACAGCATTTCGGAAGCCACCCCCCCATCTTGCTTCCTCCCAGCTGATTTTCAGGGGAACAGAAGGAGACTTGTTTGCTACCAGGGAGGAAGTCCAGGCCTTAGCAAGCCCCTTTCTAAGAGGCTCCGGTGAGAGCGGTGCGCTTCAGTCAGCGTCCACGGGCAGAACTGCTGCCAAATGAGGTCACCCCGCTGCAAACGGGGATGGAGAGATTTCAGAGGAGGAGAATGCAAGAAGCCAGTACAGGAAGCAGAGCAGTCAGTAGCACAATGCTCGGCTCAGTCAACTCACCCTCTGGAAATGTTGATTTCGGTTTTGTCTTGGCTCACAGATGAACATATATTAGACAGTTTCCTTCTCATCATTATCTCATTCCCTTTTCTCATACAGCAGTGATTCCTTGGTTTGACACAGTTCAGCCATCTCTTTGGGAAGGGTTTCACGGGGCAGGCAGCACACAGGTTCTGAGGGCACTGCAGACACCAGGACTGGATGACACTGTCCGTGTCCTTTGGGAATCACAAAGTTCACAGAAGCTCTGAGACAGACTCTACCTCTTGAGAAAGGCCAGAGACTTGTAGAACTGGAGAATGCCAGGTTGGAAGTGATCTCAGGGGTCATGTGGTGCAAGTTTTCTGGACAAAAGCATGGTCCATATGAGCTGGCCCAGCACCCGTATTAGCCAAGATGTACAACTTTGACTGCTAGGAATCTGTTATACCTTTTTCATGGTTATTCTAGTGACTAATTCCTCCTTCCACTGAACTTCCGCTCTTTCCTTTCAGTTTGTGTAACTTCAGTTCCACAGCATTGCTCCTGTTACATCTTTATTTTCTAGACTGAAACATTATTATTATTGAAACAATTAAAAATGTTCATTCTTAGAGATCCTTAGAAACCATTACTTTTTAAAAATCTCATTAAAGGTCTTCACATGGAACTTCGTTCCTTGGATCCCAACTCATTCTTATGACTCTTCTCTGGCCATTTTGAGTTTTCTACAGTCTTTATAAATATTGGACATTAAGTTTGCATCACTAAAGTGCAGTAACAGAATTTCCCTGTTGTTCTGTGTCCTTCTGTTTAGTCAGTTTATATTTCCTTGAAGATTATTAGTCAAGAAACTAAAAACATTGACAGAAATTTTAAAATTATTATTATTATTCCTTGGTAGGAAGTTTATCTACTTAATAGGAATAATATACTGTACAGATAGACTGAGAAAAACAGTCTATACAGTTTGGTTTCTAGGGACCTGTAGGCTGAATATGAATCAGCTGAGGGCATATTGTAAAAACAAAATAACATGATGTGAAATGGTATAAACAGGAATATGACTTGCAGGATGCATGAACTAACATTTCTGGCTCTGCTTTGCTGTGATCAGGCCCACAGCCACAGACTGTGTCCAGTACTGGCCAGTGCACCTCAGAGAATGCAGACAAATCTGCAAAAGTCCAGAGGAGACAATTAGAGGTTCAGAAAATGCAATATGGAAAGATCAAATGCTCTGGGCAATTTAACTTAAGAGAAGAGTGAAAAGACATGATGACCACCTTGATTTGTAAAGGACAGTTGCAAAGAGAACAATCTACTTGCAGTGTTTATGACAGGTAATACAAGAAATAACATGTTTAAATAATAGTATAGAAGGTTTAGCACTGAATAGATTGACTGGCAGGTTTATGAAATCTTCATTATGGGTGGACTTTCAGAACTAGCTAAGTGCACATCTGCTAAGTATGGCAGGTGTTCCTGGGTTCAGCTGAAGCCTCTTTGAGTGCCCTAGATCTTTCTTCTTCTGTTTAAAATCTGCCCTCTACTATGCTGTTTAGAAAATACCTGCAGACAATATAACTGCTGTCTCACTTGGAGCCTTATCCTTCCATGTTCTTTGTTGTATGTACTGAATAATTTTGTCATCTGGGGTTTGATTATGTTATTGCTCCACTTGAAGTTTTAACATTTAGATGCTGCTATAACTTAAGATACTACCAAATAAGCTGTTTGAGATGTCTCATGCTGAAGTTCAAGACAGCTGCTAGCTGGGAATGCAAGGAATTCCAAAATTAGGCACAAGTCCATGGCTGTGAGAGTTGAAACGATGGGCAATGGGACTCCCAGTGTGAACCATGCAGGGTATAATGTAAAGCTCAAGACAAGAGGTAGCATGGAGCAACATTTTAAACCCAACTATTTTGCAGGTCTTACCGTGCTAGAGAATTTCTGTATAAAAGGAGGAAAGGTTGACAACCAAGTGTTCAGGGCATTTAGGACTGTTCAAGAGGAAGCCCTGGAAAATAGACTGCTATCATTAGGAAAAAATGAAGCAAGTGGAGGTGATAGTTGAGTTCACCCATGATGTAGCCAAAGCTGGCCACTGCTCAATCCAGCTGCCTCCAACACTGCTAGAGCTTCACTAAATTTCCAAGAGTGTAAACATTCTCATCGAGAAACTGAATTCTACCTGCTCTACCCTAAAAGCATCCATCATGTGCAGCCCAGGGAGAGGACCTCACATTCAGGGCTCCAGACTACTCAAGAACAGCCCCTATGGCACAGAAATAAGTCTCCTGTGAGAACTTTGTGTGACAGGAGCTCTGTGTCCATGCAGACAAGCAGGGAATGCAGAAGAACTCTTCCACTGTGAGGTTCAAAGCTCTCTAGTTGGGTTAGATCCAGAAGCAGCTCACAGGAGCATTTCCTCTTGTCCTGGCTGTGAATACAGAGCTGCACAGCTGAGGTACCAGCTCCATTTGTAGGTGAAATGATCCTGCAGCTTTTTCTCTGTTCATGGATTTAACAGATTATCTTTCATGGATTTCAAGGGAATTCTAAACGGCAGAGGCAAACTTGGGATCTCACAGGAAAAAGACTTTCTCCTGTCTTAGGGAGAGCTGTCCTCTCACTTTCCCTCCAGCCCCAGCCATGTATGCTCCTAGCAGGTGCCTTATTTTATTTTTAACCTCCATTCTGCATGGAGGAAGCCTTTGCTTGCTGCAAACATCCGGGAATCAGAGCCTAAGCACATCCTAGAAGGATTTCCTGTTTGGGACTTGGAGCCAGACTTCAGCCTGCACAAGCAGAAGCCTCTGAGCGGCGAGCTCAGTCCTGCCATGCTGTGGGCCGGGTGACTCCCGTCTGCTTCGGGAGCAAGTTGCCATCCAGCAGGAAGGTGCCAAACTGCCCAACCACTTCCCACCTGCTAGGGATGGGGACAGGAACATGCAAGTCCATTCTGGGTAGGGATGTACCCGACTCTGGGTCCAGGGTCGGTGTGGTGGCAGAACAGCACCATGAGGGGGGGTATCGTGGCATCCCACCGCGTTTGCCTGCAGCTCTTGGAGTATGCAGGGAGGGTGTTTTCTGTGCTCATCCCAGCTGAGCTTGGGCCAATATGGGTTCCAGTTTGCCATATTTTATCACCTGCTACATTATTTCAATTTTGGGAGTTCACCAAAGAACTGAGTAAATGCTGCTACCATTAATGGTCTGCCCTGAGTAGGTGAATAGCATATTTCTGCTCTTGCTTCTGTGTTGTAGTTGCTCTCACAAAGCACAGCACAACAACTTTCTACTAATCCACATATGCACATCAGAATGACTGTGCAAGGCCTCTCCGAATGTCCAAGCATGTGATATGGCTCTGTTCTCCCCTCTCTTGCAAAGTTGCTCCCAGATTATCTAGTAAACTAGAATTTACTGGAAGACCAAAAGGAATCCACTAATTTCCATCTTTGAGTAGAGGGAGCACTTGAGAACCAATTGCAAGTCTGAGAGGAGGGTTGTTTGATGATCTGGGATAATGCCATGGGGCTGAGGAATAACAAAGTCCTTGGTACTGAAGGAAGGACCCAAGGGAATGACCTAAGAAAATGCAGATTGCTTGCAGTAATATAAAGGATTCAAAGCAGATTTTAAAGGGAAATGATAATTTGAAAACATGGCAATAATGTGATAGGCCCTGTGCTCTCCAACATCTTCATAAATTACTTGGATGCAGGCATGGAAGGGATACAAGTAAGTTTGCTGTTGATATAAAACTGGGAGGAGCTTTTGACTCCCTCGAAGGCAGGGAGGCCTTGCAGAGAGACCTGGTCAAATTAGAGGACAGGACAGTCACCAACCAGATGAAGTTCAACAAGGGAAAGTGCCAGGTTCTGCACCTGGGATGGGGCATCCTGAATGTACATACACACTGGGAAATGAGATGCTGGAAAGCAGAGCTGGGGAAGGAGACCTGGGGGTCCTGGTCAGCAGAAAGCTGAATATGAGTCAGCAGTGCCCTGGCAGCCTGGAGGGCCAACCATGCCCTGGGGGCATCAGGGCAGGGAGGGGATTGTCCTGCTCTGCTCTGCACTGGGGCAGCCTCACCTCGAATATTGTGTGCAGTTTTGGTCGCTGCAATATAAGAAAGTTATTAGAGACCATCCAAACGAGGGCAAATGATGGTGAAGGGCCTTGAGGGGAAGCCATGTGAGAAGCAGGTGAGGGCACTTTGTTCAGCTGGAGAAGAGACCACAAAGCTGTCTACAAGTTCCTCATGAGGGGAGGAGGAGGGGCAGACACTGATCTCTGTGGTGACCAGTGACAGGACCCAAGGGAATGGCCTGAAGTTGTGTCAGGGGAGGTTTAGGTTGGATATAAGGAAAAGATCTTTCAGCCAGAGGGTGGTTGGGCACTGGAACCCAGGGCAGTGGTCACAGCACCAAGCCTTACAGAGGCTTCAAGGAGCATTTGGATAATACTCTCAGGCACATAGTGTGACTCTTGGGGATGGTGCTGTGCCAGCCCAGAAGTTGGTCTTGATGATCCTTATGGATGCTTTCCAACTCGGCATATTCTGTGGTTCTGTGATTTTGCCAAATTATGCCAGAATAGCACATTAGACACCTTGATAAGTGGCATTTTTGGGGTCAGGATCAACCCTTTGGTTGGTCAGACTATCTGAACTGCAGTGTTACAGTAACACATGAGAAATATCTATTCAGAAGAAGGCAGATACCTGAAGAAGGCAGATATCTGAAGAAGACAGATATTAATATGAAAACTCTAAGATGTTGAAGACTGGCAAGAAAAAAAAAAAAGAACAGTAAATTAGGAGTTTTATGCTTGAGGAAACGCACAGTCTTCAAGGTCAGTTTTAGAGCTCATCTATTTCAATTTTTCTCAGTAAAGATCTCAGGAAAAGAAAAATTACATGGATAAGGTAGCTCAACGACACAAAGTCAAGAGACATTGTGACTATAGAGGGTCACGGGAACATCATAAAAGCAAAAAGCTATTATTAAGGAGTAGCATAACAGAAATGGAATGAAATTCATCAGTTCATAGTAAGACAGTCCTGTGGTTAACAGGGGTGTCCAGAATTGCATAATCCAACCTCTTATGTAAAGACAATCAACAATACCAGATCAGATCAGCCTTGGAAACTTGCAAGGGGATGAGATTCACTACTCTGTGAGTAGCTTTTTCCAATGCTACACTGCTCTCCTGGTGAAAAAACTTTCCCTAATCTTCACTCTGAATCTCTCAGGGTCTTAGTGTGGTCATTGTTATTGAGCTATCGTCTGCATTTGGTTCCATCATCTCTGTAACCTGTCCTTCAGGTAGCAGCAGGATGCTGTTAACAGCCCTTTTGCTTAAGGATCACCAGACCAAGAGAGCCCAGCTTCTTCAGTGTCTTGTTATAAATTGATCAGATGTCCCAGACCACTACCAGTTTTTCAACATCCCTCATGAACAGGGAGAGACAAAAATGTAGAGAGGATTCCAGATGTGACTTCACTGTATCCCAGTTCAAGGGGGATGATTATTTCCCTCAATCTGCTGCTGACCACTCTCCTATTGCAGTGCAGGAAGTTGTTTGCCTGATTTGCAATGAGAGCATCCTACTGACTCTTCATTCCATGCTCATCCCTACCCTCATGTTCCCTTCAGCAGGACTGTGACTTAGCCAGATGGTTCCCAACCTGTAATAATTTTGGGGTTATTCTGACTCAGATGCAGAACTTTGTACTCCTCCTTATTGAACTTCGGGAGGTTTTTGCTAATTCCTTTCTGTGAGTTTCTAGACACCTCTTTGGACTAAAGTGCCACATATCAGTGACCCCTCCTAGTGTCATCTTCAGACTTGTACTCCATGTCATCAGAGAGTATCAACAAAGACACTGAACAATACTGGCTCCCAAATCAGTGCTTGGTATATTTTGTTGGCCGCTAGGCAGCAACCCTGTATTGAGTCATTGATCACTACTCCTACAGCCCAGAGGTGCCACCAGTCTTCAGCCCACCTAACGCTCCATTCACTCAGACCACATGTCCTCAGGCTATAAACTAAAATTCTGTGGGAGCAGCTGTCAATGCTGTCAAGGCACCTTGCATCTACTGCTTTCCCTTCATCCATTCAGCCAGTCATTTCGTCAGAGAAGTTAATTGGGCTGCTCAGGCATGATTTGTGCTTGCTAAATCTATTCCTGATTGCCTCCTTGTTCTCCACATGGTCAGAAATTGTTTCTGAAACAATGCAGTCCATGAGTTTTCCAGGTATGGTGATGACCTTGACAAACTGGTCAAGGTCATCACCATACCTGGTCTGAGTTCCTTATTCCCTTTCTTAAAGGTGAGGGTAATGTTCGAATAATAGAATCATAGCATGGGATGGGTTGGAAGGAACCTTTAAGGGTCACCTACTCCAACCCCTCTGCAATAAGCAGGGACATCTTCTACTGGATCAGGTGACTCAAAGCCCCGTCCAACCTGACCTTGAGTGTTTCCCCACCCTCACTTCATAAACATTTCTTCCTTATACCTAGTTTGAATCTACTGTGGGTTTTTTTAAACCATCACTCCTTGTCCTGTCATTACAGGCCCTGCTAAAAAGTCTGTCCCCATCTTTGTCATAATCCCCCTTTAAGTTCTGGAAGGGGCTCTAAGATCTCCCCAGAGCCCACTCTCTCCAGGCTGAACAACCCCAACTCTTTCAGCGTGTCCTCACAGGAGAGGTGCTCCAGATCTCTGATCATTTTTGGAGCTCTTCTCTGGATCACTCCAACAGGTCTGTGTCTTTCCTGTACTGAGGACTCCAGAGCTGGGAGCTGTGCTCCAGGTGGGGTCTTTCATGAGTGGAGCAGAGGGGAAGAATTATTGCTGTGGTCCTGCTGGCCACATTATTACTGACAGAAGCCACGTGCCTTTGGCCTTCTTGCCCACCTGGGCACGTGCTGTGTCATGTTTAGCCACTGTTAACCAGCACCCCCAGGTCCCTTTCCAGCTTTCCAGCCACTCTGTTCCCAGTCTGGAGTGCTGCCTGGGGCTGTGGTGATCCAAGTCCAGGATCCAGCACTTGGCCTTGTTGAACATGACACATCAGCTGATCAGCCCATCAATCCAGCCTGTTCAGATCGCTCTGCAGAGCCTTCCTACACTCCAACAGACCAACAGTCCTGCCCAACATGGCTCAACACATCAGCCTTCTCATCCCTTGTTACCAGTTTGCCAGTCATGGTTATTGGCAGGCTACACTGTCTTTGACATTTCTTTTCTGGCTGACATACCTGTAGAAACTCTTTTTATTATTCTTTGCATTTCTCATCAAGATTAGCTCCAGTTGTGCCTTAGCCTTCCTCACAATTTCCATACACAGCTGGGCAAGGTCCCTATATTCCTCTTGGGACAGCTGTTCCTGTTTCTACTATCTGTGTGTTTCCATCTTGCTCTTTAGTTTGACCAGCAGGTCCTGACTCAGCCCTGCCAATCTCTTGCCTTCCTTGCCTGATTTCTTCCACATGGGGATTGGGAGCTGTTGTACTCTACACAAAATGTCATTATAGGTCTGTCAGAGAAATAAGAGACATGATAGCTAAGTCAAGGCTGAAGTTGTTAAAACTGGAACAAGCACAAGATTGTAGGTACCATCTGACATCTCAGAGCACACTGAGCCATGGCCTTTAGCAGATGATCTTACCAAGGGACCCTGGTCAACAGCAGTTTCTCCACTAAGAAATAAAAGAAGGTCCAGCAGTGGTTATTGGCCCTAGAGGCTGTGTGGCTCCAACAGACACACAGACACTGCTGAGACCTGTCTGGAGCAAGGAAAAGCTGCCTGAGTGGCCAAGCCGAGCTGAGGAGCCAGTTGCTGATGGAGATGCCTGGACAGTCATCAGAGTATTGGTTTTTTTCCCTGGCATAGACTGGTGGAGCCTCAGTCCCTTGTAGCACAGGCACATTGGGTGAGGACCTTCCAGTCTGAACCTCAGGAGCCCTGATGTGAGTCAAGGTGTTGGCAGGTCACAGGTACCTGAGCTCTGAGTTATGTGCTGAAGAAGCGGCTGCAGTAGAGAGGAAAGAATGACCTGTTCCCACGTGCCCCCAGTGTCACCCGCGGCCTCATTTCATCCCCTGCCCAGTCCTCTCCCTGCCCGGTCCGTCCCACCCCTGCTCTTGCTGCTGCTCCTGCCAACCCCTTCCCATTTTCTCGGGCTCCCGGCGCCCACTGCTTCCTTCCATCTTTCTGTAGCCCGGCTCCAGCCTTCGCCTTCTCCCTCTCCGTACCCATCCTGCTCCCCGACCCGTCGGTGCCCGGCCATATCGGCCCATCGTCCGCACCCCCGCTCGTTCTCCCGCCCGGGGCTGCCTCGAGGCCGCGCTCCGCCGGCGCGCTCCGGTGCGGGGCGGGGAGGGGGCGGCGGAGGGAGCGGGGGGCTGAGGGCGGCGCTGGGTCGGGTTTCAGCAGGAGCCTTCGCGCC
>WEKY01032815.1:45054-95085 GCA_013390045.1 Picathartes gymnocephalus
CGGCAGCGGACGCTGGGCCCGGCGGCTTGGGAGTCCCGGGAGCCCGGAGCTCCGGGGGGACCGAGCCCCGACAGCCGGAGGCTCCAGTGTACAGGGAGCAGGCGAGGCTCCGCAGCGCCTTGGCGATGGGCACAGTCTGGCAGGGGCCGATGCAGTGCGGGGATGTCCCGAGAGTGGGACTGTGAGAATTGGCTCCGGCGCGAAAAAATTTCATAAGACTTTCCTTTGTGTGGGATGCGTTCTTCGAGACAGGAGAGCCGGCGGGGAGCCCCAGCGTGGCACAAAAATGGGATTCACAAGGATGCAGTGGGGCTTAACTGTATCCGCAGGAGAGGACTGCCACCGCCACTCTGACTGCTCAGAGCCCATATCAGAAGGTCATGAGGCTGTGTGGCCGGGCTGGGAGCGAGCAGAACGATGCCGGTCCTGAAGGCCCAGGTGGGAGATGGTAGAAGAGCCAGGAGGCACAGAGGTGGCTGTAGGTAGTGGATGTCTGAGTAGAAGCTGGAAGCGAGTTGCACTGCAGGCAAGTCAGGGCTGTGCATGGTTCCGAGGGCAGATCATCTGAAACTAGAGAGAGAGAATCTGTGTGAATGTACAGGAGGAAAGCATATTCCAGGTCAGTGACCGGTCCTCAGCAAAGATAAAACGGGCTTCCTCTTCTGGACTGGAGTCTCAAAAACATCATTACATGAGTCATGGCCTCTCATGTCAGACCTAGGGTATGGCATCAGCAGCATCTGCAGCTTTCATGGAGCCTTTACACAGCAAGCACTCTGACATCTGTTTGTGGCATGCACAGTGGGTGCCGTCTTTCCAGCTCCTCTACCGGGGCTGCTGTGAGCCCACTTCCCCTTTCTCATGGCTGACACAAGGCACAAGCTGCCACTGGCAGGCGGGCAAGGGTGAACACAGTGGTCTCAGTGTAATTCCATATCTTTTTTCTTTTGAAATGTCACACATCTGCTAGGTGTAGGCTGGGCTCCCCTGGTGCCCCAGCTTGTCAGCCCTAGGCTTAGATGGATCTTGCAGGTCACTCCATTTTAGCTGCCCTTCCCGTCAAGCTCCTCACCGTGGCTCTGGACCTCAGAGACCTGTGTGAAGAGATTCTCATCCTGTCAGTTTCCTTCAGAGGCTCCTGCTGCCGTTCTTCCCAAGGGCTCGCGGTGCCCGGTAGTGGGAGGGACAGAAAGGGAGCGGGGCAGTGTGGCTCACGTTACACGGACCGGCCAAGCCAGCCCCTGCACTGAGCTCTCTGCTAACTGAAAGCAGCTGTTCGGATTTCGTGACTCTGCATCCACTGAGGTCACTGCTGCTTCCCTCTGACCAAAGCCTGCAGACCTCACTGTGTCAGGGGACTGCTGGTACCACGGATGGCTTCTGCCCACCTCTGACTGGTGCAGTCTAGTAACTGTTCAGTTGCATCTCTTGCTGAAAGATAGGCTTGCTGTGAAACCACTCAATTGCATCCAGGGAGGATAGAAATGAAGAAGTTTATGCAGGCTTTCATCACCAGTTTTCCAGCTCAGGGACCCTAATTTTTGTTCCCTGGTTGTGCTAGTGCTCTCAGCTGCTCTTCACACTCCCCAGATTCGCTTTTCAAGTTTCTCTCCTCCCCTCCAGCAGCCCGTAAAGCCTCACTGGCTTCTCAAGAGCAATGTTACTAATCAAACCAGGTGGGTTTTTCCCCATATCTATACCCTGATTTCTTCCAGACACTACCCAAGATCTGTTAGCTCCATCCTGTCCTTAGTCACTGAGGTTGCCACAGAGAATCTTGGTCCTCTACCTGCTTTTCTACACTTTTTTTTCTTTGTCTAAGCTCCTGCCAAGGCTTTAAACCCTCTGCTCTGGCCCTTCCCATGACCTGTGCAGCTGGAGCACCACTGGAATGGTGCAGTCTCATCACAGAAGCTACCTCAGACCCCATTCTCCCAGCACTGTATGTGTTGGGGGTAGGCAGTTGCCCCTCCATCTGGGGAATTAGAACTAGCTCCAACAGAGAGAGAGACCTGTCTAGGACCACTGAGTTAGAGCAGATTCCCAAATTGCAGCCCACAAAAGTATATTCTTTTGACTTCAGGTCCTAGGACATTGTGAGGGTTCTCACTTGCTGGGTACAAGAAGAGCATGTGGATTTACCTCAGAATGTGTGGATAGGCCTCAGACCAGATGCCCACTGAAGTAAACATTTCTTTATGAGTAGAAAATACTTTTGAATTATTTTGTTTCTGTCACTAACCCAGGATTTCCACAGGAAAAAAAAAAATCTAGACAGCTGATCTGGGGTGGGAAAGGGGACCCGAGAATACCATCTTATGTCCTCTGGAAAGGGTTAACACTGACATGGGGTTCTTTGGTCAAGGGCTGATATTCTTAGTCCCCAAACTAGGCATTGCCCACCACCTCCATCCCCCAAGACAGGGAGGTTCTTGCTCCTGCATCTGACATGAGCAGCTCCTGAGGGTGGTTATGGGACCAGCAGCAAATGCTTTCAAGAGAGTCCAAGTGTGAGCTCATGCTGCCGCCATCCCTGCAGACCACGAAGCCTCGTTCGCTGAGCGAGTGTTGGGGTTGGTGTTCTTCAGCAGCTCCTTGGCCGCTGGGTTGTTCTGGCTGTTACCAGGAGGAGTGGCAGTGCAGGGGGCTGGCAGCCTGTGGGCACAGGCAGCATGTCCGGCATGTCTGCCGTGTCCGGCCGCAGTGCTGCAGGAGCTGTGGCTGGCTGTGCGTCCCTCCCCCACTGCTGCAATGAAATGCAGTTACGGGGAAAGGGAGGGAAGGAGTCGGAGCCAGCAAGGAGCAGCGAGAAGGAGACAAAGGAGGGGAGTGAGCAGCGGAGGGTGTGGGACGGAGCAGCTGGCAGCTCAGAGTGAGTCGCTGCGTTCCTGCTGCACTGCCACCGCCCTCCATGGTACCAGCTTGGGGCACCCACAGATCTCCGTGCCAGCCCAAACAATGAGCACGGTCTGATTTTATCCCGGGCATTCCCAGCTCTGGGCACATCCTTTGCAATGCATCCTTTTTGATTTATTGTTCACTGGATGGAAGCCCACTCCAGTTCTGTGCTCCTTCCCAGGGACACCAGATTTGCGCTTCATGGGTTTTTGGCACCCATATCTCTGTGGTCCTGGAAGGCACACTGCTGGGGAGAGAGGGGGTGGGGGCTAAGGTCTCTACCATTCACTCGCTGAGCTATCTTGTAATTTGAGACCATCTTTTTTCCGGGTGGAGAGCTGCAAGGCTGCTGTTTGCCCAAAAACCTCTGTCCTCTTGCAGACAGGCTCTGAACCTCACAGGAAGCATTCAGCTGTTAAAGATATAGCAGCACGCTGCTCTGGGGCAGCTGTTGCCAGTGTTGCCGGGCGGGCAGTGGTCGGAAGGAGCACTTGAGGGGATGTAGGAAGCACCTATGTGACAGGGTACGAGCTGCTCACCTTGGAGCACTGTCAGATGTGACCTGCTGGGTTGACTCCAGGTGCTGTCCCAGGCCTTTGTTCTGGGCAGTCTCTGACATATTGTGACATTCGCTTCTCGTGAGGGACAGCCAATACGTAGTGATCGGGCAGCAGGTACCTGGCAGGGCTTCCCTCTCCAGGCTGTTTTCTGTCCTTCCTTTGCTCCCTCTTAACCAGTATCCTCTGGTCTGCATTCCAGGCAGGATTAAAGCAAACTCTGCAAAGGAGATCAAGCCACCCTCTGCTCTGCTGGTTGCCAGCCATGGAGCAAATGAAGAGGTCAACAATGCTTCTGCTGGAGCTGCTCATTCTTGGGGGCCTGAGAGCAGGGATGGGCTCTGCTGTCCTGGGCACCCTGGATCTACAAATAGATGAGGAGCAGCCAGCTGGCACCATCATTGGGGACATCAGTGCTGGCCTACCCCCTGAAACTAGTGCCTACATGTATTTCATCTCTGCACAGGAGGGCAGTGGCGTCTCCACTGACTTGGGGATAGATGAGAATACTGGGATCATCAAAACAGCTCGTGTCCTGGACCGGGAGACTCGGGACCACTACAGCTTCATTGCTGTCACCCCGGAGGGCATCACGGTAGAAGTGAACATCCAAGTGAATGACATCAATGACCATGCCCCAGCGTTCCCCAAACAGCACAGCACCTTTCAGATCCCAGAGCACACGCCCATTGGCAGCAGGTTTCCCTTGGACCCAGCCTTTGATGCTGACAGTGGCCTCCTGAACACACAAGGCTATATGATTAAGGGAGGGAACGTGGGGCAGGCCTTCCGCCTGGAAACACGTCGAGGACCCAATGGGGTCCTGTATTTGGACCTGGTGGTCAACAACGTTCTGGATCGGGAGAACCATTCATCATACTCATTGCTGTTGGAAGCCTACGATGGTGGTTCTCCTCCACGGAGCACCCAGATGACACTGGATGTATCCGTTCAGGACATCAACGACAATGCTCCCAGCTTCAACCAGAGCCGCTATCATACACTCATTTCAGAGAATCTGAAACCTGGCAGCAGCATCCTGCAGGTCTTTGCTTCTGATGCGGATGAGGGTGACAATGGGGATGTGATTTATGAGATCAACCGACGGCAGAGCGATCCTGACCAGTACTTCACCATTGACGCCCGGACTGGAGTCATCAAGCTCAACAAGGGTCTGGATTATGAAATGAGGAAGGTGCATGAGCTGGTGGTGCAGGCAAGGGATAAGGCTGTCCATCCTGAGGTCACCACAGCCTTTGTCACTATCCATGTGCGTGACTACAATGACAACCAGCCCACCATGACTATCATCTTTCTGAGTGAGGATGGCTCCCCACAGATCTCTGAGGGAGCCCAGCCCGGACAGTATGTAGCACGGATTTCTGTTTCTGATCCAGACTACGGAGAGTACTCCAATGTCAATGTCACACTGGAGGGAGGAGATGGCAAGTTTGCCCTCACTACCAAGGACAACATCATCTATCTGATCTGTGTGGACCAACTTCTGGATCGGGAAGAAAGAGACTCCTATGATCTGCGAGTGACAGCTACTGACTCAGGAACACCCCCGCTCCGGGCAGAATCGGCCTTTGTGCTGCAGGTGATGGATGTTAATGACAATCCCCCGCTCTTTGACCAGCAGGAGTACAAGCAGAGCATCCCTGAGGTAGTGTACCCAGGCAGCTTTGTCCTGCAGGTGACAGCTCGTGACAAGGACCAGGGTCCCAATGGGGAGGTGCGGTACAGCATCCTGCATGGCCGTGACACCCACTCCAGCTGGTTTACCATTGACCCTGCCACTGGCATCATCACCACTGCTGCCCCACTGGATTATGAGAAGGACCCTCAGCCTCAGCTGACTGTGCTGGCCACAGACCGGGGAACCCCTGCCCTCTCTTCCTCAGCTGTGGTGCACGTGGCCTTGCAGGATGTCAATGACAATGAGCCAGTGTTCAGGAGTAACTTCTACAATGTGTCCCTGAAGGAGAACACCCCTGTTGGGACCTGCTTCTTGCAGGTAGGTACAGGTATTGAGGCCTCAGCTTGCTGGGGGCACAACCAGGGCTGTGAGCAGTTTGGAGTGGGAGAGAGCTGCCACTGCAGGGTGTTTGGTGCAGGTGTCATGGCTTTGAGGGGCAGTGTTTGCAGCAGGAATGCCGGAGTGGAGATTGCCCACACTTGGTGTGAGTCCGGAATGGGGCCAAGTCATGTATATCCTTTCTGTGTGCAGGTGGTGGGCAATGCCATTGGCATCGGGCGCACCGCAAGGCTGCCTGCCATGCAGAGCACGGTGTGGGCCTCTCTTGGGGTGGGTCCTGCTGTGCCAGGCCTTGCTTGCATCAATGTGGAGCTGCCTTGCAGCCAGGACACTCAGAACAGAGCTCAGGAACATGATGCTGCCTCTGGGAAACAGAGCCTGTAGCCAGGCTTCGAAGTTCCCTCTCCCCCTGTGAGGTCATTAGCCCAAGTTCATCAGTGTTGGGAAGGCTGGTTTGTGAGTATTAGCATTAATTATGCTAATGAGCTAATGAGCTGAGACACGTGCTGCTGCGCCAGTCTTTATGTGGCAAGAGGTCGCAGCTGGAGCTGGAGAGCTGCTGGGCCTCCAAAGCTCTGTGATCCCATGACGAGCTAGCAATGCTGTTTGGATTCTTTGTGTTCGGTGTTTCTGTCGCAGCTCAGGCCCTGGAGCCCTGGTTCCTGGGGACAGGTGATGCCACCTGCCTGAGTCAGGATTAGGGCAGGTGTGGGGGTGCAGTGAGGCACTGCCAACCATGGCAGCATCCAGGCTGTCCATCAGGACAAGCACCAGTGGCATTGAGGGCACTTCATTGCTGGAGGTGTGGGGCATGGGGATGTCTGGCTGGGACCATGAGAAGCTCTGATGCCAGGTTGGTGAGAGGTGCCCAAGGGGCCAGGAAGAACAGGAATTCTGGCGTCCATAAGGCAAGGCTGGAGGAGGTCCTGTGACTTGGCCAGGGAAAAAGGGCCTCTAGGTCACCCTTGAGGAAAATTCAGAGCTGGCAAGAAAGAAAGGCCTATGGGTGCCCTGTGGTACACCGCAGGGGTGTGGGGGGTGTGAGCGTGGGCTAGGGAGAATGGGCTGCGGGGTGTGTGTGTCTGCATGCAGGTGACTGGTGGTGTGGGGTGGGAGTGCTGGAGAGGGGCTTGTTGGGGAATGGGGTAGAAGTATGGTGGGAAGGAGGAATTGGGTGGGAACAAGGGCCAGGTGTGGAATAGAGAAGGCATGTGGGGCAGTGTAGGTGTAGGATGGCACAGATCAGGAGGCTTGGGGATGGGTCAAGGTAGGATTAGGGGGAAGTCTGGGCGGAAGAAGTGAGTGGGAAATGAGGAAGAAGGTGCAGATCAGGGGAGACTTGGGTTTGGTGTATGCAGGGCAACACTGCACCCTGTCCCAGTCTGGGGTGGGTGGGGATGGGGCAGGACTGGGGACAGAGATGGGGAAGGGGTCAGAGGTGGGTTCAGGGCCAGGGTCAGAGCAGAGGTGCTGTGTGTCCTTGTGTGAGCATGGCAGCCCCAGGCGTGTGCAGGGGCGTCTGGGCCGCACAGCCCCCGAAGGGAGGCCCCCCTCTTTCCTTGTCCGTGCCTTCCTGCTCAGTGCTGCTCTCCGTGTGGGAAGGCGTTCTGGAAATGCAATCGGAGATGGCGGCTGGGCTCCTGACTGCGAGTGCGGGGCCAGGCTGCAGGGAGAGTGCTCTGCAGCGGAGCTGGGGCGTGCAGGGCTGTGTGGCACACCCAGAAGAGTGTCCAGTGCATGCATGGCTGCCTGGCTCTGCGCTGTGCAGGGGACAGGGCTGGCCTGGCAGCTGGTAGTGACCAAGGCTTGGCTGCATTTCCATGGTCTTGGCTTAGTCCTTGTGTTTCATTTGGAAACAGTGCATCTGGGCTGAGTGCAGGTAACTCCCGCGCGGCCTCGGCACAAAGCAAACAGCTCACACAGCTGCTGCTGCTTCCTCTGAGCCGGGAAATGTGAGAGGATGGGAAAGGAGGCTGGCCAGGCCGATGGCTTGATTGAGGATGCAGCAGGAGCCAGACAAGTCTGGGAGCTGGGCAGAGCCAGGTCAGGGAGCCCTGGGCTTGGAACACAGCTGCCTGGCATGACCACCCTGTTGCCTCAAACAGGAAGGCTTCAGAGGTGCTGCCAGGGCTCACGGTGGCCAGTGGCCAGCACTGTACCCCGCAAAGTTGCCCGTGTCAGGTGTGTTGCCCCCACAGCCCTTTTGTGCCATTGCTCCTGCTTGACTCCATCTCTCTATGGCTTCCAGGTGTTGGGGCTCACCCTGCCTCAGGACAGTAAAGCATCTCTGTCAAGGTCTGGGTTTTGTCCAGACCCACACAATGGTCATGAGTGCTCAGGTCACGGGCAGGCCCTGCCAGATGACGTACAGGACACAGGACAGTCACTCAGGTCAGCACAGAACTCAGTGGGTTTGCTTCTCTGTCGGTCTGCCGCATTTTTAAGCAGAAAACCCTGGGAGGACCAGGTCTGTTTTTAGACAGTGGCGTCTGCTCTCCATGGACAGGACAGAAAGGTGGGGAAGGAAGGAGTCCCTGTGAGTGAGCAGGAGAGAGCTGAAGCATCACTATGGATGATCTGCTCCCTTGCAGACTCCACTCTGTCTGCCAGGTCAATCTCTCTGTCTGGATATGAACAGGGATGAGCAGAGCAGGTTGCTAGCCTGAGCTTCTGAGACAGAAAAAGGAGCTCATAACATCTTTTCTGTTTATTACTCGTGTTTACTATGGGCCAGGTCCTGCGGTCGCAGGATGAGCATGAAGCAGAGGAAATAGCAAACTCGCTGTTCAAATCTGAGATGAGAAAGAGAAACACCGGTGAAGACAGAGCCCAGGGTACCAGTGAACACGAGACCAGCAGAAAATGGAGCAGGAGACAGTCACCAGCTGGCTGCCTTGCTCCTCTCTGCCCCTGTGAGCTGATGGTGCAGGAGCTTTAGGGCACCGGACCGTGTTCCAGTGCTGTGGTCCGTGATGCGAAGCACTGCTCTGGTATAAATTCACCCTGCTGGTTTAAATTTGTTTTAAACATTTGACTGTGTACCAGCACACCGCATGCATGGTCAGATAGTGTTTTTTCTGGGACTTTCTGACTTTCCATGCTAAATCAAGTATTGTCTGTGCTCTGGCAGAAAGAGCTGTGAACCCCATGTGGTGAGCATGGGCTGATTGGACCACAACCTGAATGACACGGAATGGTGGATTATTGATTCTTGCATATACCCAGTATTGATGATTTTGGAACCAGTGTTTACATACTCCCTTTGCAAACAAACCCATAAATGTTGGGGAACATCAGAAACGAAAAGCTGACCAGCAATGCACCTAATATAGAGTCTCTGCTGTTTTGAGGACAAGTCTGATGAGTTTTTGGTTCTGATTTGTGATTCCATGGGACATTCATGGGCCATGTTGCATGCATAGCACTGGGACAAGCCCGTGGGCTGTGCCCCAGGGAGGAAGATTTGGATGAAGAACTGTAGGCTACACCAGGCCACATACACTATATTACCAAAAGAGAGTCTGGAGGGCTAATCCTGGTGCCTTGATTGTGCTGCCAAAGGGGCAGCTGTGAGGGGCCATGGAGCATAGCCATGCATGGACACTGGAGCAGCACAAGGACTAATGCTCACCAACTGTGGTGAAGGAAAGTGGAAGGGGGACATTGCTGCCTGCATTTGTGTTCTTAGGGCAAGGGATTCAGCATCAACCTATTTTCGGACCTTTGCACAACATAGAACAGGCCTCCCCCTCCTTAGAAACAAGAAGGTAAGCGAGATGGGGAGATGCCTGGGAGCATGCTGGGGAGCAGAACAAGGGGAGGGAGCGCATCACAGTCCTGAGGAGCAGGCTGCCGTGTAGGAGGATCTGGGGGTACACAGGAGTGTGGGCATGGGGGAGATGCTGGTACATGGGGAGGCTGTGGGGGGGGTGAGTGCTGTTGTTACCGCCAGAAGAGCTGCATTTGTTCCAAATTCCTGTGAAAGTTATTTCCTTGCACTGCCAGCAGCCTCCTCCTGGGCTTGGCACAGCAGCCAGCGCCATGATTAATTCAAGTAGCATTTCCCCTGGAGCTGCAGCAGCTTTTCCACTGCAGCTGAGAGGCCCCAGCCCCTTGCGCTCCTCTCCCCTCATCCTGTGCTCCTCCTCCCAACCCCCTCAAACAGCTCCCTCCTTCCTCCATGCAATCCCCAGCCCCCTCACAGCTGCCCCTTTTCCCTTACCTCTGCTTCAGCTCTAGGCCCCTCACAACTCCTGTTTCTACCACTACCCTTGCTCACACAGCTCCCTCCTCCTTGTCCACCCCCAGCTCCACCCATGCATGCTGCCCTCCAAAGGGCCAGTCCTCCTGCCCCTCCACTACGGCCCCAGTCACCAGCATGCCACCCCCAACCCCCAGTTTCTGCTCCCTCTTGTTCTCCCACACCCCTTGGTCAGTGCCAGCTGCTGTTGTCTTCCACCCAGGGACCCTTGCCACTGTGACCCAGGGCAGCTCTCCTCTACCTGCACAGCCCTTGGGTCATGCCAGCCTCTCCCAGCTCCCTGTGGAACCCCAGAATGGTTTAGCTGGGAAGGGACCTTAAAGGTCATCCAGTTTCAACCCCCTGCCATGGGGACCTTCTGCTAGACCAGTCCAACCTGGCCTTGGACACTTTCAGGGATGGAGCAGCCACAGCTGCTCTGGGCACCCTGTGCCAGGGCCTCACCACCCTCACAGGGATGAACTTCTTCCCAATATCCCATCTATCCCTGCCCTCGGGCAGTGGGAAGCCATTCCCTGTGTTCTGTCCCTCCGTGCCTTCTCCTAAGTCCCTCTCCAGCTCTCCTTAGAGTCCCTTAAGGCTCTGGAAGGGGCTCTGAGGTTTCCCTGGAGCCTTTTCGAGGTTAAACACCCCCATCTTGTCCAGCCTGTCTCCAGAGCAGGTCTGTGTCCTCCTGATGTTGGGGGCCCCATCCCTGCCTTGCTCCCTAGCCTCACCTTGCCTGGCATGCTCAATCTTGTGCTGGCCCCAGCCCAGTCTCTCCTGCACATCTTGCTGATTTGTGTCGCATCTTGCTGCACAGACCTTCTCTGAACACTCCCTGCCTGAGCTCCACATGGCTGAAACACAGCCCCACACCCTGGTTTGGGGTCATTCTAGCTTCAGTGGCCTCCAGGGCCTTGCCATTTCTCCCCTGTGCTGTGGCTGCCCCATTCAAGCCCCCCACCTTGAGCACTCTTCCCTGCATAGCCAAGCTTCCCAGCCCTGCTCTGCTCCAGGGTTCCCTGTCCCTTTCTGCTCCCCAGCTTCCAAGTCCCATTCAGCTCCTGCACCTTCCATGGGACCCCCTATGCCATTTCACCAGCGAGGATACCTGGGAGCCCAGGTGCAGAACCTCACTCCTTGTCCTTCTGTGCCCTGGTCTGTCCCTGTGCTTGGAGGCCCCTGGGCTCCCAGAAGGTGTGCTGTGCATTCCCAGGCTCCCTCACCTCTTGTCCAGCCCCACCATCCACATCCTGCCTGCCTGCCAGTGTCTGTGGTTAACTCACTTCCCCTCATCCTCTGAACCAAAGGCTTTGCCCCATCTCAGAGCAGTGCTGGAGGCCATCAGCAGCCCCTGCTCCCCATGCCCAGCTGTGTGTGTTTCTGGCAGCCCTGTGTCTGTCATAGAATCAGAGAGGGGTGGGAAGGGACCTTAAAGCCCATCTCGTTTGGCCTGCCATGGCCAAAGACACCTTCCACTATCCCAGGTTGCTCCAAGCCCCATCCAACCTGGCCTTGAACACTTCAGGGATGGGGCAGCCACAGCTGCCCTGGGCAGTGTGGAGGCCTTGGCTGTGGGACTGCCAGCCAGGCTCCTGCCCGTGTCTGGGGCACTGGGGATCCAGGGGAGCGAGCCAGCAGGGCCAGCAGCTGTGCTGGGGCTCCCTGGACAGGGGGCTCTGGTAGCCATGGGGTCTGACCCTCGCCTCGGCCACGCGTGCTGGACTGTTGCTGGGCCGAACCCTGACCCTGCTCCCTCCCCTGAGGCCCGAGTGTGCTGGAGGCTGAGACAAAGCCCTGGAGCCAGGAATGGCTCCTGAAATAGCTGCGTGGCCGCTCCCTGGCCGCTTTTAGCTGGTCAGTGGCTGTGCCAGGGCTGGGAGGGCAGGACGCCTGGCACGCACTCAGGCGCAGGGAGTCGTGCGTGGGATCGCTGACCACACTGGCGCCAGCCTCCCCTCCTCTCCCACCAAGAGCCGTCACTCAGAGGGGCGGGAGCCCCAGAGCCAGATGTTTGCCAAAGCCACAGCATAACATGTGCGCAGCAGAGCCCCAGCCATGGCCGGGCTCCAGATGAGCTCCCTGCCTGCTGAGTGCGCTGGCTGGAGTGGGGAGGATGGCTGAGGAATGGAGGCCCGAGCTGCTGAGCAGTGCCCCATCACTTTACAGCACTGTGGGCTGGGCGGGGGCACACAGGTCAGCAGGAGGGCTGTGAAGGCAAGAGGTGTGTGCGAGGGGCTTTGGTGATGTGCTTGGGATGGGTCCTTGGGAAGGGGCAGCTTTGACTCCCACAGGTGATGCAGCTGAGGACCTTGGTGTGGGGCTGTACTTCATCCATCCCCATCTCTGGGGAACATAAGAAGTCTGTTGTGCTTTGGCTCCACTTGTCCCTCCTGTTTTGCTGGGGAACTGGGAGGAGGGTGTGAAATAGCAAGGCCTCGATACCCATCACTGCCCTCCCAGCTCTCCATGCAGTGGGGAGAGGCACACTTGGCCAGGACCCCGCTTCCTTTTCAAAGTCTGGTGCTCTGGTTTCTTGCTGCCTAACCCTGAGTCATCTTGCTATTCTCCTTTGCTGTTTTCTTTTGCTCTGTGGTGGCCACAGCACTCCCACCACCTGCTCTTCTGCCCAGCTGCAAGGCACTCCAGCGAAGCCTTCTCACCACACCTGCAAGGAAGGAGGGGCAGGTAGCAGATGCTGCTGCCCAGGGTGGTCAAGGCTGCCGTGCAGGGACGGGGAACCAGATCAGCCCTCTTGGAACAATTTGAGCTCAGTGGGGAACTGGGGTGCTTGGGAGGGTCTTTGGCTTCAGATCACAGAATGGTTGAGTTTGGAAAGGACCTCTTGAGATAATCTAGCACAACCCCCTCATGCACAAGCAGCACCATCCAGAGTTGGTTGCTCAGGACATCCCCATTTTTCTGGGCAACCTCATAAAGGAAAAGCGCTTCTTGATCTTCAGAGGGACTCTCCTGTGTTCCAGTATGTGTGCCCATGCCCTCTGATCCTGACACTGGGCACAGCTGGGAAGAGCCTGGATCCATCCTCTTTGTTGCCCTCCTTCCTATATGAATGATACCCCTTCTCCAGGCTGAACCATCCCAACTCCCTCAGTCATTCACCACAGGAGAGACCCGTCTTACTAGTAGAGAGTAAGGGAAAGAGGGCATTCAATACCCCAGTCTTTTGCATGTCCTGTGTCACCAGCTCCCTAGTTTCCTTCAGCTGTGGGCCTACATTTTACCCAGCCTTCCTTTTGTCACCAATGTACTTATAGAAGCGCTTCTGGTTGCCTTTGACATCCCTTGCCAGATTCAAATCCAGTTAGGAACTGGATGCAAACAGCTGCTTTCCTATGTAATTACACTGATCAGTGAGTGCTTTCAGGAGAAGGTGCCCCAGATGTGCTGCCCAAACCCTGCCATGGTAGCAGGCTGTTCTGCACCTATCAATGAGGTCTTCAAAACACAGCCTCAGGGTCATCCCCTGGGTTCCTTAACATATCTTCTGGTCTCAAGGGCATATGCATTTTCTTTTGCATCCATTATCTGACAGAAAGGATGTGTTTCCTCTGTCACTTTCATCCAGATCCTTTCCCTCATCATGGTCCCCAGGCAGAGCACTGCTCCTGAACCTCTCCCCCAGAGCCTGTCTTCCAAGCTGTCTTTCACCCGCCCGATGGCCCAGCCCTCCAAACTGTAACAACCTGCCTTGAATATGAGGATTGTGGGTGAAAGTGTCAAAATCCTTCCTAAAGTCAGGGCAATTGTCACCCACAGCTGTCAGCCCTGTGACCCCAGATCCCATCACTCCATCACAGAGAGCAAACAAGAGGATCAATCCCTGATGGCTCTTCCCTTCCAGGATCTTTCATGCGATCTAAAACATGCTACAAGAAGACTCACTCCGTGATTCTCCCAGGGCCCACAGTGTGGCTGACAAGAACGTAGACCCTCAGATGATCCTTTTGGCCTTTCCTGAAGGTGGGATGTGATATTTGCTTTCCTCCAGCTGTCAGGGATCTCCCCTGCTTTGCACCAAATGTGAAGAGCAGCCCTACAAATGCACGTCTGTTAGCATCCATTGATGCAGCCTGTTGAGTCCCATGGATTCATTAAACAGTGACTCTATCTTCACCCCTCTCTGGTAGCTCTCTGAACCCTTTGGAACAGCATGGAGGCCTGGGAGGCTGGTGGAGGCTGAGGTGGAGGAGGCGTTGAGTGTTCCAGTCTCACCTGGGCCTGCTGCTACTAAATCACTCAGACCACACTCAGAAATGGGCCCTTCTTCAGCCCTTTATGTGGTAGAGGTTCTTCTTGGCACACTCAGGCTTGAACTTTGACTTTGCTGACACACTCCTGACGTGCCTGGTAATGTTTATAGATTCCTACTATGTATCTTACCTCTGAGCCCATCTCAAAGAATTGTGGAGTGGTTTGGGTTGGAAGGGACCTTAAAGGTCATCTTGTTCCACACCCCTGCCATGGGCAGGGACACTTTCCACTAGACCAGGTTGTTCCAAGCCCTGTCCAACCTGGCCTTGGACACTTCCAGGGATGTAGCGGCCACAGCTTCTCTGGACAACCTGTGCCAGGGCCTCACCACTCTCACGGGGAAGAATTTCTTCCCAATATCCAATCTAAACCTACTCTCCATCAGTGTGAAGCTGTTCTCCCATGTCCTGTCTTTCCAGGCCCTTTTAAATAGCCTCTCCTTTCTTGTTGGCTCCCTTCAGGTACTCCAAGGCCACAATTAGGTCACTCTGGAGCCTTCTCCTCTCCAGGCTGAACAATCCCAATTCCCTTTGCATACACCACCATCTGTATGGCAACTTAGCCCTGAGGCCCCTGCTTAGCCCAGGCCATCTGCTGATGTGTTTTCCTGAGCACAAGGATGGGCTGTTCTGGAGTGTGCTGTCCTGAAGGTTTGCCAGCTTTCCTGAGCTGCCTTGGCCTTCAGTGCTACCTCCCATGAGATCCCTTCCATTGATCAGTTCCCTGTAAAAGCTGAAGTCTGTCTTGCAGTCCAGGGTCTGTAATCTGCTTCTCTTCTTCCTCATTCCCATTAGGATCCTGAATCTGCTGCTTCATGGCCACTGCAGTCACGGCTACTGCCGAGTGCCACATCCCCAGTTAGTACTCCCTTCTAGGGAACAGCAGATCCAGCTGCATGCCTCCCTTGCTTGGCAGGGACACTGCAATTCTTTGTGAAACCAGGGATCTGTGATCCTGGCTTCCTCAGGTACTGCTGCCTCCTTGACAGCTGTTGGTCAGGAGTCTCCAGGTAGAACATCGATGTCCTTGTGCTTAAAGCCTTTAGTGGCTGTGCGGGCTCTGTTCAGAAGTCAGAGGTGAGAGGGCAGTGGGGCCACCATTCAGGCTCAGAGCCCTGGCTCCTGCTCCCACATACCCGAGCAGCAGGACTGGCACAGGCCCAATGGAGAGCTTCCTGGGCAGTTCCACAGGCAGCTTGACCCTGTTTCCCTCTATTTTTCAGGCAAACATCAGGCGTCTCATGAGTGAGCTGCAGTAAAACCAGCTGTGGATCCAAGATTTGGGGCGGATGCTAAATACAGAGCCTGGGGCTGCCCTGCATTAGCTTCTAGCAAAGTTCCTGGAAAAATGTCCATGCTTGGTTTAAAAATTTCCACAAGTGGTGAACTCACCGCAGACCTTAATGAGCCCTTTTGGTGGCTAATTGCCCTCACAGCTAAAAATGTGTCCCTGTCCCAGACTGAGCGTGCTCTGAGTCTGCAGCAGCGCGTGTCAGCTGAAATGAGGTGGTTGCCATACCTGGTGGCTGGTGGACCCCTGTGATGTCTCTCAGGAGTCCCCAGGAGGCATCGCCCAACTGCAGCAGGGATCCTGCTGTCCCTGGCACTCGTGTCAGGCCCTGCTCAGCGTGGGCTGCCTGCTGGCAGTCAGCCAGCCCCCTCCCATGGGATTCACACGTGGCATATCAGCGATCTGCAGGCACGAAGCTGGGACTGAGGGTGCACCAGCCACAGCCCCCTCCCTCTGCACACAGAGGGAGTGAGCAGAGCACAGAGCAAAGTGTCCAGTGGCCCCAAACTCAGCCAGCACTGTTACCTGGCCCAGCAGGTGTTTGCTGTTCCTATGGCTTTTCTCTAGGCACCAGTTTAGCATCAGCTATCCAAGGGAGACAAGGACCAGGTGCAGGGCTCCAGCTGTGGTTGCACCAGTGATGTGACCTCCCTTAGACCCTGTGTAGGCTTGTATGGGCAGAGTTTTGTGTTGGACCAGTGGTCCAGAGATGGTCCCACCACAGGATGCAGAAGTGATGCACTAGATACATGGGATACCTTGTCCTGGCTGCACAGCCAGGACTGCTTCTGATACCAGACTGCTGGCTCCACCAGTTATCTTGCTGGAAGATGCCTCTGGGTACCAGGAAGCCACCAGAGAGAGGGCGCTGCACTAAACAATAATGAGAGCTTGTCTATTGCTCCCCTGTTCCTGAAACCTGACCCAAGTCTTGTGGCAGGAAGCTGGATATTCCCCCTTTGGGTATTCCTAAGGGTGGCTCCCTTCAGAAGATGGTTACAGTGGGGAAGTGGGGCTCTTCTGGAAGCATCAGAGCCCCTGGCCTAAGGAGCCTGAAACTACTCTCTCATTCTGCAGTAGAGCTGTTGCTGCACAGTGATTAAAGCAGCTGAGGTGCATTTGGGGTAACTTTCACAGTGAGAAGTAGTTCATTTTGAAGAAAAGTCTTAGTTTATCATATAGTACCTGTTCCAGCCACCATGGCAGCTGATCAGTATCATATGCATTTCCATCTGCAGTGGTGGAGAAGGCTGGCGGCTGACCCAAGTAATGGCAGAGGCACACCAGGGTGTGGGTACCAGGGCTGTACCCCAGTAACAACAGTCAGTATAGAGCCAGTGTACTGGTAGCCTGCATACGAGCTCCAGTGAGGTCAGATTTGTACTCTCTGCTGAGCAGCTTCCCAGGAAGATGGGCTGGGGCAGCGGGGAGGGGGCAGTGAGCTCTGAGTGGCAAATGGGTCCAGTTTCCCAAAGTGCCTCCTGACCCAGTTCGGTCACAGCACCTGTGTTTCCAAGTGCTCTGCAGCTTGGAGTGGGAAGGGGGATCCTGTTCCATGGCGCTTCTTCTGGCAGCTGCTGCAGGGCTGGGGAGCAGATCCTCTGCACGGGAGCTCAGTGCTCACTGGAGATGTAGTCTCAGTTTCTCCATGCAGACCGCAGGCAGCAGAGCCGGTGGGGGTGCTGCAGGTGCTGCCTCCCCTTCCTGGTCAGGACAGGGTGGTCCCAGCCCTGCCCAGTGGACTGTTCCCTCCAGCCCCAGCCGTTCTGTGTTCCCTTACCCTTGTTCCTCCATTCCTGATGGCTGGGCTTGCAGCCCCCAGCCGGGCCCTCCACTTGGCGCGCGCGCGGCGTTCCTGCGCTCCTCGTGCGGGAGCCGAGGCCCCGTGGCTGCTGCGGGGAGGAGCTGTGGCTGACGAGGCCTGAACTCCACTTCACCCGGGCCTGGCCCAGCTGCCTTCCCCCAGCTCTGTCCCCCAGCTTTGTTCTCCGTGGAGCTCCCAGCTGGTGGAGGAGCTGTGGGCAGGGATGTGGAGTCAGGAGTTGGTTTCTGCTGACCTGAGCTCTGTGGGAGCCCAGGAAGGGACTGGGAAGGGCAAGCAGGGAGCAGCGTTCATCCTCCTGCTATGTCTGTCACGGTGGATACAGTTCTTGTGCTACACACAACATGAGACTGGACTGTCACAGGGCAGTGCCACCCTCCATCCTCATGCCCAGTGTCTGGGGCTGCTAGATAAAGCTCTGAGAGCAGGGCAGAGCTAGGGCCATGGTGACAGGGAGTTGACTTTCTTCTGTCCATCCTGAGTGTCTTTGCAGAAAAGAAGGAGCAGAGGTGCAGGAGCTGCTGCTGCTGCAGTGCTGCATGTCCTGCAGAAGAAGCAGTGGCTGGTCTGCAACAAGAGCCACAGTTACTGTCGCGCTGTGTCATGATGGCCAGCTCTGAGGATGGCTGTGGCCATGGAGCAGAGGGTGGCACTGGGGTGTGGTGGTGGTGCTGGGCTGGGTCTGGCTGGTGGTCTGTTCTGTTCAGGTACTGCCTTCCCTCACACAGGTGACAGCCACGGATGCAGACAGTGGCGCATTTGGCTCCCTTTCCTACTCCATCGGCTCTGGCATCGGCAGCATTGTCCCCACACAGTTCAGCATTGACAAGCACTCAGGGCAGCTGTGCACGGTGCAGCCCCTGGACCGCGACGAGGGCACATCTGCCTACGACTTCACCATCACTGCTGTGGATGGGGTGAGTGCCAGCGAGGCTGCCTGTGCAGTGCTGCTGAGCCAGCACTGTGGAGGGGATGCTGCTGTTCTTGCACTGTCTCTGATCTGGTGCCTCCTCAGGGCGGCCTGAACTCCATGGTGTATGTGAAGGTGTTCCTGGAGGACACAAATGACAACCGGCCAGTGTTTTACCCGCTGGAGTATGCTGCCAGCATCAGCACACAGAGCATGCCAGGGACAGCTGTGCTGCGTGTCACCGCCCATGACAAGGACGAGGGGCTGAATGGCAGGGTGACATACCGCATTGTCCTGGGAAACTCGCCCCCGCTCTTCTCCCTCAACAAGGACACAGGTGAGAACTGGCAGGCAGCCAGAGTGGGCAGCATTGGAGCACTGTGATGTGGGAGGTGTCAAAACCAGCCTGAGTGTCACTGCTTGGCCACCTCGGCAGTGCAGTCTGTCTCCAGAGTACGTCTGTTCCTCTCCCTGCCGCATCTTCCCCTGCTAAATTTCCTTAACCTCTGGTAACCTCTTCCCAGACTCAGTCTCTGACTTTTTGTTTTTGCTCCCTGTTCTGTTCTTCATTTGTCCTGTCTTCCTTCCTCTCCCCATTCCCCATCCCTGACTCATTGTGCCCTTCCTTTTGTGTGCTGAAGCTTTGCCCCATCAGGCTGTATCCTTCTTCCTTTCTTGTCCCTGCCAGTCCCCTCTTCCCCAGCTCAGTTAACTCTCCTCTATAACTCTGTGACTCTTGATCCCACTGTTCTCATTGGCTGCATCTGCTTGAAGCCAGAGCAGTTTCTGCTGGGGAAGTGGGCGCACGCTTGTGTGGTGCCAGAGGCTCTCAGCAGGACAGAAAGGTGCATTGGGGGATCTGCACACCGCTTCTCAAGTTCCCAGCAGGTGACTGGAATGAGACAAGTCCTACCAGCCCTCCTAATGCAGAGCCACCTCCTTTGTAGGGCCTATCGATTATGGTCCTTCACTTCTACATCCCCTCCCAGAGCCTCCCTGCCAGCTCAGAGCACACTTACTGTGTTATGACACTCACCCTGTGCCCCAGACTGGAAGTCCTCTCCCAAGACCTGCCTTCTGGCTCATGTCCCACAGCCAGTACCACTGCTTTACTCAGAGCTGGGTGTAAAATTAAATTAAGTATGGAGGATTTGGGGAGGCTCTCCTGGGAGAGCTCCGCTCATTCACTCCAGGTCCTCCGTGGTGGGCTCCCACTGTGATGCACATTGTTTCCTGCCCCTTCTGGTCTGTCTTTTCCAGCTCATGGTTTGGCCTGTCCCTAGGTGCCAGGTGACAGGAGTGCAGCACAATGCCACATCAATTATGTTCTTCCTCAGGTGTCATCTCTCTGTCATGGTCTCTGAGTGGCAAAGCCAACACCCTGGTGCAGCTAGTGATCTCTGCTCAGGATGGTGGGGGCCTGCAGGCACAGCCGAATGCCCGGGTGAACATCAGCATCGTGGAGGGCACGGTCTCACCCCCTGTCTTTGAGCAAGCTCAGTACTTCTTCAGTGTGCCCGAGGACATGCCACAGGGTGCCAGTGTGGGGGCTGTCCAAGCCCACAACCCGCCAGGTATGGGCTTGTCCCTTTTGCATGTTGCCACTTTCCCTGTCTCCACACCATCCTTGAGGTCCACCACACTTCCTCACGGAGTGGCCCTGCTCTGAGAGCTCATACACTCACATCTGAATGTGCACCCTGCGGTTGTCACCCAGCTCAGCGCCTGTGCTTGCACAAGTGTGTATGCACACCTGTACATCTGTGCACATGGACACAGTGCTGCTGCACACCTTGGACAACAGCTTCCTGACCATGGGGCTGAAGGAATGAGCTGGATGGCAACTCATTCCTTCTGTCTCCATCCTCTTGTCCACAGGTCATGCTGATGACATCTTCTATTCCATCTCCTCGGGGGATCCTCATGGCTACTTCTCCATCGACTCGGCCTCGGGGCAGCTGCGCACCAGTCTGCCTCTGGATCATGAGTCCCAGTCAGTTCTCATCCTGGATGTCCAGGCCCGGAGCGGTTCACCCCCCGCCTACAGCAACACACATGTGAAGATCTCCGTATCAGACGTGAATGACAACGTGCCGGCATTCCCGACTCCCTCCGACTCCATCCTGCTGCCAGAGGCCACGGAACCTGGGACTACAGTCTACACCGTGCAGGCCGAGGACCGTGACAGTGGTGCCAACGGACAGGTGACCTTTGAGCTGGTGTCGGGGGGTGAGGGCACCTTCGTCGTGGAGCGTGCCTCAGGGGCAGTGCGGCTCCTTGTGGCCCTGCAGTACGAGGCCAGCTCGGCCTACAGCCTGGCCATCATGGCCCGGGACAGCGGCATTCCCCAGCTCAGCTCCACCTTCACGCTGCTGGTGCACGTGCAAGCCGAGGACGACAACGGGCCCATCTTTGACACTCTCACCTACCGTGTGGAAGTGCAGGAGGGTGTTCCCGTCTCCACCCGCTTCCTTCAGGTGAGGGCCCTGGCACATGATGTGGAATCCACAGCCCTGACCTACCACCTGCGTGCCGATGGGGACGCTGCCAGCTTCGGCATTGTGCCCGAGAGCGGCTGGCTGTACGTCAAGAGCGCCCTGGACCGGGAGACTCGGGACTTGTATGTGCTGACGGTGCTGGCCTCGGTGGGGGGCACGGGGACTGCGGCGGACATGCGGAAAACTGGCACCAGCACAGTGCGGATCAGCATCACCGATGAGAACGACAACAGCCCTCGGCTGAGCGAGGAGCGGTACTTCTTCACCGTGCCTGAGAATCAGGCTCCTGGCAGCGCTGTGGGAAGGGTGATGGCGAGCGACCGGGACGCAGGGCAGAACAGCCGGCTCACCTACCGCCTGCTCCAGCATGACCCCAGCTTTCTTATCCACACACAGACAGGTGAGAGACTCCTGGCTTCCTAGGCAGGGCCAGCTGGTGAGAAAGCCCAGGGCAGGGCAGCAGTGATGGTGGCCAGGCCAGTGTGGCAGCAGAATATTGATCTTACTGCCCCTGCAGTGCTGGGCTCCAGCAACACACTTGAATAACACAGCTGAGCGCAGGCTCTGCTCTAAGGCAGCCTGTGGGCTGAGCTGTGTCCTCCCTTATCTGTGTTCTCACTTCTTGTACCTGCCCCATCCCTGCAAGTATTTAAGGCCATGTTGGATAGGGCTTGGAGCAACCTGGGATAGTGGAAGGTGTCCCTGCCCATGGCAGCAGGGTGGAACAAGATGGGCTTGAAGGTGCCTTCCAACCCAAACCCTTCTGGGATTCTCCCTCACAGGAGAGGTCAGCACCAAGCACAGCTTGGATCGGGAGCAGCAGTCCAGCTTCCAGCTCCTGGTGATTGTGCAGGATGGGGGAGCACCGCCCCGCAGTGCCACCGGAACCATCTATGTCACTGTGCTGGATGAGAATGACAACGCTCCTGCTTTCCTCCACGTGGGCAGCGGTCAGGAGCTAACTGTGCAGGTAGGGGTGCTGGAGCACCAAAGAGGCAGGGGCCTAGTGGCCTCTGGATGAGGGGGCAGGTGGTACTGCTGGGGAGAAGGGGGTGGGTAGGGCAACCTAGGAGAGTTTCAGGGTGGGAGATGAGCAAGCACGAGTCGGATCAATGCAGCAGCCAGGACAGTTTGGTAAATTTGAGATGTGGCAGGAGACGCATGTCCTTGGGCAATGCAGATATCCTGGTGCACAGAGCAGGCAGGGTCTCTGGAGGGCTGTGGCACAGTCAGGATTGGCCAGCGGGCAAGAGCTCTTGGCTCGCACGTGCCTGCAGGGAGGGACAGCAAAAGGAGCCCTGAACCTGAGTCAGGTTCAGAGAAGAGCCAGAGTAAACAATGGTGAGCAGGGAGATGCAGGAGGCTATTACCTCCTAGGTCTGGGCATTTTGGGTACAGCCGCTTGTCTTTCTGGGAGGTCAAGAAAACATTGTCCAGCTGGGCTTGGCAGGCACAAGAGTTTTCTGTGAATCTGCTGTGCCTGCCAACCAAGCTTTCTCTCCACACTCTGGTGGCAGCAGTCGCCGGGTACTGCATGTGCTGCAGACCCAGCTACATGGGTACTGCTCAGGAGAACTGGGTCAGGACTAGCCCCCCACCTGCCTGCCTCTGCTCTGCTGTGTCCCTGGGAGCGTCATGAGTGGCGAGGGCTCGTGGGAGCCAGCTGAGGGCCACTGGCAGCAGGAGAGCAGGATGGGCAGCCAGGGCCCCGGCCTCATCTCCTCGGCACAGAGCAGGGACAGCCTGCAGCTGGACGGCCGTGCCCACTCTGCGTGTCCATTGCTGTGCATCAGGCTGTGAGCTCAAAGCCCCTTGCTCTGAGTTGGTTTAGAGACATCACGATGATGACAGCCACCCTCTGTCACACGTCCTGCCTGAGCTGCACACCCCAGGCAGGTCAGAGCAGACAGGACTGTGTTGGTAGCCACCTGGGTGATACAAGATCTGGGGACACTCTGCAGCTCCAGCCAAGCCTTCCCTGTTCATGGCTGCTTCCCTTCCCATTCTAAGGTGCAGTCATCCCTTGCCCAGCCATCTTCTTTTTGTTTTGGCTGTAGAAGACAGACTTGGAGGAAGAAGTGAAAAGTAGATGATAACACAAAGCTCCATGATTTCTTGCAGCCATGCTCAGTGCAGCGTTCATGTCAGTGTTCATCAGGCAAAGCAGAGGAGGGTCCTGTGTTGGCACCTTCCAGCATCAGCTGCAGGGTTCTGTGATGAGGCACGTTTGGGATACGCTGGCAGGATGTAGGATGTTTGCAAAGGGTCTGCAGTAATGGATCCTTCCAGGGAATGATTGCTAGGAGACGGGAGAGAGAGCAAAGGGAAGGAAGAGGGTGCCTGTTTTCACAGAAGGGGTGACCCTGCTGCTGGTATTCTGCTGTATCCTCTCAAAGATGTGATGGTTGATGTCTCTGGTCTATTTACTGCATTCAAGGTGAGGGCTCCCTGTGAAGAACTGTAGAAGGATCATGTTTCACTGTTGAGTCAGGGAAGCTGATGGAACATTAAATCGCTGGTGCTAAGCAAGGTGCTGGAAAGGAACACGGATGGCACTTAGTGGTGGCCTCTGAACTGGCTGCTTCCATTTGGGGAGGAGCCTGGAGCTTTGTGAGAGTGCCACACCAGGCTCAGTGCAGGCAAAAAAGCAAGTCAAATACTGAGTTTAATTAGAAAAGAAGCAGAGAATGAAAGAAAATATCATCACCCACAGCTCAGATTCTGCCCACGCTCTGCCCGGTTCCATTCCCTAAGTGAGCAGAAACCATTCAGAAAAGGATGTTAATGGGATCTCTGGCAAATACTGGTTCCAAGCAGAAAGAAAACATACTTTGGCATAGACAAAGCTGCAGGAATATCACACAGGTGTGCACAGAGTCATGGGGAAATGAGAAGTTGCTTTTTTCATAACACAAGACCGGGCAGCTCCGTGAGAACTGACCAGGCAGCAGGTTTAATATAAACACAGGCAGCACTTCTTCATGTAGAATGTAATTAAATTGTGAAATCATTGCCCAGGGTTGAGTGGGTTCAAGACTAGATGAATTCATAGAAAGAACAAAAATCCATCAAAGGCTGATGAACACAAATATGATCTGTGGCTCAGGAAGTATCTGAGCCACAGTGGGCTGGGAGCCGGGGAAGTTCACAGGAGGATTGTTCCATACGTACCATGTTTCTCACATTTCTGTATATCCACTGCCATCCCCTGCCAGAGCTGTGCTTGTGGCCAGAATGGCTCTGTAAGCTTGGGACCAGGCTGGTATTTGCAGCAACCTTCAGGGAGGGTGGGCAGACCCAGATGTGCCCACGTGGCCACTGTCTTACCAGTCTGCAGAGGCGAGCTCACTCTATTGCTGTATATTCCTGTCTGTGTGACTGGACTGGCGTTTGTACATGGGGCTGTGTGGGTGTTGCTCATGTAACTCCTCTGACATGTCTGCTTTTCTCAAAGGGGTCTGATTCCTCATGGAAGGGGAGAGTGTCCCTGCCTGCTGGGCAGGAGCCACTCAAGCCTGGGTTGAGGGCAGTGGGGGCAGATCCTGCCCTAGCCTGTGGCAGAGAGAGGTTGGAAGGGGTCTCTGAAGCGTGGCCCCACGTAGAGGTGTCCACGCAGACCTTCCTTTCATCAAGGGCCAGGCTATATTTAGGTCTGTGCCTCCCATCACTGCTGTGAAAGGCTGTTCCAGATTCCTTGATCTGGTACTAGAAAACATCTCTTCATTTCCAGCCTAAACTAATTTCTGACCATTTTATACTCATTTGTTCTTGTGCCAATATTGTGTTTTTGCTTAAAAAGCTGTCCTCTCTCCCTGGAATTTCCCTTCTTCTGCCAGTGTTTATAGAGCACAGTCCCAGCACTGCCTAGCCTGGCTGAACGAGTCCAGCTCCTCTAGTCTCTCCTCCTGGGGCTTCAGCACAGTGCCAGCAGCTTGGGCAACAGCTCTGGCCCTCACCTCCATCCAGAAACCTGCATCCTTTTCTCCCAAGTCCTGCTTGGATTCCACTTGTCCCTCTCCTAAATGCATTAACTGGCACAGATCACTCTGCACAGCTGGGTCTGGGAGGGTGGTCTCTGCTGCAGGATGTGCTGGTGGGATGGGAATGCGAGGCCTGTCCCCTTGAGGTGGGAATTTGGCATCTGCTGGGGGGGAAGGAACAGCAGAGCCTGCGCCAAATGGGAATCCTGTTCCACCAGAAAGTGTGTGCTGGAGGGAGCAGGTCTGCAGCAGGGAAGAGATGTTTGCTGAGAATTATTCCAAAACCTGACAGGTGCTGAGGGACAGTGATGAGGGGTCATCCAGTTCCATAGCTATCCAGAAAAGGTGTTCGTGTACAGTAATGTGTGGTCTCTGTGGCAAAGGAAGTAGCTCCCCTCAGGACACCAGGTTACCTGAGCACATGTGACTGATATCTCAATGGTCTTGTGCTGCACTGGCATAAAATGGAGGTCTAAAGTACCTACAGACAGGCAGTACTACCCAGGAACAAAGGAGAGAAGGGAAAAGCCCCAAGTTGAGGTACCTGAGCCCTGGAAGATCTGCTGGCTGCACTTCCAGAGGTGGCAAACCTCCCTGGCTAACTGTGGGAACTGAGAAGAACCCTGGCTGTGGCCAGGGAGGCTGGCACTGGGCTGTCAGGGCTCACACATTGGCATTTGCAGCTGAAGGGGTCTGTTGGGGCAGAGAGAACCAGGACTGTTGTGGAGCCCTGCACTTACCTATCTGCAGGGTGAAGCAGTGCCCTCCCGTAGCCCTCCAGTGTGCCCCCACCCTGCCGACTGTGTTGTTAAATGGGGCAGATGGGGAGGAGGGCTGCTGAGGCAGAACTGTGGGCAGTGGGGCAGAACACCCAATTGCTGTGGGCTCCTCCATGTTCCCAGCCTCAGGCACAGCTTGTGGGTCCTGCCGGGGGTCTGTGCTGTGGCTGAGGTGCAGGACGGTGCAGACCTCATGCCATGCCTGGGGGGCTGTGGGGTGATCCGAGAGGTTCCCTGTGCCACTCATCTGCTCCCTGGGCCGTGCTGCAGGTGCTGGAAGAGAAGCCATCGGGACTCCTGGTCGCCTCCCTGCAGGCCAAGGACCCTGACGAGGGGGAGAATGGGACCATCATCTACTCCCTGATAGGTAGGAGCTCCAGAACTGGCAAATCCGTGCTGCTGTGCCTTGCAGCCATCAGCCAGGCAGATGGGTGCCCACTGCCCGGGATCCCCACTCCCCCTCCTTCGCACCCTCCCCTGCCCTCCCTCCGCCGTGCTTCTCCCAGCCGTGTTTCCCTCTGTCTGCAGGGGCCTGGGCAGAGCGTTTCACTCTGCACGTGGCTACCGGAGAGCTGCGCACAGCCTCGGTTCTGCGCCGGGCTGAGCGTGCCGAGTACATCTTCACTGTGACAGCCAGCGACCGGGGCGCGCTGCCGCGCAGCACGTCGGCCATCCTGCGTGTCCAGGTACTCAGCACCGAGCTCCTCCTGTCCCTGCACGCCAGTTCCTCTTGTCCTGTACCATCTACCCCCCACTTAACTCTTGGAAGACACCATTCAGTTACTTGGCAGCCTTTCTCGCCACCTGCTCATCCTCTGCCGCCTTCATCCCTAGGCACCCTATGCTCCTGCTCAGCTGTTGATCCAGCCCTAAAATCCATATGGAGAGCCTGGGATGGGAAGGGAGGGGTCTGTCTGCCCCTGCGCATGTTCTCGTTTCCAAAGTGGCCAGCTGCAGCTCTGCCTTCTCCAGCCTTAGACAGCTGACCCTGTCCTAGATATCCTGGTGCAGGGAAGACATCAGAGGTTCCCTGCTCAGAGACTTCCACTCTTCCCAGCATCTGCTGAAAGCAGTGTTCTGACCTGCAGGATGTCCCTCATGTCTGTGTCACTTTGGTACTCCGTGCCTGGTACTGCCCAGACAGCTACATCCTTTCTTTGCTGTTAGTAATGAGCTTCCTTTTACAGCAGAGGCTCCGGTTCCCCCCATCAAGGCACTCCCACAGAACATTGTTTCACATCTTCCCACCCATGTCCTTGCATTTGCCAAGGCCATGTCACTGTCCTTGCTGTGCCATCTCCACTGGCCCTGCCCATTGCTCCCTTGAGCCAGCTGGTCTCTCAGTCCTTTCTGTCACACAGCTGTCCCCACTCTGTGCCTTTCCCCCACTAGTGTGGAAGCTCCAGAGCCGAGTTCTAGCCCAGGTGGGTGTGATATACCATGTTCCCTTGAGGAGTGGAGCCTGGTGTTAGCTCGCCACATCTGCCTTCAGCCACCACCACCATGTTTTATACCATTTCCTTTTTATACCATGTCTGTAACTGTTCTTGTCATCAGAGCTGTTCTGCAGCCTCCAGAGCACTGAGGACAGGCTGGCCATCCCCATCATGGTGGTTTGCATCCCTGTAATAGATATTTGTTTGACAATCACTGGGTTTCATCCCCTCTGGGCTGACAGGTTTGTTGTTACTCCCATTCTCCTCAGCCCCCTGACAGGAATGTGCTTCTTCAGCAGATTTTCCCTTCAGGTCATACTGTGGTGGCCTTTACAGCATCCTCTCTCCCATCTGTGAGTGCATCTCATCCCCTAATTAACTCCAGTATCTTTAATAAAACTAGTGATAGTATTTATTTATCTTGGGGTCATACTGGGTTCTCTTTCTGTGCCTCCCGTCAGGATGAGCATGACCTCTCTTCTTACCCACTCTTGCTTGTGTTTGCAGAATTGTTTCTGCTGCTGTCTGTTGGCTGTGCAGTATCGGACCCAGTCACAGACCCAAGCAGTGGCTGAGGGAAGGCACCTGTGAAGGTCACCTTCTCCAGCCCCCTGCTCAAATGGGCTTGTCCAGGTGACTTTTGGCTGTCTCCAAGGCTGGAGACTCCACCACTTGTGGGCAGCTTGTGCCAGGGCTCAGACACCCTCACAGTGGAAAGTGTATTCTGAGGACCAGAATGTGTATTCTGAGGACCCTGCTGTGTTCCAGCATGTGCCCTGGCAGACAGCCCCCTGTGCGTGCCCCTCACTCCTTCCTCTCCTCACAGGTGTTGCCATCCTCCCGTGTGCTGCCACGGCCTGATGCCACCGTGTTGACCCTGCATCCTCTCGAGGGGGTCAAGCCAGGGTCTGTGATTGGTTCAGTGGCCCCCCTGGATGCCCCTGCACGAGGACAACTGGTCTACACGGTGGTAGGAGGTGGTGGGGACGGCACCTTTGTGGTTGATAGTATGACAGGGGAGATTTATGCTGCCCGTGAGCTGGACTATGAAGCTGGGGCGCGGCACGTGCTCCAGGTGAGTGCCGAGGACACGCAGCACGGCTATCCCTCCAGCCGGTTGGTGCTGGTCCAGATCCACGTGCAGGACTGCAATGACCAGGCACCCACCTTCCCCGAAGACCCCATTACCATCGTGGTGCCTGAGAATGCCCAGGCTGGCTCCTCCATCTTCACCTTCCAGGCCCTGGATGGGGATGGAGTGGGCCCCAACAGTCAGGTGCGCTATGCTCTGCTGCACCTGGAGCCACCTGGAGCCCCCTTCCAGCTGGACAGCCGCTCAGGGCAGCTGACCCTGCACCAGGGCCTCGACCGGGAGGCCACTGCCTCCTTCCTGCTGGTGGTGGAGGCCACAGACCAGGCCCGCAACGTCAGCCAGCGCCGCTCGGCTGCCGTCACAGCCCGGGTGTTTGTGACCGATGAGAACGACAATGTGCCCGTCTTCCTCTCCCCGGCCACCGTCAGTGTCATGGAGGACCAGCCCACAGGCTTTGTGGCACTGCACGTGGTGGCCCAGGACAGCGACTTGGGAGAGAACGGACGTGTGAGCTACTCCTTGCGAGCAGGCAACAGTGATGGTCGCTTCCACCTCAACCCCAGCACTGGTGAGGGCTGGGAGGGTGCAGGGGTGGTGCAGGGATACTGGGAACACGGAGGCCGAGGTGGGTGCAGGGGTAGATGAGGATGTTGCACGGTATGCGGGAGGAGAATGTGGGCTGGGGAGCCTGGAGCAATGAGGCAGGGCGTGCAGGGAGTCCCAGGCACAGCATCTGGTTGGCACAGTGCTGCTGTCTCCTGAGACCCGTCTGTCCCGGCACACATGGAGGTCCCAAGGCATAAGCCCCAGTGCCACTGGTCCCAGCTCGCCCCTGTCCCGTGTCCACAGGTGCACTCTCCATCGTGCGGGCCCTGAACCGGGAGGAGGTGGCGCAGCACAACCTGACGGTGGTGGCCACAGACCACGGCTTCCCACGCCTCTCTGCCACGCAGCTGCTGTCCGTGCTGGTGCTGGATGTCAATGATGAGGCTCCTGTCTTTGAGAAACCCGAATATGAAGCCCACATCATGGAGAACCTGCCAGCTGGCAGCCCAGTGCTGCGGGTGCTGGCCACGGACCGGGATCTGGGTGAGGACGGAGGCGAGGGTGAGCTCAGTCAGTCAGGGCCTGTCTGGAGATGCAGCCCCAGGTCTGGGCATACCCTGCTCCCTTCTGCCAGTCTGGAGAGCCTGACTGACCAGAGGGAAGGATCAGCACCTGGCCTGATGGAGGTGGGAGATGAACTGAATCCTGGGAGAGGGTGGGAATGGAACAAGGACTATGGTTCCCTGTGTTCCCCTGGCCCACGGCCTTTGTTCTGTGGGGTCTCCTTGGCCCATCTGGCCTCCCACCAGCTGGGTTAGGCTGGGACCCGCCACACCTCTGCCACCAGGGAGCGAACCCACCCTCTCACCCAGCCTGTGAGCCCTGGGTGAGAGCTGGGAGCAGGGACGTGCAGGGCTGGGAGCCAGCTGAGGCACTGGAGCTGCTGCTAGGTTGCCCTCGGACCACCTTTGTCCCTGCAGGTGCCAACGGGCAGGTGTCCTATGGGGGTCTCTCTGGGGGGCCGTTCTCCATCCACCCGCAGACGGGGCTCATTGTCACCACACGTCCCCTGGACCGGGAGGAGCAGGAGCAGCATGTGCTGACAGGTAGGCAAGGGGAGGCAGCAGGCAGGGGGTCAGTGGGGGTAGACAGGGTCTTCCTGCTGCTGGGGTGGGGAGGGTTGCAGAGAGGGCAGGCCATGGGGAGGGAGGAGGGGCTGTGGGACACAGCAGGGCTGTGGGGTGGTTTGGGGGTGCAGCAATGCCAATGCTCTCATGCCTGGCTGCCCCTGTGGGTACCTGGGCATTGGCATATAACCGCTGTGGCCGTAGCTCCCAGTCAAGGCAGCCTCTGGTGTTCTTGCTGTGTGCTGCAGTCTATGCACGGGACGCCGGCCTTCCACCCAGCCTCACCAAGGCCACTGTAAGGATCATGGTGGGGGATGAGAATGACCATGCACCACACCTGGAGAGCGAGTCTTGCTCCGTGGAGGTTCCTGAGAACCAGAGTCGTGTGGCACTCTACACCCTGCGGGCCACTGATCCTGATGGTGGAGAGAACGGACGCTTGGAATACCGGCTGGCAGGTGAGATGCACTGGGAGGGCAGGACTGCACAAGGACTTCTCCCAGGACTTCCCTGGATCTGGGGACAGCAACTGCAGCAGTCCCATTCCACCTCAGTTCTCTCCTGCTCCAAACTGCATGGCATTGCTGCCATCTGTCAGCTCTCTGTCCCCAGTAAAGAGCACCCTAAGATCTGGACAGGCTGCACTGCTCATTCCCCAGGCCTGTGTCTGGTTCCCCAGGCTTAGCCCAGATCCACACCTCTCCTGGCTGCTCTGACCTGTTAATTCACAAGTTGCCAAATCACGTTTTTGCTGTATCCTGTCACATGCTGTCTGGCTGTATCCACCCTGCCAGACTCCATGGTGATGGGCTTCATGCTCCCAGGGCCTTTCCCGTGCCAGTTATAGGCATTCTGCCTTGTTATGTCCCCTCTTCTCTTTCAGGTGGAGACCCTGGGCAGGATTTCAGCCTAGACCCTGTCTCCGGTGTCCTCTCCACTGCACATGCCCTCGACCGAGAGCAAATTGCTTCCTACAGCCTCACTGTAGTGGTGCAGGACCACGGCTCCCCCCCACACAGTGCCACCATGTCGGTGACTGTGCAGGTGTTGGACGTCAATGACAATGCACCCAGTTTCGCTCAGGCCACCTACACGGTGGAGGTGCCAGAGGACTTGCCGGTCGGTGCCCTGGTGTTGCAGCTGGTGGCCGAAGACCCAGATGAGGGCACCAATGGGCAGGTCTCCTACTACCTGGGCAATGAGTCACTGGGCATGTTCCAGGTGGAGCCACAGAGCGGGCGCATCCGGAGCGCCCAGGCGCTGGACCGGGAGCGCCAGCCCACCTACAGCTTCCTGGCCAAGGCGGTGGATTCGGCGCCGTGGGAGCCCAAGAGCGCGGCTGTGCGTGTCACTGTCGTGGTGCGAGATGTCAACGACCACGTTCCGGCCTTCCTGCACAGCCCCCTCACCGTCAACCTGTCCCGCCACACGCCGCTCAAGCAGGTGGTGGCCACCATGAGGGCCGAGGACAGGGACGCGGGTGCCAATGCCTCCATCCTGTACCGCTTTGCCACCCCCAGCTCCGCCTTCGCCATCAACTCCTACACGGGGGACGTCCAGCTGCTGCAGCCCCTTGGCTCACTCAGCCAGCGCCAGCGGACGCTCTTCGTGCTGGCCACAGACCTGGGGCAGCCGGCGCTCTCCTCCACTGGGATAGTGGTGATCCACGTGCAGGAGGAGCCCTACCGGGGGCTGCGCTTTCCCCGCAGCACCAGCGACGTGGCCCTGGCTGAAAATGCCGCCCCAGGTACCCACTGGCAGTGACCAGAAAGTGCTGTGATGGAATGGGAAAGGGCACGAGGGGAGGTGGGAGCAGCACTGTGCAGAGCTCAGACCAGGGAGCACTGTGGGGTCTGGGGAAGTCCTGTTACGCTTTGGGCAGACCCAAGGAACTGCAGGGTCTGAGTGGTGCCCAGGCTGGTCAGGGTGGTGTCCCTGTGGGCTGGCCTCAGTGTGTTCAGGTCACTGTAGGCAGCCACAGGTGTCCAAGTTCCCCCAGAAGGTCTCCAGGGTCACAGTGAGACCACAGAGGAGCCATGGACAGGCACCATGACTCCAGGCTCCCAGCCCAACATTACCATTAGGTCATCAGTGCCCTGTCAGCAGTGTCCTCAGGCAGAGCGGTGCTCCTGTGGTACAGCACATGCTGCCATGCTTCACCCTGACCCTTTGCCACGTGCCCCAAGGCTCCACTGTCCCTTCACACCCTTTTGCTCTCCCAGGCACTGAGGTGGCGAGTGTCCAGGCCGTGCACACGGGGGGTTCCTCGGGCCACATCACCTACAGCATCGTCAGTGGCAACGAGAGGAACACCTTCCTGATCCAGCCCAGCTCAGGTACAGCTCCAGGAACACTTGGGGAGCTCTGCTCATGCCTACTCAGGTGCTCGGGGACCCCAGGGCACAGGAACACCATCCATGCTCTGTACCAGTTAGCTGAGAGGTGTTAGTACTGGAATGTGGACACTGCCCTGTCTCTGACCAGCAGCTGTTAGCACTGTCCCAGTGCAGTTGTGGTCCCCTATAATTAAACCTTTTCCCAGAGGGCAGAGTTAGATGGGATTTTGGGAAGACATTCTTCTCTGTGAGGGTAGGGAGGTTCTGGCACAGGGTGCCCCAAGAAGCTGTGGCTGCCCCATCCCTGGAAGTGTCCAAGGCCAGGTAGGACAGGGCTTGGAGCAACCTGGGATAATGGAAGGTGTCTCTGCATGCCCATAGGAATGTTGTCAATTAGTTTAGTGCATCCTGCTGGCTGCTCTTCTTCTCGGGTGGGGCAGCAGCCCTGGTCACTCCAGCAGCCTAGCTGCCTGTGGCTCAGGTTGAGTCTCTGTCCTCAGAGCACTTTGCAGGGCTCTGACTGGACTCAAAGCTGCAGTGAGGGGACTCTGGCCTGGAGCTGGATGAGCTTATGTCGTGGCAGGAGCAGCTCCTTCTGCTCCACACATTCAGGGGAGTCTCCAGATGGGAGGGCTGTTGCATGCTGTAATGTCAGCAGGAGCTGCCTGTCCCCAGCAAGGTGTGGGTGTTATCACTCAGGGCAGCTCTTGAAAATGATGAGAAGCTGGCAGTGTGGCGAGGGCTTGGAAGAGCTCAGTGTGTCTGTCCTGTCCACCTGAGAATGGGTGGATGGGTGGATGGAGGGATGGAGGGATGGATGGATGAGGGATGGATGGGTGGAGGGACAGACGGATGGATGGATGGAGGGACAGAGGGATGGATGGGTGGAGGGATGGATGGAGGGACAGAGGGATGGATGGATGAGTGGATGAAGGATGGATGGATGGATGAAGGATGGACGGATGGATGAAGGATGGACATGCTGGTACATCACTCCCCCATTCCCACTGTTCCTTGTCCCAGGTGCCATCTCAGTGCAGGACTCCAGCAGCCTGGATTTCGAGGCCAGCCCCCGGCTGCGCCTGGTGATCCAGGCAGAGACCGTGGCCTCCTTTGGCTTTATGGCCATAAACCTCAACCTCCAGGACATGAACGACAACCTGCCCCGCTTCCAGCTGCAGAACTACGTGGCGTTCATCTGGGAGTCACAGAGCTATGACTCACCTGTCATCCAGGTGTGGCTGGGGTGCCAGCAGGGACACCTGAGCCCTGGCCTGGCTGGAGTTATGGGATGGGGGTGATGCCTGAAGCAGCTGCCTGGAAACAGAGGCTAAACAGGACTAAGGGGATAAAGGTGGATATTTATTTGAAAGCTTTCAAAGGTACACCCTGGGGAGCACACCCTGGGCTACTAGACCCCAGGATGGACCCCAAGATGGATGACCAGTCACGAGTTCTTCACACAATTATAGGTTTTGGTCCATTAGTACATCAGCATAAATTCACCAATTAAAACTTTAGCTACTGATGTAATTCTCCCCAGCTTGCCCCCCTTTCCCAAGATGTTTGTTTACACATTCTGGGCCCAGGACAGTCTGGATGTCCTTGGAGAGTGGCAGTGAAGAGGCTTGTTATGTCTATCATAGCATGAGAGAGCAGCAGCTAATCAGGCTACAAGGCAGTTCAGAGTTACACACTAAGTAGTACAGGATTTGAAAAATGTGGAAGTTAAATATGGAGCCAAGGCATCAGGGGCTGCATGGGCCTGGGGTTGGCACCAGCACACAAGTCCTGCCTCAGGGGCTCGACAGCTGAATCTCATGTGGCTTTGCAGGTGCTGGCAGATGACCTGGACCAGGGAGCGAACGGGCAGGTGACTTATGCCATCAACCAGTCCCTGCCAATGCCGGGCTTGTACCACATTGACCCTCAGACCGGCACCATTACCACTGCTGCCATCCTGGACAGAGAGATCTGGTCCCAGACCCGGTGAGTGCAGCCAGGATAGGGGATGCCAGGACAGGGACAGAGTTGTGGAGCACAACCCTGGGGCATTGGTGCCCCCAAAGCTGCCCTAGCCTGACTGGGAAATGGCACAGCTGAGGGTCAGTGGGAGTGAAGGACAGAGGAGCCAGATGGCCAAGATGAGCCCACTTACAGCTCAGTCAGGTCTCTACAGAGCTGAGAAGATTGTGAGAGGGTCCTAGGTTCATCCATTCCCCTTCCTGCCTCCTTAATCCGCACTGCATCTGCTCAATTACTTCCACCTCTAAGCATAGGACCCTTGTGTCCTGCCACATGGCTCCAGACCCTTGCACTAACCTGAGCTCCCCCAGATGTCCCCCTGCATCCAGACAGGCCCTCTGGGCCCCTCACCGTGTGTGCACACACTGGACGTGTCCATCCACTCTAGGCACACGTATGTGAAATGCTGGCAAACACCCCACCATGAATCTGAGGCTTCTCCTGGCCTTTCCCACACACCTTGCTCAGGTGCAGTCCCCCAGTCCATGTTCTCCTCCTCCACGTTTGCCCCTATGGCTGTAGGTTCCTCTACCTTCTTCCCTGGTGTGGGGGGTCTGGGGTATTTCTTCCATCCACACGCCCCTTGCTATTCCAGAGAGCCTCCAAGTGTTCCCCAGCAGCCAGAGAGCCTGAGACACCTGCTTGCATACTGCAAGGTGCTCTGCCTGCACCCCCACACCTTCCAGACTTCAGCACATGCCTTAGGTGTGCAAAACCTGCTGCCCTGCCCCACCATGCTCTCCATGTACTACACCCACTGCCCCATGTGTGCTCTCCAAATCATGTTATCACTGAGGTTGGAAAAGACATCTGAGATAATTATTGAATCCAACCTGTGACTGATTGCCGTCTTGTCAACTAGACTAGAGCACTGAGTGCCACATCCAGTCTTTTCTTAAACACCTCCAGAGAATGTGTTGCACAGATCCATCACCCCAGACTCTGAGCTGCTGCACAGTTTCCCCACCCCATGCTCATGCTCCAGCCCCATGCACACCTGCAGTTCGTGTCCAAGGTGTGGTGCAGCTGTGCAGTGCATGTCCCAGGAGCTGTACACAGGTGAGGTGCTCCCTCACGTGTGCAGGCACACATCTGACCCTCATGCCTGCCCACAGCTTGGTGGTGACAGCGATGGACCGAGGAACACCACCACTCATGGGCTCAGCCACGCTGACCGTGGTGGTGATGGACGTCAATGACAACAGCCCTACCATCCCGGTGCCCTGGGAGATCCGTGTCCCTGAGAGTGAGTGCTGTGGCACTGAGGGCTGGAACTGGAGTACACAGGGCACTGCGGGGTGGGGAGGAGCCCCCAGGGAGGCCAGTCCAGTCCCTGCCAGGGGCTGGGTCACACCGACCCGCTGAAGCCCCCTGAGCCCTCAACATGACCCCTGTGCTGCTGCTGTGTCCTAAGGGAGCAACCTGAATTACCAACTCATCCCTGGCCCCTGCTCCACATCCGGGATTCTGCCCTGCCTGCTCACAGTCCTCAGCCAGTATGCCCTGTGCCCATGCCAACCTCCACCTGCCCTCCCAAGCACCAAAGACCTTCCTCTTCCCCCCGGCATCTCCCTCTCCCTTGGCATCTTCCCCTCTTCCCGGTGCTCAGGCTCTGGACTGAGCTGGTTTCCCACCAGATGAGCCGGGTGTGCTCAGCAGGGCTGGCTCTGCAGACTCACATCTCTGCTCCCCACAGACACACTGCTGGGCACCCAGATAGCCCAGCTGACTGGGAACGATGTGGACTCGGGCCCTGCGCTCTCCTACACGCTGCTGCTGGAGGGGGATGTGGCAGACACCTTCGGGGTGCTGCGCTACGGTGGCCACCTTGCCCTGACGGGGCCGCTGGACCACGAACAGCGCAGCCGCTACACGCTCACCCTGCGCGCCTCCGACACACGCCACGAGACTGAGGCCAACCTCACCGTCCTGGTGGAGGATGTGAACGACAACGTGCCCACCTTCACCCAGGTTTTCTATCAGGTACGTGAACCAGGTGTGCCAGGCAGCAGGGGCAATCCCACACAAGCCCTCTGCAGCTCCTGCTTGGCCCACCTGTCCTTACAAAGCAGAGGATGGGTCTGAGCCCCTTCTGGTCCTGCTTTCTGGCCCACATCTACATCCTGACATCCCTCTTGCTGTCACTGTGGCATGGAAGGAGTTGAAACCAGGCAGGTGACCCTGGAACCAGCCCCTGCGAGGGGCACAGCCGGATGCATAGGGTCCAGCTGAAAGGGATGAGCACAGTGGGGAGGCCAGAGGGGGTGGGAAATGAGCCACAGCCCAGACAAATGTTTGTGGCAAGACCTGGACAGGTTCCTGTTGAAGGCTGGCTTGGGCAGTGTGTGCTGCAGCTCTGGAGCCCAGGCAGAGGGCTGGGGACCCCCATGAACACTTGAAGGGTCTGGGAGCACAGACCCCTTGCCTGTGGTTTCCCTGGCCAGTGAGAGGCTGAATGACCTTGGCTATGGCTGTCTGGCCAGACCCAGACCCTCCTCCCAGCGATGCTGGGAGCTCTGGGCAGGGGGGAACCAGACACTGACTGGGGTTTCCTCCTCTTCCAGGTGCTGCTGCCAGAGCACACACCTGCTGGCAGTGTCATCCTCACTGTGAGCGCAACCGACCCCGACTCAGGGAGCAATGGGGACATCACCTTCCACCTGGCTGTGCCCAGCCCTGATGTTGCCATCGACCCTAGCAATGGTGCGTGGGTTTGGTGCTCTCATGGGTCAATCTAAGGGTGCCTGTGGAGGGGAGTGCCCCTGTGCTGGCCCTGTTCAAGCCCTCACCAGGTTGCTTTCTGGTGTGGCTGGTGAGGCAGACACAGCAGGGTGCCCACCGAATGCTCCTCCAGCTGATACCCTTCCCAGCTCCCACTGGTTCCCATGCTGACCCTGGCTTTGTGCTCCACAGGGACCCTCTTCACCACCCGGCAGGTGGAGTTCAATGCCAGCCAGCCCACTCTGGACCTGGTGGTGGAGGCCCGCGACCACGGCTCTCCCAGCCTCTCATCCTGGGCCACGGTGCAACTCCAGGTTCTGGATGTTAATGACCACAGCCCCCGCTTCCACGAGCCATGCTACAACGCCAGTGTTCCCGAGGACCTGCGCCCAGGCACCACTGTGCTAACGCTGGAGGCGGGTGACGCCGACCTCTCCCGGGAGAATGCCGGCTTTGACTACACCATCGTCAGTGGGAACGGCGGCAACGCCTTCCAGGTGGAGAGCCGGGTGGCCTGGGCCGGGGGACAGCTCCGCACGCAGGGAGCCCTGGTGCTTGTGGAGTCCCTGGACTTTGAGACCATCCCAGTGTACAACTTGACCGTGGCAGCCTCAGACCGGGGCCTGCCGCAGCGCAGCGCCACCGTGCCCGTGCTCATCACTGTTCAGGACGTCAATGACAACCCACCCGTGTTCGCCCGGGCCGAGTACCGTGCGGCGGTGAGCGAGGCTGCGCTGCCTGGCACTGAGCTGCTGCGCGTGGCAGCCCACGACGCTGACTCGGGCCCGCGTGGCCGTGTTCACTACACCATCAGCTCAGGTGACCAGCAAGGGCTGTTCCAGCTGCACGAGAGCACAGGGGCGCTGAGCCTGGCACGGCCACTGGACCGGGAGGCCCAGGCGCTGCACACACTGGTGGTGCGGGCCACGGACACACCAGGTGGGCACTTTGCGCTGGTCCCCGTGGCCATTGAGGTGAAGGACATCAATGACAACAAGCCGTACTTCCCAGTGGAGGTGCTGAGTGCCAGCATCAGGGAGAACTTGCCCCCCGGCACGCTGGTCACCACGCTGCGTGCTGTCGATGCCGACAGCGGCGCCTTTGGGGAGTTGCGGTACGTGGTGCTGGAGCAGGCAGTGGGGGATCCCACCACAGGGGACGGCCGGGATGCCTTTGCTGTCAATGGGAGCTCTGGGGAGCTGCGCTCCCGCCTCACCTTTGACTATGAGCGAGCCAAAGCCTTCCAGCTCCTGGTTCGGGCCACTGATGCTGGCAATGCCTCAGCCACTGTGACTGTGCGGGTACTGGTGACAGGGGAAGACGAGTATGATCCCATCTTCCTGAGCCCCTCCTTCAACTTCGAGGTGCCTGAGGGCGCGCGCAAAGGGCAGAGCATTGGGCGGGTGCTGGCCACAGATGAGGACGAGGGAGCTGACGGTGTTGTGCTGTACACCCTGGCAAAGCCCTCACCGTACTTTGCCATCAACCAGACCACGGGCTCCATCTACCTGCGTGTGGACAGCCAGCCCCAAGGCGGGGCTGGGCATGCCAAGAGGGAGCCACGGGAGATGAGCCTGGAGGTGCAGGCACGCAGCCCCCTGCCTGCTTCCCGTGTGGCCTCTGCGCAGGTCACCATTGACGTCACACACACCTCCTTTGGCCTGGCACCCGACCTCAACCTACTGCTGGTGGCTGTGGCTGCCTCGCTGGGTGTCGTGGTGGTGCTGGCCGCCGTGGCCATCGTGCTGGCACTGGTGCGCTCCCGGCAGCGCCGGGGCCGCAAGAAGGCAGAGGGGGAGGGGGCACTGGCCCGCGCACAGAGCGGGTCCTTGCAGAAGCTGGGCCGTGAGGAGCCATCACTGCCTGGGGCTGAGCACATCTACCACCAGGCACTGCCAGGGTATGGGACCGAGCCGGCAGGGCCCTACACGCGGGGCGGCTCACTGGACCCCTCGCATTCCAGCGGCCGTGGCTCTGCTGAAGCCGCTGAGGACGACGAGATACGGATGATCAATGAGTACCCACGCGTGGCCAGCATCACAGCCTCCATGCAGGAGCACATCGCTGCCCGCGGCCCTGACTCTGGCATCCAGCAAGATGCCGACCAGCTCTCCGACATCTCCTGTGAGCCAGCTGCGCTGGAGAGCGCCCAGTGGTTCAAGAGCAAGAAGGGCTCTGGGCTGCTGCTACCAGGACCACCCCTGCAGCTGTACCATGAGGACGGGGGAGGCAGCGCCTTCCTGGGTGTCCGCTGCGGCCTCAGTGTCTCCTCACAGCCCCAGGACTACGCCTTCCCAGAGGATGGCAAGCCCTCCGTGGAGGGCTCGCTCACCGCCATCGTGGCCAGCGACGAGGAGCTCCGCGGCAGCTACAACTGGGATTACCTGCTGAACTGGTGTCCCCAGTTCCAGCCACTGGCCAGCGTCTTCACGGAGATCGCCCGCCTCAAGGATGAGAGCTCCCTGCGCAAGCCCTTCCCAGCCAAGCCCAAGGCAGAGCCCAAGCCCCGCATCGATCCCCCACCCCTCATCACCTCGGTGGCCCATCCAGGTGCTAAGTCTGTGCCCCCCAAGCCACCACCAGGCAGGACCTTCCCGCACCCATCCTCCCTGCGCCGCTCGCCCATCAGCCACGAGGGTTCCATTTCATCCTCTGCCATGTCACCCAGCTTCTCCCCATCGCTGTCCCCGCTGGCCGCCCGCTCCCCCGTGGTCTCGCCCTTCGGCATCTCACAGGGGCCATCCACCTCCACCATCAGTGCTGAGCACTCGCTGGAACCCCCTGAGGAGGCCGAGCTCAGGATTTAGAGCTGGGCCACTGGACTCCTCTGCCCCAGCCCACAGCCATGGGGCCAGAGCGGGGCCCAGCCCAGGGCTGCTAAAACGGGTGCTCATCCCACTCCCAGTGCTGTGCCTGGCCTGGGCCCCCAGGGACTGTGGGTGTCCTTGGGGGCTGTGGCCCCTGTCCTTCCCCACAGTCTGGCAGACCCCGTGCTGTCTGGTGCCCCATGGACTGCTGACCCCAGTGCTGGCACCCCGGGGTGATGGTCCATATGCTGCTTGCGGTGGCTCAGGTTGGTGCTGGGCATGATGGTGCTTCACGGTACGTGGTGCTCCAGGAGTGGCTGGGAGCTGAGGGGTGCTGGGCCAGGGACTGCAGGCCCAGACCCTGCCCTGCCCAGCTCCAGGGGCCATGCAGCAGCCCGGGTGCAGGAGGACCCTGAGCCTTCCCTAGGGACCCTAGGAGCACCCAGGGCAGGGGGACGATGCCCCATGGCTGGGGGTGATGTCCCAGGGCAGGGCGTGGTGCCCCAGGGCACAGATGCTGCCTGACATCAGCCTGTGCTGCCTGCGGGACTGAACCTGTCCCCTGACTGGGAGCAGACACTCACCGGGCTGGCTGCAGCAGAAGGCAGCAATGCCCACATCTTGATGCCTGTCTATGGCTGGGCGGGGACAGGAGAGCCTTTGAGGTCTCTCCAGCCCTTTCACTACCCACTGCTGCAGGTGACACTTCCAGGGAATCTCCTGCCCAGAGCTTCAGGATGGTTCCTGTGGTCCTGGGAGGGAGGCACATGCCATGCTCAGCATGGGAGCCCCGTTCCTGGGACCAAATACCTCTCTGGGCACAGGCAGGCACAGGCAGCACAGTGGGGCTGGCAGAGCTGTGTGAGAGCTGACAGGGACAGCAGTGATGATGGGACAGCCTCAGGAGCAGTGGTGATGGCTGCTGTGACCCACATCTGCCTCAGGCCCAGCAGGCAGCCTGTAGCTGCAGGGGCGCAGGTGGACATGGGTACCCCAGAAAGCCACATGGCCCAGCATGTTCTGTTACAGCCACAGTGGGGACACTGGGCATCTGGCCTTCCCTGGGGCCCTGTTGCATGACTGCTTCCCAGGACCATCTGGGACACCTCCAGAACATGGTCAAGGTGCCAGAATCCCCTGCCCCTGGCCCCAGCCCCAGTGCGGGGCTGCTCTGCACCCCCACTGTGCATGTTGTGAGCCCGGACAGAGCCCCTGCAATGGGACCGGTCCCCATCTCCTTCCAGCACTGTGCATGGCCAGCCACACAGGCAGTGTCACACTCACACCACGCTTGGCCCCCACCAGAGCCCTTCCCGAGCCCACGGCTGCTTGCAGGGAGCAGACATGCATCTGGGAGTGTGGCCTTGGGTTCTGCCACTGTAGCCCTGGTGCTCCCAGGGCCTGTGATGCCCACATGGCCATGGGTGCAGAGCAAGGGCTGGAACAGCACGGGGTACCCCGCAGCAGCCCTGAAATGCCCAGTCTGGTCATGAGAGTGTTTGCGGGTCAGGGAGGACACCCCATGGCTGAGCAGGGCCGGGAGGAAGCTCCTTCCCATCACACTTTCCCCAGACCCAGCACGTCTGCAGTGTGGCTGCAGCCCCAGTCCCAAAGGTGTTGTCACAGCAGATAAATGCATCACTTCTGCCTGTCCCCCCCATTTCCCATGAAGAACCATCTGTGGCTGCAGCTCCATCTGTCACAGTCAGCCCCTCATCCCCCTTGTGCCGTGGGGTCCCAGCACATGCCAGCGGGTCCCTGGTGCTGTCCTGGACACAGGGCAGTGACAGGGGACAGAGATCTGCAACAGTCAAGGGGGCACCAAGGGGGCACGGGGCCATGCCCTCTCTGCCAGGGACCCACAGGGGCTTGAGGTGCCCTGGGAGGGGGAGAAAGTTCTGCCTTGGCAGAACAGGGAAAGCCCACAGAGGCTCTTGGCGTGGGCACCCCATCCCCTCTCTGTCCTGCTCACAAGCACTGTGGGAACACATTGTGCTCCCCAGGCCCAATGGGGGTGCACTCTGGGGGTGCCCTGTGTCCCCCAGCCCTGTGGGGGCACTCTGGGGCTACCCAGTGCCCCCCCGATCCCATGCTGGGTGCCCCATGCCCCCTGGCCCTGTGCTGCCCGGGCTGCCCACGCAGCCCAGCTGCACTGCACATCTGGGATGGGGACACAGGTGGGTCACCCTGCATGCCACAGGAAGGGTCAGACATATGCACCCTGCTTTGGGCTGGGGTCACTGAGCCCCCAGTTATTTATTTTTACACATTGTACTACAATTCCTGTTTTTACTCGTTTGTACCTTTTGTATTGTGTCTCGTGGAGCTGCATGTAACAGCGCTGCCCACGGCCGTGCAGGGGCCACCGGTGCAGCCTGAACCCAAGTGCCAACGTCTCGAAAAATGCCTTAATAAACCACACGTTTGTACAGACACTGCCCCATCCCTGCTGCCGTGGGCTCATGCCATGCTGGCACCATGTCCCCATGGGACTGACAGGGGCTGGAGGGGGGAGACTGGACCTGCATCACAGAGGGCTCAAGTGGGCCTGGCCAGGCCCTGGCACCCACATCCATGGCTGCATCCTGCCAAGTCCTTTCCATGAGAGGCCAGGGAAGCTGCAGCAGAACCATGGCCCTGGGGCTGTCCAGCAGCAAGGCTGTGTTTCCATACAGGTGTACGTGCAAACACAGCTGTGGAAGACATCTGCACACGTGCACACAGCTGGTCCCACAAGCCACGGGCGACGCCATCCCATTCCACTACCCTCACTCTGGGCAGGGCTGTGGGCAGGGCTGTGCAGGGACCCAGAGCTGCAGCAGCTGCACTTGCCCAGCAGGTCCCTCACATTCCCAGGATCCCCACGGAGGAGACCTGGACATCAAGTTCTCCAAGCCACGGCCTCATCACAGCGACCAGCACACACTGACACACCCTGGGGATCCCAGAGCTCCAGTGATCCCACCAGTCTGCCCAGTAGCTTTGGCTCTGCTTATCCATGTTGGGCGACACAGACATGCACACAGGTTCTTTGCTGAGCTCCAGACGCTGTGACCTGACTCCACACAGCCCCCCCTCAGCCAACAGTGCCCCAGGAAAGAGAGTTTGAGAACCAGGAGCAGCTGTGCAGCTCTCAAGTGTTGGATGTGGCCAGACCCACGCAGTGACCATCAACCACCTAGATGTGATCAGACACTTCCATCCTGCCTTCCCTGCTTTCCCATTTTTTGTTGCTCCCCAAACCACCCTGTTTGCTCCCTGTCCTCCAACACCCCATAGTGACTCCTGCACAGTCCCAATCTATTCTGCACAGCCCCCCAAGGCATGTCCAACCCTGCTGACCGCTCCAGGGGCAGGGGAGCAGCTGCCGTCCCCCTGCTCTGAGAGGGCTCCTCGCTCTGCAGGGGTAAGCAGAAGCCAGCATGGCCGGGGAAGAGAGGGGGAGAGGGCCACCCCCCCTCCCTGATGGTGTTCCTGGGGTCCCCTCTGCTCCTTCATCCGCCAGCCCGACCCCTTCCAGCTCCCTGCTGGGGCACACTGGGCATGCCAGGACCAGCAGGCCGCCCTCAGTGCCGCTGTCCTCCTCTGGTGTTCCAGAGAGCCTCGCTTCACCCTGTCTGCAGAACAGCACAGGAGCGTGCCCGGGCCAGCGGGGCTCCAACCTGGGCACCAGAGCTGCTCCAGGAGACGCCGAGGCTCCCTGCCCTCCCAGGCAGCAGGCCCGCAGCAGATGCTCGTTAACGCGATTAGCTCTGTCCGGCCACCTTAATCCCGGCTGTCCAGACAGAGCCAGGACATCATCCCCTGCAAATCCCCTCCCACTTAAAGAGTCCATCCCCAAACTGGACATGGGCTGTGCAGCCCCGGCAGCGCCCCAGCCCCTGGCTAGGGCCAGGGTGGCTGGCTGCCCCCTCTGTCTGTGGCCGGGAGGAGGCCAGGGCTGCCAGGCCAGGGCAGCTGCTGGGGCTGGAGCAGGGGGAGCAGGAACAGACACCTCTGGCACGGCTCCAGTGCGGGGGACACGGCAGCCAGGGCCAGGCAGGTGGTTTTCCTATTGCCTGTCTCTTCCTGGCCTGGACTCTGCTCTGCAGAAGCAGCAAAACAGCTGGGAACTGCTGGAGTCATGGAATGTGCTGTGTGACTGGGCTGGTCACCGAAACTGCAGGAAAAACAAAAAAAACCTCCAACAACTTTTTTTTTTTGTGTTAGAGAATGAAGGCATTACTTTATTCTGGCCAGAATGTTGCTCTGGCCAGGATGTGCAACAGAAGTAGTTTCATCCACACATGGCCCAGGTGGGCAGAGAAAAGAATTCTGTGACACATGAATTTTACCAGGTTTTTCACATATTTTACACAATCAAAACCCATAGAAATTCATTGGTTAAATGCTCATTGGTCCCAAGTTGCGCAGTTCTTAGTATTTGTTTTCCTCTTGGATACAGAGAAATTTCACCTCTGATGCTAATTAGGTTCTCATTCTTTTTTCTGTTTTCTCAAACCAGGTGTCTCCGACCATGCGAGGGGTGATGTCTGGAATTGATGTTATCGGTTGTTATCTTTTGTGTATGTTCTGCGCTAGTCCCAGCAGCCCCTCCTGCACGGAACCCCGAACCCCCCGCCTGGCCCGGGACCGGCCCAGGACCCCCAGCCTTACAAGGGCCGCTGCCTCCCGCCCCCAACAGTCTGGGACCAGCAGCCCTATCCAGACTCTAGTCCTGCCTCCAGCCCCGGCCCCCTCGCAGCCCGGGAGCCCGACACAGACCCCGGGCCGAATCCCCTGTCCGAGCCATCCCGCCGGGAACACGTCCGCACCGCGCCGGGAGACGCCCGAGAGAGAGGCGGGAACGGGAGGCGGGGGCGGCCAGCACCGTGTCTGAGCCGCCTCTCCGGGCGGCCCGCAAGCGGGGACTCCCCGCTGGAACCGCGCCGGGGGCCCGCCCGCTGCCAAGCGGCCCAGAGGCTCGGCTGGTTCCGAGCGCGGAGCTCCGGGCCCGGCGCCAGCTCCGGCCCCGCCCGGGGCTCCCGGCCCCGCCCACCACGTGATCCGGCGGTCACGTGAGCGCTGTTTTGGTGTCCCCACGTGGCGGCAGTCACGCGCGCGCACACGTCACGGCGGCGCGGCGGGATGGCGCGGGGGTAACGGGCACGGAGCGGGGCGCCCCGGGGGCACGGGCGGGAACGAGGCGATGGGCACCGCGGGGCTCCCACGGGGCTCAGGGTGTCCGGTGGGGCTCCCAGGTGATGGTGGGAATGGGGACCGGGGGGGTCAGGCACTGTCCCCGGTGATGAGGGCTCGTGGTCACGTGGGGCTCCCCAGTGACAGGGTCACACGGGCTCCCCGGTGGTGGACTCGGGGAATTCCGGCAGGGTTCCCCAGACCTGGGGTAAGGGGTAGTCGGACGGGCTCTCCCGTCAAGGAGGCTCGGGGGTTTCAGGCGGAGCTCCCTGGGGACGGGGGTTCGGGGTCAGTCCCCGGGCAGTCCCGGTTCCCCACGACCGTGCTAGCTTCTGTGCTCCCCTGAGCCCGTTGCAGGTGTTGGGGGATGCCCGCCATGCTGGCGCTGTGTGCGGCCGCCTGGAGCTGCGCCACGGCGCTGGCGCTGGAGCTGGAGCAGGACCAGCCGTTCCGGTAGGTCCGGGGCGGTGAGCCGGGCCGGGCTGGGGTGCCGGTGCTGGCCCCGCTCACTGCCCACCCTGCAGCGTGCCCCCCGGCTGGGCTCATGCCGGACGTGTGGATCCTGGGCACTTAGTGCAGCTGACCTTCGCCCTGCGGCAGCGCGGCACTGGCCACCTCGCCCGCCTTGTCGAGGCTGTCTCGGACCCTCAGTCCCCACGATACGGTAATGGTCACGTCCCTGAGGCCCCACGACCCCCGGGGCCTGTGAGGGGATCTAACCCCTCTTTGTCTCCCAGGGCAGTACCTGTCCCTAGAGCAGGTGAGGGACTTGGTCCAGCCTTCCCCAGCCACGCTGATGACAGTGCTGAAGTGGTTGCAGGGCCATGGTGTAGAGGAATGCCGAAGTGTCACCACCCTTGACTTCCTGGAGTGTTACCTGCCTGTGAGGTGAGCCCTAAGGGCTGGAACAGGTTCCGGTGGCTCTGTGGTGGCTGTCCTTGTGTCTCACTACTGTCCCATCCTGTGGTGGCTGTTCCTGTGTCCTAGTTCTGTCCCACTCCGTAGTAGCTGTCCCTCTCTCCCAGCCCTGTCCCGTGGCGTGGTGGCTGTGCCCTAGTCCTGTCCCATCGCACAGTGGCTATCCCTGTGTTGCAGCATGGCTGAGCGCCTGCTCCCTGGGGCTGAGTTTCACCGGTACGTGCAGGGCCAGCGCAGCCTGGTGCGGTCCCCGCTGCCCTACACTGTCCCTGCAGAGCTCGCGGAGCACCTGGACTTCGGTACGTCCCACCTGGGGGAGGTGAGGCTGTGGAGCTCAGGTGCAGCTGGTTCTGGGGGAACAGACCTCCCTCCTGCAGATCCCTGTTACGTGGGATCCAGTGACTGTCCCACAAAAAGTGCAGGGGGTCCCAAGCTGAGGCCATGGCTCAGCTGTGGAAAGGCTGAGGAGGCTCTTCCCTCGGGCTGGGGCTGCAGGGCTGGGCTCTCCAACTGCTGTTGGCCTGCCCATGTAGACATGGGGACAGTGATGGAGAGCCCCAGGGCTGTGTCCTGCCTTCCCGGGGCTCTGTGCCCTGACGGCTTCTCCCGTCCCCCTGGGCTCTGCTGCAGTGGGTGGGCTGCACCGATTCCCCACGGAGCCCACGGCAGTCAGCAGAGCCGGGGCCAGGAAGGACCTGCGGTTGGCAAGAGCATCGTTCCACCTGGGCGTGACACCAGCCATCCTGCGCCAGAGATACAATATGACAGGGGGGGACGTGGGGCTCCTGCCCAACAACAGCCAGGCCTGTGCACAGGTAACCGCTGCCCGGGCCGGAGGCCTGTGTGCTGTGGCACTCCTAGGGATTGGTGCTATTCTGGAGATCCTGGGGATGCTGGGTGTCCCTCAGCAGCTGCTGGGAGTACCTGCTGTAGCACAGACCCGTGCCGGGCAATTTTCTAGGTCAGGATCAAAATGTTACCTTGTTTTTTCAAGAGAAAACAACCTGTCCCTCTGTGTCCCACAGTTTCTCGAGCAGTATTTCCACCAAGCTGACCTGGCTGAGTTCATGCAGCTCTTTGGCAGTGGCTTTGCCCACCGCACGCAGGTGGACCAGGTGGTGGGGCACCAGGGCCATGGCAAGGCCGGGCTGGAGGCCAGCCTGGACGTGGAGTACATCATGAGCACAGGCGCCAATGTCTCCACCTGGGTCTTCAGCAACGCAGGTACTGGGGAAGAGCCCCGAGGGGCAGGAGGAACAGCTGGAGGGGGAAGGGGAGTGCCTGGAGGGGTGAGGAGAGTGCCTGGAGCAGGGAAGGGAATACTTGGAGGTGTGAGGGGAAAGGCTGGAACAGGAGAGGGGAGTGCTCGGAGGAGCAAGGGGAGAGCCCCGAGGGGTGAGGGGAGAGCTTGCAGGGCTGTGCAGACACCTGGCTGTAGTACAGCCCCAGGTGCTTTCCCAGCTGCTGCTAGAGTGCACCCTGTGTACTCCCCAAGTCAGAGCTGGCACTGGATTCCCACCTCTTAGGGACACCACTCCTGGTTTGTGTAGTGACTTTGAACTGTGTGGACTTTCAACATCCAGAGTATCCTGCAGGAAGGATTTCAGCCCTGCTCAGCTCCCATGAAGGAGGGCACAGCCCTCCTCCCATTGGGCTTTCCAGTCTTGCTGGAGCGGAGCTCCCACCCACGAGTCTCCCAGTGGAGCAGATGAGGGAGAGTGAGGGAGTTTAGGAAAACAAGTTGCCAAACAGCCTGCACAAACACAAACAGATCACAGTGCTAGGGGCAGTGTTCTGTCCCAGACTGGGAAGTGGCTGAGCAGGTGACTGCCACAGGGACTGCGGCCCTGGCCCTGATGGTGACAGTGACAGCAGCCCAGCTCTGGCCTTCCATTGGCCCCCACACAATTACTAGTGTGGGAAGGGTGCAGGGACAGTGACATGTGCAACCGAGAGTAAGCGGGGGTGGCTGGGACTCTGCTCCCCTCCCAGTGGAGAGGATGGGGGGCAGGGAGGGACCTGGCAATGTGTGGAGGTGGCACGTGTGCCACTCTGCTGGGACCTGGTGCCAGAGGAGGAGCTGAGGCCCCGCTGGGTCCACAGGGGCCCATGTGGCTGCAGCCCTGGGGCAGAGTCTCGGAGAGGGGTGTGAGTGTAGCCCCCTGTCCCGGGGTAAGGATGACCCTCTTGCCAACCCCATGGGCTGAGCTGAAGCTTAGTGCCATCCAATGTGAGGAGCCCCGGGATGAGCTCACAGAGCTCCAGGCCGGATGTGCTGTGACTCCATGGCCCACAGGAAGGAGCACCTGGGTCTGTACTGCATAGGGAGGTGCTGGTGCTGATGAGGCAGGACTCCTTGCACTGCCCCCACCCCTGTGTTGGAGGAGCTATCCCTCATCTCCCTGCCCCGATGTTGTCGCAGGGCGCCACGAGAGCCAGGAGCCCTTCCTGGCCTGGCTGCTGCTGCTCAGTAACATGTCAGCCGTGCCCTGGGTGCACTCGGTGAGCTACGGGGACGATGAGGACAGCCTGTCCTATGCCTACATGGAGCGTGTCAACACCGAGTTCATGAAGGCGGCCGCCCGTGGCCTCACCATCCTGTTTGCCTCAGGTGGGGCCGGGGCCTGGCATGGCAGAGCTGGAGCACCAAGCACCAGGCGGGGCTGTGGAAGGGGTGGCTGGGATGCCAAGCACCAGGCGGGGCTGTGGAAGGGGTGGCCGGGATGCCGTGGTCACCTGTCACCTGTTTGTCATTGGCAGGTGATGACGGCGCTGGGTGTCGGCGGGTGCACAGTGGGAACCACACGTTCCGGCCCAGCTTCCCGGCCTCCAGGTGGGTGAGGGAGGGAGCTGGGTGCCAGGGGACAGCACGGACCTGCGGGGACACTGCTGGCCCTGGCCCTGTTGGGGTCTGAGGCCCTGGAGGGTCACCTGACGGTCCTCACCAGCACACTTGCAGACCCCAGAGCTGCAGTCTGTGCAGGGTTTGTTCAGTTTGTGGGGCAAGGCTGTGGGTAGCAGAGGGGGCTCTTGGTGGCTGCTGAGGCTCAGGCAGCTGTGTGCCCACCTGCAGTGTCCCCCTGTTTCCCCAGCCCCTACGTCACCACTGTGGGTGGCACGTCCTTCAAGAACCCCTTCCTGGTGACGGAGGAGGTGACGGATTACATCAGTGGGGGTGGCTTCAGCAACGTTTTCCCCATGCCTGAGTACCAGGTGAGGGGCACCTGCACTGCCAGGCTGGGGGCTGCAGGGTTAGGGTTAGTGGGGACAATGGGCTTTGGGGATGACCACGGGCTGTGCTGTCCTCAGGCCGCTGCCGTCGGGCATTTCCTGCACTCAGCCTCGAAGCTGCCACCCAGCTCCTACTACAACAGCAGCGGCCGCGCGTACCCTGACCTGGCTGCGCTCTCTGACAACTACTGGGTGGTGACAAACCGCATCCCACTGCCCTGGGTATCAGGGACCTCAGTAAGGAGCTCATCCCCTGCTGCCCTCTGGGATGGTGGGAGTCCTGGGCTGAGGGGTTGTGCCCACACAGGCATCCACACCGGTGGTGGCAGGCATGGTGGCACTGATCAACGACCGGCGCCTGCAGCGAGGGCTGGCACCCCTTGGCTTCCTCAACCCTGCGCTCTACCAGCTGCAGAAACAAGGGCTTGGTGACGCATTCTATGATGTGAGTGGGGCAGGAAATGGGGCTCAAGGGGCTGTACTGGGGGCTGAGGGGACTCTGGGTGTCCTGAAGTGTTGGGCTGAGGCCTGGGTGGGGCTGGGAATGCCATGCATGCTCCAAGGGTTGGACTGGGGGCTGAGGGGACTGTCCTGGGGCTCCTGCTCCCAGAGCTCTGCCTGGGGCAGGGCCAGCAGTGTCCTGCTGCAGGGGCAGGATAGAGTCCCTATGACCATCCCATGGGAGTGGTGTCCTGGGGGGTCCCCATAGACTCCTGTGAGCTTTGTGGAGCAGGTCCCCTTGTGTGGCCGAGGCAGTGGCATCCAGTGACTCTGGAGGTCCCAGGGTCCAGCTGAGCGTGCTGTCCCACATTGCCAGTGTCCTGAGGGGACCCAGGGCAGGGGTGGCCTGTGCCATGGGGGGCATTGTGGGGTTCCCTGTGCCCCGGGGTTCCCTGTGCCCCAGGGTTCCTGTCTCGGGGATGCCGAGGGCGGCTGTCTGAGTCCCGGGGGCTGCGGGCAGGGTCCCTGTGCCCATGGTATCCCTGTGCCCCGGGGTCCCTGTCCCGGAACTTTGAGGGGGATCCCCGACCCCCGTGCTGAGGCCGGTCCCCGCAGGTGATCGAGGGCTGCCACCTGTCCTGCCTGGACGGCACCGTGCAGGGCCAGGGCTTCTGCGCTACCCCTGCTTGGGACCCGGTCACCGGCTGGGGCACCCCCAACTTCCCGCGCCTGCTGCGGGCGCTAGGGCCGCGCTGAGCAGGACAGCGGCACCGGACAGAGGGGCCGGACGGCGGAACCGGACAGCGGAACCGGACAGCGGAACCGGACAGCGGAACCGGACAGCGAGACACCGTGGGGCTGGCGGTGGGGGCGGGGCTGGGG
>WEKY01032815.1:103358-114320 GCA_013390045.1 Picathartes gymnocephalus
AACGCGGTCTTGCGGAGTGGAGGCGGGGCTATGGGGCGTGCCAAATTCACCGGGGGCGGGTTATCGGGGTGGGGCGTCCGCGGCACTGCCCGTGCAGCCGAGGCCCCCGCCCGGTCCTCCGCGCCGCGAGGAGGGGCTGTTCCCCGGCGCGTCCCGGGCGGGAGCACGTGGGTCCCGGTACCGACCGCGGATCCCCGCTCCATGTTCGCGGAGCAGGACTGGAACGATGCAGTGGAGCCGCTGCCCCGCGGCCCGGGCCGACCGGAAAGCGGGTGATGCGGGGGCGGCGGGCCGGGCCAGGCCCGGGCGCGCGGAAGTGACCGGCCCCCACTCTCCACAGGGCCCCAGGACAGGGAAGAGGCGGCTGCCCGGGACCGGCCGGGATGGTGAGGCGGCGCGGAAGCGGCCCCGGAAGCGGAAAAAGGCCAGCGGACCGGGGACTGGGCCGGGGGAGCTCCCGGCCGGTCCCGACGAGCCCCGGGAGATTGGGCAGCGCCCGGACACAGGTACCGGGACGGCTCCAGGGCCCGGCGGGCAGGAGGGAGCCGCCTCCGCGCCCTGACCCTCCTCTCAATGTCCCCAGACGGTCCGGCTGAGCCGGCGGGGGAGTCTGGGAAGCCGGTGGGGCTGAGCCGGAGGCAGCGGCGGAACCGACAGAAGCGGCAGCTGGAGCCGCCGGCGGGGTCGGATGGGGAGCGGGGCTCGGGGCCGGACCCGCCGGGCCCCGCGGAGGCTCCTTCGGAGCCCCGCTCGGGCCGCTCGGCTGCGCTCCGCGCGCGAATGGAGGAGCGGCTGCTCGGCGCCCGGTTCCGGTACCTGAACCAGCAGCTCTACACTGGGAGCAGCCAGGACGCGGCGCGGCTCTTTCGTGCCGACCCTGCGGCTTTCCACCTGTACCACCGGGGCTTCGAGCGGCAGGTGCGGCGCTGGCCCGAGCGCCCCGTGCAGCGCATCGTGCGCTACCTGCGCCGCCGGTGAGCGGGAGGGCGGGACCTGAGGGGGAGTATGGACCGGAGGGGACGGGGAGCAGAGGCCAGGGGCTGAGCGGAGAGCCGGGGGATGGACCGGGGAGGGGCTGGGGGGCGCGGGGCCAGAGGATGACCAGGGGACCGGTGAGCATGGGGAGGGCAAGGCGCCGGACCTGGCCACCCTGACCCCGCTATCTCTGCCCTAGGCCAGCGTCGCTAGTGGTGGCGGATTTCGGGTGTGGGGACTGCACACTGGCTGCCAGTGTCAAGAACAAGGTGCACTGCTTCGACCTGGTTCCCCTGAGCCCGCGGGTCACCGTCTGTGATATGGCTAAGGTACTGCGGTCACCCCCGGGGCAGAGAGTGGGGCAGGGTGCAGGTCGGGGCACGGTGACCCCGAGGGTCCCGTGTGGGAGGGGCTGCACGGGTGTGTCTGTTTGAAAACTGGGTGTGTGCCTTGGGCACGCAGAGATGGGGCATGGCTGAACCCACAAGCCTGGGGAGTCTGGGGGCGTTGCCCTGTCCCGTCAACATCGCCATTCTCCTACTCCCGGGGGTTATGCAGAGCAGCTTCCAGGCCAAGTCATCATCCTCCTTCTCCGGGGGTGTCCCGGGGTGGGCAGGTGCCACTGGTGGCTGAGTCGGTGGACGTGGCTGTGTTCTGCCTGGCGCTGATGGGCACAAACCTGCAGGAGATCCTAGGAGAGGCCAACCGTGTGCTTAAGCTCGGGTAGGTTGTGGGGCAGTGGGAGGTTGGGGGAGGAGCAGGGATGCTGAGCAGTGTCCTGGGGGTGCCTGGGCACCCCGCTCAGAGCTCAAGTGACCGCAGGGGGACCCTGATGGTGGCCGAGGTGGCCAGCCGCTTTGAGGATACCCATGCTTTCCTGAAGGCCATGACGCAGCTGGGCTTCAGGACCGTCTCCAAGGTGTGTTCTCAGATGTGCCTAGGGCTGGGCACTGGGTGCACCAGGAACCAGGGAGCTGAGGGAAGGAGCCCAAGGAGGGGGTGTATTGTGGCCCAGCCTGGTGTGGAGCAGACCAGGGGCTGGTGAAAGTAGATAGGGTGGAAGGGATTGGTGCATGGGGGACTGTAAATGGGAGAACAGGGGGTATGCACAGGGGTGGAGTCCTGGGGGAAGGTTTGGAGGTCCTGGGGACCGTGGGGGTGCACTATGGCAGTTTGGGATGTGGGTTGGATGGGGTGCTGGGGCCTGGAAGGGCATAAAGGGGGCCTGGGGTACACTGGGATTGTAGTGCAGGGCCTGGAGGTGGGCATGTAGCCCGAGAGGGGCTTGAGGGTCCCGGGGCCTGAGGGAATTGTGGTGTGGGGTTGATGATGAGTGTTGGGCATTTAGGGGAGTATACCGGGGGCTGGGGTTCTGCCCCACAAGGGCTTTGGAGACAGGGTCTGGGGGAAAGAGGACCCTGGGCACAATGGGGTCTGGAAGGAGGCAGGGGGGACCCGGGCTTCACTGAGGCGGTGGTGTGTGGTGCTGGAGGGGGCTGGGGATTCCGGGGCTGTGGTGATGATGGGGGTTCCGGGGTGCCGGTAACAGAATCGGGTGTTCCCGCGCCCCCAGGACCTCTCCAGCTCCTACTTCTACGTGTTGGAGTTTGCCAAGACGGGCCCGGCCCGGCCCGGCCCCGCTCCCGGGCTACGCCTGCGGCCGTGTCTGTACAAGCGGCGGTGACCGGAGCGACAGGGATGGGGGCGGGGCCGCGGGCTTGGCCCCGCCCCCCGCGCGCAATCACCAATAAAGGCGCTGTTTCCTCGCAGCTACGCGTGCGCATGTGAGGGGGCGGGGCCGCGCCTGCGCGCTGCTGTNCCGGGCCCCACCGGGGCCAAGCTCGACATCAACCGCGCCGGCGTGGCCGATCTGGAGGGTGCCCTGAGCGGCATTGGCCGTCGCCGCGCCCGCGGTATCGTCCGCAAGAGAGAGGTGCGGGGCCGGGGGCGGGGGGGGCGGCGGGGACGGCACCCTGCGCTGTGCGACCCGGTCCCGGGACCCCGAGGCGGGGGTGGCCGTGGCGGTGTCGGTCCCGGAGTGGGGGCCGCGGGGCGAGTACGGGGGCAACCGTGCTGTTTCCGTCCCGGTAGCTGGGACAGGCGAGGCCAGGCCGGGATCCCCGAGTCCCTCTCCGAGCCCGCGGGGCCGGGCGAGCGCAGCCGCCCCGGTTTTGTCGTCCCTGCTGCCGGGTCCAGGTAGCGCCCGGGCCGGAGAGGGGGACCGGGGAAACGCAGGTTCCGGCGGGACGGGATGGGCACCGCGCCCCGACCGCCGTCACCGGCGCTGATGGGGCAGGAAGTGCTTGCCGGGAGACTGTGCGGCGACCGGTGCCATGGCCGGGAGCAGTGGGAGCGGCACGGCGGGCCCCGGCCCGGCGGGTACGGGCGGGTCAGCGGCAGCCTTTCCCTGATGCTATGGGGATGGGCAGCGCCGCGGCCGGACGAGGGAGGGCTGGGAGCGCTTGGCATGTGTTGAGCTGGAAAAGGAGAGGTAGAGGAGTGGATGTCCAAATGCTGTGGACATATGTTGGGGACAGCGGGAGGCGGAAGGGCAGAAACCGGTAATACAGAGGGAGGGTGGTCTGGAGCAGGGCCTGTCTCGGGGCGGTGCTGCTATTGCAGCCCTTTGTGGGGAGCAGCAGCGGCGTAAATCGAACCCTGCCGGGTCAGAAGGGCCAGTCGAGCCCTTCCCGGGCCTGGGGGCTGCGCTGGTTCTCCGCCGGGTCCTGCCCCGGGACAGCCCGGCCCCGCTGGCTTCCTCCCATGGCAGGCGCTCTGGGAGCCCGTGCAGGGGTGATGGGAAGTACCTGATCCCAGGTCGGGGCTGGGCAGTGCTCGGCCCGAGGTCCCGCGAGACTGTGGGTGCCTCGCACATGTGTGTGTCTGCACGTGTCCGGTTGTTCCCCTGCCTTGGAGCTGCAGCCTCGCTCCCCATCCTGGCACTGCTTGTCTGCGGGGCACAGTGCTCCTGCCCCAGCTGGCAGTTTCGGGTTGCTGCCCCCCTTTCACAGTGCAGTGACGCTTCCCTGCGGGGCCGCTCGGGCAGGGGGCTCTATGGGAGCGGGAGGGGTTCTCTTCTGGGCAGGGCTGACTTCCCTCCGCGCAGGAGCTGAAGGGCTTCACTTGCTTGGATGACCTGCTGCATGTCAAGGGCATTACCACGCGCATCCTGGAGCTCAACAGCCAGCGCATGATGTGCCGGCGGCGCCCGGGCCCTGAGGGGCTCCCACGGGCCAGCCCCACTCCCTTGGGAGACAGTGAAGACCACACGGCACCTGCAGCACAGGTAGGTGCAAAAGGGTCACTGCTGCCTGGTGCAGGGACAAGGGAGAAGATCTGGCTGTGGTGGGGCTCAGGGGAAGCTTGTGGGGAGCAGACAGAACTGCACTGGATTCTGGAGGAGCTCATGGTTGTGGGTCTGGGGGTTCTCCACCCTACAACCCCCCTAGTGGTGTTGAGTGGAGCCCCTGTGCTCCAGGGCCATGGCTCTCACTGGCAGCCAGCCAGCAGCACTCCCAGTGCTCGTCCTGTTCCTGGTGTCCAGCAGCCCAAGGCAGGTGTAGAGCCAGCCCTGCCCCCTGCCTCTTTCCTGCTCAGGTGGTGGCTGAAGAGGAGGAAGAGGAGGAGGAGGAGGAGGAAGCGCCAGGACCCTGGGAGCCAGAGCGGCCCTGGAAGGGTACCCCCAGGTCCGGAGCAGACCGTGATGGTTCTGGGGGGCAGGGACCACAGGAGCCCCCCAGGTCAACCAGGGAACAGGAAGAGGAGGAGGAGGAAGAAGAGGAGGAAGAGGAGGAGGAAGGGAGCTGCTGCAGTGAGGAGGGGGAAGACAGCAGCAACGTATACCTGTACTACACCCTGGGAGAGCGCTGGATCGACTACTTGCAGCGCACTGGGGATGGGGGGCTGCTGCGGCACCTGCGCCCCAAGGTGACCGGGAGCCAGGGACTGCTGAGGCACTTTGGGCATCTGTGGGAGGGGAAACAGGCGGCTGGGGGTTCCGTGATGCCTGGCTGCTGGGGCTGGAGAGAGAGATGCTGCCCCAGTCCCCCATGCAGACCCCTGCCCTGCATGGGGATTCTTGGTCATAGGGTGGGGAAAGGAGGTGCTGCCCCAGTCTACCCCAGTCCCCAGCCCTGCCTGGCCCTGGTGCAGCCCCTCTGCCCTGCCTGGGGATCCCCTGTTGTCGTGTGGACCCTGAAGGGAGAGAGCAGGAGCAGGTGGGGGTCTGCCCCATAGCTCTGGGCAGAGGACCTGCAGGGGTCAGTTCTGGGTGGGTGACATGTAGGGGTCTGCAAGGATCAGCTTTGGGCAGGGAGTCTGCAGGGATTTGCCTGGGTTTATCCCAACCACTCCAACCTGCTGTGTCCCACAGATGAAGCGGAAGTCTGAGAATGGGCCAGATGGCCGGGCCTTGTCCCCTGGGAAGAAGCTGTGCAAGGGCTCTGACTATGGCAGGTGAGGGGCAAGGGGGGCTCTGAGTGCAGCAGGTGAAGGGGGTTCTGTGTGCTGGGGCAACACATACCTCCTGTTGTCCTCCCCAGGAGGATGATGGAGCCACTTGGGTCGAGCAGGCCTTGGCCCAGGTGAGATCCAGCCCTGACCAGCTGCCTATCTGCTGGGCTGGATGTGGACAAGGTGTTAGCAGGGTGGGAGCAAAGAGAAGGGGTCAGTGGGATGGAGCCCCCATTGGTGGGCACCAGTTCCAAGAGCCTCTGGCACAATGGGGCCTGGAGCAGTCCTGGCATGTGCCCCCTGTGCCATGGGCTCACCTGTGCCTGGTCTTCCTCCCAGGACACTGGGTCCCTGTACACCCAGCCCCACCACCACCTTTGGGGACCTGCGCAATGCCAAGGTGGGGCAGGCCCGGCGCCGTCGCATCCCCTCGGTGGCCCCCCCACCTGAGCTACAGGACTGGCTCCGCACCTTCCAGGTATGGCTCACCTTGTCACTCCAGGCAGCCTGGGTGTGATGGGAGGGAGCCAAGCCTAAGGGATCCCCACTGTGGGCAGGGGTTGGGCCCACAGTGGATTTTGGGTAGTTTTGCTTGTGTAAGGAAACACAGAGGAGGTTTCAGCCTGGGCCAAGAGTGGTGTCACCTGTCACACAGCACCTGTGACCCACCAAGCTCCCACCTGCCTCAGGCTCCTGGCCTGGGGCAATAGCCCTGGCTGCCAGGGCTGTGACTGGGCTGGCTGGGGGCACAGAGCCAAGGGTCACTGGGGGTCCCCCTGCAGCGCTGGAGTGGCCCAGAGAAGCTGCTGGCCCTGGATGAGCTCATTGATCGCTGCGAGCCAGCGCAGATCAAGTACATGATGCAGGTCATCGAGCCCCAGTTCCAGCGGGACTTCATCTCCCTGCTGCCCAAGGAGGTGAGTGAACCTGGGGGACCGGGGGCCTGGCCTGACCTGACCTCCCGGTGACCCCTCTGTGACCCTTATTCCCCCCCGTAGCTGGCCCTGTACGTCTTGTCTTTCCTGGAGCCACGGGACCTGCTCCGTGCCGCCCAGACTTGCCGCTACTGGAGGGTCCTGGCCGAGGACAATCTGCTCTGGAGGGAGAAGTGCCGTGAGGAAGGTGAGGGTCCTCCTGGGTGGGGGCTGGGGGGACACCCCAGGCTCGACCCAGGTAAGGCACTGCTGTGTTGTCCCCTGCAGGGATCGAGGAGCCCCTACACCTGCGGAAGCGACGCCTGCTCAGCCCCGGATTCATGTACAGCCCCTGGAAATTCGCCTTCCTGCGCCAGCACCGCATCGACATGAACTGGCGGAGTGGGGAGCTGCGGCCCCCCAAGGTAGGTCTGGGTGTCCCAGGGGGGACAGACTCCAGGGAGCTGTGGTCCCCAAGATGGGCCTGGGAGATCACTGGTATGAGGAAGCTGGTGCGGGATCTGCCATGGGGAGCAGATTCAGCTTGCTCAGAGCAATGGGGACAGCAGAAATGAGGTCTCCTTGCCCCTCTCCAAGGTCTCATGCAGGGCTGCAGCCAGCCCCAGCACCCAGGGAAGGTGCAGCCTCACAGGGCTCAGCTGTGTTCTGTGCAGGGTCCCAGAACCCTAGTCACCTCTCCCTGGGGGTCACTCCTGCCCCTGGGCAGAGTCCCCACCACCCCTTCTCTTGCTCCTGCAGGTTCCTGAGCCCCCCACTCCCTGTTCCCCAGTAGCCCCCTGCCCCTGTGCAGCAGCTGCCAAACACACTACACACCCCAGCTCTGCTGTCCTGCAGAAGCATCAGGGGGTGCAGGTGATTTGGAGACCCATCTGCCTTTTCTCCCCACAGCTCCTGCTGCCTTCCCACTGCTCATTGTGTTGGGAGGTCCTGCAGGCTGGGGAGGTCCACACTGTCCCCCACACACTCCTGTGCTCCCACAGGTACTGAAGGGCCACGACGACCATGTGATCACTTGCTTGCAGTTCTGTGGGAATCGCATCGTAAGTGGCTCTGATGACAACACGCTCAAAGTGTGGTCAGCTGTCACAGGAGAGGTGAGTGTGGCACTGGCACTGCAGGGGTTTGGGACACGGACCACCTCCCTGTGCTGGGCACAGGTCCAGCCACACCCTGACTCCGGGGGTCAGTTTGTGTCCTTTATGACAAGGACATGGAGTTGTGCTGCTCCTCTGTGCTGTTTCAGGGGTGGGGAGGTGTGAAAGGCTCACCTGTCCCTTGTGTCCTGTTCCTCACAGTGCGTGCAGACACTGGTGGGCCACACTGGGGGAGTTTGGTCCTCCCAGATGAGGGACAGCGTTGTCATCAGTGGCTCCACTGACCGCACACTCAAGGTGTGGAACGCTGACAGCGGCGAGTGCGTGCACACGCTGTACGGACACACCTCTACCGTGCGCTGCATGCACCTGCACGGCAACAGGTACGGGGCTGGTGGGTGCTGTGTGAGAGGGGCATATCCACAGGGGATGAGGCTTGTTACCCCCAGGCTGCCCTGGCAGCTGGGCCCCAGGTGTCCTCTCACCTGCAGGGTGGTGAGTGGCTCCCGGGATGCCACACTGCGGCTCTGGGACATCGAGACGGGGCAGTGCCTGCACGTGCTGATGGGGCACGTGGCAGCCGTTCGCTGCGTCCAGTACGACGGCAACAAGGTGGTCAGTGGTGCCTACGACTACACAGTCAAGGTGTGGGACCCCGAGAGCGAGAGCTGCACCCACACACTGCAGGGGCACACCAACCGCGTCTACTCACTGCAGGTAGGGCCCCGCACAACCCCTCCTGCTGCCTTCCCCCTCTCTAGCTCCCCTGCCCTCCCTGCAGGTACAGCCTGCCCTCCTGCTTTGCCCTTTCACTCCCCTGCCTTCCAGTCATGGGGCACAAGCTGTGCCAAAGGTCTCACACATGCTGTAGGGATAAATGGGCTATGTCTGTGTCATGCAAGGCCCTGTGTCCTTTGCAGGGACATGTGGGTCATGTCTGTGCCCTGAAGGGACGTATCTGGCATGCAAGGACACATGGACCATGTTTGTGTCCTGTGGGGACAGTCTGCCCCTCTGACCCTGCTTCCCACACACACATATGCTGTGGACACAAACATTCCCCCATGCCCCTTCCCTAGAGCGTTTCTACAGCCCAAAAAGCCAAGAGGTGTGTGAGCCTGGTGTGCATCTCAGCTGCTGAACTGGGCTTACTGGGGATGCTGCATCCCAAACCAGGGGACACTCCTGGCTTCGATGCTGAGCTGGACCCCTTCTCTCTGGCAGTTTGATGGGACACACATCGTGAGTGGGTCCCTGGACACATCAATCCGCGTGTGGGATGTGGAGAGTGGGAACTGCCTGCACACGCTCATGGGGCACCAGTCCCTCACCAGCGGGATGGAGCTGCGTGACAACATCCTCGTGTCCGGCAACGCTGACTCCACTGTCAAGATCTGGGACATCAAGACGGGGCAGTGCCTGCAGACACTGCAGGGTGAGAGGGGATTCCTCACCCTTGGTGGGCAGTGGGCAGTTCCCTCTATCAGCAAGCTGGGAAGGGGCAGCTCTTTCCCTTCTGGGGGAGGGAGGGAGCAGGGGAGGCTCCCTGTGCTTGGGGCTGGGTTGGCTCTAAGCTGCCAGATGTGTCTGGACAGAGTGGTGGGGGTCCCGGAGGAGCCATGGCTGGGTGGCTCTGAGCTGCCAGATGTGGCAGGACCCTTGTCACACAGCAGTAGGTGCCCTAGGTACACCTGGGGCTCACTGGTACCTCCCCCATAGGTCCCAGCAAGCACCAGAGTGCTGTCACCTGCCTGCAGTTCAGCTCCAAGTTCGTGGTGACCAGCTCAGACGACGGGACGGTGAAGTTGTGGGACCTGAAGACAGGGGAGTTTGTGCGAAACCTCGTGGCCCTGGAGAGCGGGGGCTCTGGAGGGGTTGTGTGGCGCATCCGTGCCTCCAACACAAAGCTGGTGTGCGCCGTGGGCAGCCGCAATGGCACTGAGGAGACCAAGCTGCTGGTGCTGGACTTTGATGTGGACCTTAAGTGACCCCGGCCAGCCCGGGGGTCCCGCGGGAGGGGTGGCCCCGGCGCAGGCGCTGGCCCCCGCGGGCAGGACAGAGGGGGGGCCGGGCTGGGCCTTATTTATATGCGCGGGAGTGCCTGGCCAGGCCTGCAGGAGCATGTTTTGTACACGGAATATATCAATTTATTTCTGTACTCGGGCTAGTGCTTACCTGCCCCAGGCCCTAAGTGCTGTCCTGGGCCTGCAGCTCACGCCCTCTGCCCAGGGGCTGCAGTGGGGAGAGAAGAGGCCAGGCTCTCCCAGGTGTCACAGGGACCATAGCTGCTGGGCACTGGCCTGGCAGCACCTGACCCCTACCCCCTTGCCCCCTCCCACACCCACACAGCCCAATCTGAGGGCCTGCTCTGCACCAGCCATTTGCAGTGAGAATGTTCAGGGTCCCACAGTGTCCTGGTGATCGGGGGCGGGGGGCTGTAGGAAGATGTCTGTCTCACATTTAGGTGGAATTCCCTGGATTCCTGGTGCCATGGGCTCTCCCCAGCACCCCCTCGCCTCAACAGGGACCAGGGGCCAGGGCTCTGCTGCCCTCCCCACGTGTCACACTAAGCCATTACTGTAAAGAGGTTTTATTGGGACTAATACTCCACTTCCCAGAAATCCACAACCAGGAGGGCTAGGGTGGCTTTCCCCCAGTTGCTGTGCCCCCCATCCTGGTGCCCTGCATAGACCATCCGCTGCTGGGGGCTCCCAGGGCCGAGTGCCGATGCTGCTCCAGCCTGGAGCTCCAGCGCAGCAAGGATGCAGCTGCTCCCGCTGGCACAGGGGTGCCAGGGTGGTGCGAGTCGCGTCCGACCGCCGTGGGCAGCTGTGGCCAGGTGCTGCTATGTGCCCGCTTCGGGAGCGTCGGGCGGGGACTCCGCGGGGCCCGGGGCCGGGTCAGGGGAGGCCGGGAGTCCGGATGGCCCCGCTAGTGCCCCGTGCTCGGCTGCGCGGCGCTGCAGCAGTGCCGGCACCAGCCCCACATAGGCGCCCATCAGGCGGTGGTTGGCGCGGACGAGCCTCGCGGCGCAGCTGTCCAGGCACGACTCCTGCGGGAAGGAGGGGATGGAGTCAGGGGCCGTGGGGACACCCGACCTCCGGCCCCCCGTGCCCCGCTCACCTCGCGGCCCGTAAGCAGCCGGTAGTTGAGGTTGCAGACACAATGGCGGAAGCAGAGCTCGGTCATACGGTTGTAGACCAGCAGGAAGTCCCGCAGCTGGGAGGCAGGCGGGGGTCACACCGGGCGGAGCCGGTCCGGGACCCCCGAAACCCACCGGGAGCCCCGGCGTGCCCCCGGCCAGCCCGATGCCCGACTCCCTTCCAGGACCCACCGGTTCTCCTGCGAACCCGGGACCTCGAGATCCCACACCCGGAGCCCTCGGGACACACCGGGACCACTCATGAAGGCCTCGCGGGACACCCCCCTCCCACCCAGGGCCCAAGCGCTCACGCTGCGGAGCTGCTGCCGGTGCTCGGCCGCCGGGTCCATCCCGGGCCCGGGCC
>WEKY01032815.1:153015-219957 GCA_013390045.1 Picathartes gymnocephalus
CCCGGGCCGCCGCCCGCCCTTGGCCGCGCGGGGCCGGAGGGACCGGGCCGGTCCGGGCGGTGTCGGGGGTGAGGCGGCCGCGGTGGGGACGGGTCCGAGCGGGCCGCGGTGCCGTGGGACGAGGTGCCCAGTCCCGGTGGAGCCTGGGAGGTCCCGCGGGTTCCTGACCCCGCTTCCGACGCCTCCTCTGCCCTCCCCAGGTGCGGCGCTGACGGGACGGGACCGCCGCGACCTTGACCCAGGTAGGCGGCCCGGCCCCGCGGCATCGAAGGGTCCTGGTTATGCGTGACCCTGGAGCCTGAGGGGGTCTCGGTCCCGGTGTCTCCCTGGCTCTGGGATTGAGGATGCCCGAGTGAGCAGCACCTCCCGCGGGCTGGGGGACCGCGGTCCCGGCGCGGGGGACAGCCCCGGGCTGTGACAGCCCCTTGCCTCACCCAGGCCCCCGGCGACCTCCCTGGCGGCCCCTCGGTGATCCTCACACCATGCTCGGTTTCCGGGGTGCATCGGAGGGGCCGGTGCTCATCACTCACAACCTCCTGGCACTGGGTGCCATCCTCTGCCCATGGTGGCCATGCCCTGGTGTCCCTGTCCCTGCTCTAGTGGCACCTGGCTGTCATCCTGTGCCCTCGGTGTCCCTGCCTGCAGCATCCTTTTCCCTGGTTTCGTGACACCTGATCACCCCCCGGTGCTCTGGCTACTCGCTGCCTAGGTGGAGGCAGCTCCACCACCGCAGCCCATCTGGGTGACACTGGGGTGCCATTGGTGTGGTGGCACTAGCCCCGTGCTGTGCCCCAGTGGCTGGGTCCTTTGGCATGTGGCAGGCACAGCCAAGTTGGGCTGAGGGGGCACTGGTACCAGGACAGAACTGGTGACAGCTGGTGTCCCTGTCCCACCAGCATGGCTCTGGCCATGTGTCACATGGGTCCTTGCACTAGGGACACCCTGGTGTGCCACATCATGGCCTTTGCTCCGGTGTTCCTGCTGGGGCCGCAGTGCCAGGTGCCAGGGCTGGCACTGCCCTGGCATTCAGTGGGTCTAACTTTAGCAGCCACATGAGGGCTGGCTGTGGGTGGGACGGGCTGTGCTGGGTATAAATAGACAGGCCCTGCCTGTGCTGTGTCCCACTGCCCCAGCTTCAGCCACTTTCCATTCCTGCCTCTGTGGTTTGGGGTGTCTTTAATGGCACTTTCACTTCCCCAAGCTCCATGTGAGGGCTGTGACACTGGCTCTCAAAGCCATTGCCCTTCCCATGTGCTGGTGGGGGGCTGGGGGTCCCCTGCGGTGTCTCTTTGTCCCCAGGCACACTGGTGCTGCTGGCTCTGGGGCTCCTTAGTGCTCAGTCCTGTGCTGGTGCCTGCGGTGGCAGTGGTGGTGCTAGGGCATGGGGCCCTATGAATATCCTGGTAGTGCTGTCGTGCTGCACTGGCCGTGGGTGCTGCTGAGCATGGGGGTGGGCAGCTGTCCCAGCGTCCCTGCGGGCTGCTGGGTACTCCCCACACCCATGCTGGGCCGGTTCCCAGTTTAAAGTCCAGTATGGGGTGTGAGCAGGGCTGGGATCCGGAGTCCTCCAGCCACCACTGCTCCAGCCTGCTCGCCCAGCCCAGTTCCCAGTGCTCTGGCTCTCCTGCCTGCCTTTCCTCTTGCTTGCCCTCCTTTCCTCCTGACTCACTTCCCTCCTGGCTTCCCTCCTACTTTCCCTTCTCCCTCCGTGCCTGCTGCTGGGGTGAGGTTGGGCTGGGGGTCTCTGACAGCCCCTCTCCCTGCAGCCCGGCCGCTGGCAGCAGCATGGAGAAAGGACCCTGGCATCCTTCCCGCTCCCCTGTGCCCCCACGGTGGTGCCAGGCCGCATCCAGACCGGTTGGGGTACCCCGGTGCTGTCCGTGACCCCGAGCCGATGGAGAGGATGAGCTGGCTGAGCAAGCTGACCCCACGGGCGGGTGGGCAGCGAGCCCCCCGCAGCACCAGCCTGCAGCCCCCCGTCACTGCTGACCCCGAGACCTGCCTCATGGTCTTCAAGAACCACTGGGCACAGGTGAGTGGGGTGGGGGGCAGCGGGGATCCCCCGACCCTGCCGCCCCCTAGCCCCACTGCCAAAGCCCCTCCCACAGGTGCTGCGGATCCTGGAGCGGCGCGGGAGCAAACCAGCCCCCGATGACCTCAGCGCTGTCCGCAACAACACCTACCAGATGCTGAACCTGCTGGCTGAGGACCGGCCCTGGGGGGACGGGGACAAGGACAGGTCTCAGGGGGATGGGGACGTGGCCTGCGGGCCCATCCTGGAGTTTGTGGCTGCTGAGAACCTGCTGGAGCGGCTCCTGTGCTGGCATCTGCAGGGTGACTTCACCGAGGAGAGGAAGGTCGGAGTGGGGGGAGCAGAGGGGTCTGTGGGGGTGGGGGTGGTTTGTGGGGAGGCTGGATCGGGGTGGATCCAAGGGGTGAAGATGGTAGGTTGAGGGTCAGCCAGGCCAAGGGTCAGGTGCTGCCCCAGGGCAGCTTTGGGCTGGATTGGGGTTGAGACTAGATGGGCTTAAGGTCACTTCCAACCAGAGCCATCCTGATGCTGGAGGAAATTCCTCATGGAAAGAGCTGTCCAGCCGTGTCACAGGTGGCTCAGGGCACTGCTGGAATCCCCATCCCTGGGAGGATTTCACAGCCATGTGGATGTGGCACCTGGGGACAAGGTTCAGTGGGCTGGGTTGTGTTGGAGGAACAGCTGGACCGGGTGGTCTCTGTACCTTTCCCACCCTGTCCTCATTGCCAGGTGGAGCAGCTGAAGCTGTACGAGATGCTGATCAGCCAGGCCCGCCAGCCCCTGCTGCGGCACAAGCCGGTGCTGGCGCCGCTGCTGCGCCTGCTCAGTGTCTGCGCTGAGCCTGCCTCAGCCCCGCTCGAGAACAGCCTGGTACTGCTGCTCAACCAGCTCTGCGTCTCCGTGGCCCGCGAGCCAGCCATCCTGGAGCTCTTCTTCCACAGCCACACGGACCAGGGCCCCGCCAACCTCATCATCTTCTCGCTCCTCATCCCCTTCATCCACCACGAGGGTGCGCGGGGCCAGCAGGCTCGTGATGCGCTGCTGCTCATCATGGCCATGTCAGCCAGCAACCGCGCCGTGGCCCAGTCCATCACCGACAACTCCTACTTCTGCCCGGTATGGATCCCCCTGGGGCATCCCCCTCCCTGGGGTGATGCCCCTCTCCCTGGCACGGTGTCCCCCTCCCCAGGGCGATGTCCCCTCCCTAGGACTGTGCTGGGACCCTGCACTGCTGGCGCAGGGTTGGGTTGGGCCGTTGGGGCCGGAGCCATGGACAGGCCTAGAGGGAGAAGTCCTGCCCTAGCTTGGGGATGGTGGGGGGCAGAGCTGGAGATTATGGGGGCTTGGGAATGATGGAAGCTGGGCGATGGAGAGCTTGCAAATGATGGAGAGCTTTGGGATAGAGGGCTTGGAGATGATGGGAAATCTGGGGGTAATGGAAGGTCTGCAAATAGTGGGGGGCTTGGTGGTGACAGAGTAGCCTGGAGATGATGGAGGGCTTGGGCATGAGGGGTGCTTGGAGGTGATGGGGGGACTTGGTGGTGATGGGAGGTTTGGAGATGATGGAGGGCCCAGCGCTGGGCTGGGGATGAGGGGGCCACTCCCTGGGGCCAGTGGTGGATGCAGGGCCCAGCCCAGCTGCCCTGCCTGGAGCGCTGGAGTGGGGCAGGCTCCTGGGGATTGGGGAAGGCGGGTTGGGTCCAGCAGCTGGAGGTCCAAGGGGCTGCGGGGCAGCCGAGTACATGTGTTCCCAGGTGCTGGCCACGGGCCTGAGCGCCCTGTACTCCTCCCTGCCCCGCAAGATCGAGGTGCGAGGAGATGACTGGCACTTCCTGCGGCGGGAGGACTGGATCGGCGTCTCCTCCCTCGTCCTCTTCATGAACTCGCTTGAGTTCTGCAATGCCGTCATCCAGGTGGGGCTGAGGGGCTGCGAGGAGCTGTGAGGGGCTCCCAGCCCCACAGGGGGCTGCCTGACCCCCCTGCGGCCCTGCAGGTCGCCCACCCACTGGTGCAGAAGCAGTTGGTGGATTACGTCCACAATGGGTTCCTTGTGCCCGTCATGGGGCCGGCGCTGCACAAGGTGAGGAACCCCTGGCAGCAGGTGTGGGATGGGGGTCTCCTGCCTGTACCACTGCCCGTGCGGGTGGGCAGGGCCCCCTGGTGCCCATCCTTGTGGCGCCCAGCTCCACGTGCCCCTCCTGCAGACCTCGGTGGAGGAGATGATCGCGAGCACGGCTTATCTGGACCTGTTCCTGCGCAGTGTCAGTGAGACAGCGCTGCTGAAAACCTTCCTGCGCTTCGTGCTGCTGCACCGGCACGACAACACCACCATCCTGGACACGCTGGTGGGCCGCATCAACAGCAACTCGCGAGTGAGCCCTGTGGGCCCCCATGGCCCCTCAACATCCCCATCCTCATCTTTATCCCATCCCCAATATCCCCATCCTTGTCCCGTCCCATTCCCGTCCCATTCTCCTGTCCTGCTTTGGGGTGGGGGGCACTGCCCCCTGCCCGCCTGCTGCCCCTCTGATGCCCCACACTGTCCCCAGCTGTGCATGGTGTCCCTGAGCCTCTTCCGGACCCTGCTCAGCCTCAACTGCGAGGATGTGATGCTGCAGCTGGTGCTCAGGTAACAAGGACTGGGGTGGGGTGCTGAGCGGGGCCAGGGGTCACCTGCTGCTGGCCCACTCTGGGGGCTCCTCTGGGACAGGCCTGGGGAGTTGCTCCGAGGTGGGTACATGGATGTGAGGCAACCACGTCGTTTGCCCCACAGTGAAGGGGCTGGGGTCCTGTGGAGGGTCCCCATCCCTGTGCCTCCCCTGCAGCTGCCCTGTGCCACCCTGCCCCCAGGTACCTGCTGCCCTGCAGCCATGTGATGCTGAGCCAGAAGCGGGCAGTGCGGGACCTGGACATCTATGGGAAGACAGCGGCCAAGTTCCTGTCGCTCATCCCGCGCTGCTGCCGGCCCGAGAGCCCCCCGCCGCCCCGCGAGCGGGACGAGGAGCCCCCCTCCCGGGCCAGGGGTATGTCACCGCAGCCCCTCAGAGCCCCTCCACAGCCCGGCTTGGTGCTGAGCCCCACCCCACCATCCCCATGGCCCCTTGGACCCCATCCCCACCCTGTCCCGGCACTGAGCCCTCTCCCAGCATCCCTGCAGCCCCTCAGGCTCCCTTCCTACCCTGGCTTGGCACTGAGCTGTCCCATGCTATCCCTGTGGCCCCTTAGGCCCCCCTGTTCTCCTCCTGGCTTGATGTGGAGCCCTGTCCTGGGGTCTCCATGGCTTCTTGTAACCCATCCCTGCTCCAACTTGTTGATGAGTCCCAGCTGTGCCATCCCTATGGCCCCCTCACACCCTGGCCCCATCCTGTCCCATTGCTGATTTCTGCCCTGCTTTCCCCTGGGACCCTGTCCCAGCTCAGCACTGAGCCCCTGGTGCCATTCCTGTGGCAACTTGAGCCCCATCCCCACCCCATCCTGGCACAGTCCTCCATGCCATGCTATCCCCACGTACTTGAGCCCTGTCCTGGCACTGGGCTCCCCTGTGCCATCCCTGCAGCCGCTGGGACACCATTCCTGTCCCGGCTCCGTGCTGAGCCTCGTCCCACCATCCCTGCAGCACCTTGAATTCTCCCCGAGCACCAGCTCGGTGCTGACCTCATTACCCTGCAGGCCACGGCAGCCCCGGCGCAGACGCCCCCCCGGCACCCAAGCCCTCCACGCCGTCCCGCCTCTCCTTCTTCATGCGCCAGGCCAGCGCTGCCCCTGCTGAGGCTGCTGCCCCCCGCTCCCCCGGGCCCCCCGCGGGCAGCCCCTCCCGGCCTGGCCCCCGTGATGAGGTGGCAGAGCTGGACAGGAACTACCTGGAATACCTGCGGGACGCACGGCACAGCATCGACCGCTGTGCCTGGGCCTGCCGCGTCTGGTCGGCCCCCTATGATGGCGAGGACCCCCGTGCCCCTGGCCCCACGCCTGACCCCGACAGCCCCCCAGGGCGGCCCCCGGGGCCCCCCACCCCACGGACTAAGAAGCGGGGGCTGCCCGAGGAGGGGGCGCGGGAGGTGCCGGGGGGGCCCCTCGGGAGTGATGAGCCCAGCGCTGGGGGGCCTGGCGCTGACCCCCGGGATGGGGGGACACTGGTGAATGGGGCACATGGGGCAGCTGAGCCAGGGCGGCCAGAGGGGGATGTGGTGGTGAAGAAGGTCCGTCGGAGCCCCCAGGGTGAGGGGGAGGGTGGTGGCGGGGCACCGAATGGGGCCCCTCGGGCACAGCCCCCTGGCTGGGAGCCTCTGCCCTCGGTGGACTCACTGTTGGAGGAGCTGCTGGCCCGTGTGCCCGCCGAGCCCCCCGGTGCCGGCGTCTCCATCGAGACCTTCACGGAGGAGCTGCGTGAGATCGAGGCCGAGATGCAGAACGGGGGCGTGGGAGGGGCCCCAGCCACCCCCACGGAACCTCCTGAGCCGCCCCTGTCCCACGAGGAGGAGGAGGCCTTCGCCAGCTTCACCGCGCTGCCCGAGGGGGACGCAGGCACTGGGCGGGCACCGCCACGGCCCCCAGACCCCCTGGCGCAGGTGGTGGCCAGCCCGCCGCGGGCGGTGGGGCCGCCCCCCAGCCAGCCCTTCACAGGTGGGCACGGGGGGACAGGGAGGGTCCCGGCTCCCTGCAGTACCCTGCCTGATGTCCCCTGTGTCCCCAGGCCCCTTTGTGTCGGTGCTGTTTGGGAAGCTGGAGAACATGCCCCACAACTCACTGTATGTCAACTTCCTGCTGACGGGGCTGGTGGCCCAGCTGGCCTGCTACCCACAGCCCCTGCTCCGCTCCTTCCTGCTCAACACCAACATGGTCTTCCAGCCCAGCGTCAAGTCCCTGCTCCAGGTATGGCCTGTGGGGAAGCTCTGCCCTCATGGAGCCATGGGAAGGTATTGGAAAAGCCCCCCAACACCACTGAGTTCTCCCTGTGCTGCCCCACCCACCCCTGCTCCATGTCCCTAAGTGTCACAGGCACATGGCTGTAACCCTCTCTGGATCCTCTGTTACTGTGGAGACCCCCCCACTCCTCTAGGGGTACCCTGTGCTCAAGGGAACACCCCATTGCTGTGGGGACCTCTGTTCCCGAGGGGATCCCCATCCTGTGGTCCTGCAGGTGCTGGGCTCGGTGAAGAACAAGATCGAGAACTTTGCTGCCAGTCAGGAGGATTTCCCAGCGCTGCTCTTCAAGGCCAAGAAGTACCTGATTGCCAGGGGGCGGCTGGACTGGGCTGAGGGGCCCGGGGCTGTCGCTGCCCTGCGGCGCTCTGACACCCTGGGTGAGGGCATGGCCTTGGATGGGGGCTGGGGTCTGTGTGGGGGGCTGGGGGTCGTGCAGGCAGCTGGGAGTGGCACATGGGACTGGGGGCTCTGGGAAGAGCTGGGGGCTGCATCGGGGGCTGGGGACTGCGCAGCAGGCTGCATGCTCTGTTGTACAAGGGGCTGGGGGTTGCACTGGGGGTCTGGTGTCTGGGTGGGGTGTGGGATCCACGCAGGGACTGGGGAGGGGGCCTGGGGGTTGTGCGTTGTGTGATAGGGAGGGTTGGAGTCTGCGAGGGGCTGGAGATTGTTGGGGGGGAGCTGAGGGCTGCACAGAGGTCTGGCTGCCATCCCCTGTGTACCCGCAGCCGCAAGCTGTCCCTTGGGTCTGGGGGCGTGCTGGGGACAGCACTGGGGCCTGGATGCGCTCCTGTATCCCCCCACATCGGTGTCCCTGACCCGTTCCCCTCTGCTGCCCCCAGCCCGCAGCCGGAAGCCGTCCCTGGGGGAGCTGCTGCTGCGCCACGCCAACAGCCCGACACGGGCACGGCACGCGGCGCAGCTGGCGCTGCAGGGGCTGCGGGACGGGGGGCTGCACCCCCTGGCCCCCCCGGCGCGGCACGGCGAGGCCTTGCGCGTGCGCAACGCCGTCTACTGCGCCGTCATCTTCAGCGAGTTCCTCAAGGAGCTGGCAGCCATCGCCCAGGCCCATGCTGTCACCTCCCCCTTCCTCACCGAGCCCCCTGAGGAGTGACCCCCGGGCCCCCTTTTTAACCCCGGACTCGGACCTTTTTAATTTATTGGGGCGGAGCTGGGCCGAGGCCGGGCTGCACTTTGGACACGAGTGGCCGCCCCCTGCCTCGTGCCCCGGGGGAGCAGGGCAGGACCCTGGGGGCCCCTGGGGCTCGCAGGGCGGGGGTCGCGGGGCGGGCTGGCTCTGCCCCCCTCGGCCCCCCGGGGGTTCCTGGTGCCCACCCAGCCGCTCTCTATGCAACCCCCGGGGCGTGGGACTAGGGGGGCTGTGCATGGGGAGGGGATGTGTGTCTGTGCTGTGTAAAACCCTTGGGAATAAAGGGTCTGATTGAGGGCATCGCCTCCCCCCGTCTGTGCAGCTCTCAGGGTATGGGGCGGCTGGCCAGGATACCAGGGCACCTTGCACAGCTGGGTGACTGCAGCATGAGACACCCAGTGTCTGCTCCCCCCTCAGCTCTGGGGGGCTCTGAGGGTCTGTGGGCAGCCACAGGCCCTGGGGTGAAGCTGTGACTGTGAGGGGACAGCAAGCGGCTTGTGGAGCAGGTGCCAGCATTGGTCCCCCCAGGTGTGGGGTGCCCTGGCCCCCTGGTGCCACTGCAGTTCCCACCCAGCAGTGACCTGGAACACCCCCAGGACCCTGTTCATGGGCCTCACCCAGAGGTTTCCCAGTGCTGCTGGGGTGAGAATGGAAATCGGGATGAGGGTGGAGGTGGGATGAGGTTGAAGGGGATGGAGCCCCACTGGCAGTATCTCCTGGGCTGTTGGGGGTTCTGGGGGGCACCGAGCCTTCTGAGCATGTCCAGGGAAGGGGCTGGAGCCCCAGGAGGGGCTGAGGGAGCTGGGAAAGGGGCTCAGCCTGGAGAAAAGGAGGCTCAGGGGGGACCTGGTGGCTCTGCACAACTCCCTGCCAGGAGGGGCACTGAGGGGGGGGGTCGGGCTCTGCTGCCAGGGCACAGGGACAGGAGGAGAGGGAACGGCCTCAGGCTGGGCCAGGGGAGGCTCAGCTTGGACAGCAGCAGGAATTTGCCCATGGAAAGGGAGCTCAGGCCTTGGCAGGGGCTGCCCAGGGAGCTTTGGAGTGCCCATCCCTGCAGGTGTGCCAGGAAGGGCTGGAGGTGGCACTGAGTGCTCTGGGCTGGGGACAAGGCGGGGGTCGGGCACAGGTCGGACTCGCTGTTCCGGGAGGGCCGCTCAGCCCTGGATGGCTCCGCAGTTCCTGAGCCGCTCCCGCTGTTCCGCGGCCTCTCCGCCCCGCTGCCTCACACCAGCCGTGGGACGTCACTTCCGGCCCCTGGCCCCGCCCCCGGGTTAACCCGCGTCCCGCGCGCTCCGCGGCCTCTTTCCGGCCGCGCGCGCCAAGATGGCGGACACGCAGGTGGGTGCTGCGCGGGGCCCACGGGACCCCCCGGGACAGCCCCGAGATAGCCCCGGGGAGACCCCTGAGAGGGTGGTGCCGGTCCAGCGGTGCTGGGGGGCGCGGGGGAGGCGGCCCGGACCGGAAACAGGCGGCATGCGGGAGGGGCGGTCGGTGCCTTAGGGGTCTGCGGGAGGATGACGAGGGGAGGTGTCGGGGATCGGTGTGTGGGAGAGGGACAGGGACCCGTTCCTTGGGGTCCGTGGAGCGAAAGGGGGACGGAATCTTTGTCCAGGTGAGGGAGGGGGGTGTCCCTATTCGCCGGGGTTTTGGGGAGGGGGCGACGGGGGCGGCTCTCGGTACGCCGGGATTTCGGGGGAGGACAGAGGATCCCGTGCTCCGAGGTTTTGGGGGAATTTGAAATCTCAGTGCCCTGGGGTTTTAGTGCTTGGGGGGAGGGTCCCGTGTCTCGGGGCTGGCGAGATGAAGGCGGGGCTGAATCTCGGTGCCGCACAGGTTTGGGGTGGGCGACCAGAGCGTCCCGTGCCCTGAGCTGGGGCTGGGGTCTCGGTGCCCCGAGGGTTTGGGGGAGGGCAGAGGGCCCGCGGCTTGGGGGGGGGAAGGGTCTCGGTGCTCCGGGGCCGGGGCTGGGCTCGCTCCCGGTGCTGAGGANCTGAGGATCCCTTGCCGGGGGTCTCAGGGCCTGGCTCCCCGCAGTGCCGCGCCCCGTGCTGACCCCCCATCCTGTCCCCCACCCCCAGACGGAACGCGCCTACCAGAAGCAGCCGACGATCTTCCAGAACAAGAAGCGGGTGCTGCTCGGCGAGGGTGGCAAAGAGAAGTTGCCCCGCTACTACCGCAACGTGGGGCTGGGCTTTAAGACCCCCAAGGAGGTGAGGGGTGCCTGGGCAGGGAACCGGGAGCTGTGGTGGTCCTGATGTGGACGTGGCATTCTGGGACAGGGTCAGCGGTGGCCTTGGCAGTGCTGCTTGGACTCGAGGTCTCTGGTGGCTTTTCCCCACCTGAACCATTCCACGATTCCTGTGTGTGTGAGTGTGCTCTGGGCTCTGGTGGTGCATGAGCTGTATGTCCCCACCTGACACCCACCTGTCCTTGCAGGCCATCGAGGGCACCTACATCGACAAAAAGTGTCCCTTCACTGGGAATGTCTCCATCCGGGGCCGCATACTCTCAGGTGAGCTGGAACATCCCCAGAGGAGTCCTGTGGGAGATGTGGGGCAGGTAACCAGCCCCCCTGAGGTACCTGTAACCTGCCTCGGTCCTGGAGCTGCAAATGATGCCAATCTCACGATGGTCTGCCGAGCCCACCGCGGGTCTGACGACACTGCCACATGGCTTTACTGATGCAGGTGACAGGACCAGGTGCTGTCCAGGTGTGCTGGAGAGCAGGTGTTGGGTAGGATGGTAGCCCGTGCTGTGGGAAGCATTTGGAAGTGTGTTAGAAGGGCTTGAAAAAGAGCCATAATTGGGTTTATAACAGGAACGGGGAGGTTGTGGCCTGGCGGTGAGGGGGCAGTAAATTGGCGTAAATTCCCAGAATTGGTGTGTGTTGCTACGAGGTGCCACACTGATCCCTGCCAGTGCCCTTGGGTGCTCCTGCAGCACCCAGGAGGTGTGATCCCCCAGCCCCTGCGTCTCAGGTGTCCTGTCCCTCGGTGCAGGTGTGGTGACCAAGATGAAGATGCAGCGCACGATCGTCATCCGCCGCGATTACCTGCACTACATCCGCAAGTACAACCGCTTTGAGAAGCGCCACAAGAACATGTCGGTGCACCTGTCCCCCTGCTTCAGGTGTGTGCCTGGCCCTGGGGTGTTCCCACACCTGCTCTGGCTGCTTGTGGGTACACTGGTGAGGGGACACGGGTGGGTTCACTGCCCCTCCTCACCTGGAACCTGCTCACAGGTGATGATGTCCAAACTCACGATGGTCTGCAGAGTGCCCCAGGTGAGGGGCTGCTGACAATGCCACTGGCATGTGCTGAACCGTGGGGCAGGTTCCAGGCACTACCTGTGGGAGCCTTGTGCTCCCTCCCAGGAGGAACAGCCAGGCTGGGCAGTTGTGAGGGACAGGTGAAGCCCCAGGAGCTCCCCTGACCCCCAGGTGTCATTGCAGGGATGTGCAGATCGGGGACATCGTGACAGTGGGCGAGTGCCGCCCCCTCAGCAAGACCGTGCGCTTCAACGTGCTCAAGGTGACCAAGGCTGCAGGCACCAAGAAACAGTTCCAGAAGTTCTAACACCTGTGGGTACAGGTGTGGGAGAAATAAATGTTGGGAAAACAGAACTGCCTGCGTGTGAGCTGTGTGCAGTGCAGCCTGGGGACCGGTGCTGTGTGGGACCGGCGCTGTGTGGGCTCAGGTGTGAGGTGCTGGGAGCACAGGTCACAGCACAAGGCAGAAGGGGACACTGCAGCTGCTTTTGTCACCTGCTGTGTCCCAGTTCAGTGCTGGTTTGTTCTGGGCTGTCTCCCCTCCCAGCACTGCTGCAGCAGGTGCTGGGTGTGGGTTTGGTAATAATTCAGAGTGTGAAGTCAGCTGGTGGTGGCAGGGGCAGGTTTGGTCCAAGGGTCCTTCTCAGGAATGAGTGGTTCAGCACTGGTGACAGCATCTGGAGCTGGCTCTGGCAGTGTCACCTTCACATCCAAGTGTCCAAGGCAGGTTGGACAGGACTTAGAGCAACCTGGTCTAGTGGAAGGTGTTCCTGCCCATGCAAGGGGGTGGAACTGGATGAGCATTAAAGGTCCCTCTCAACCCAACCTGTTCCATGAGTCCGTGACCTCTGGCTGCCTTCAGGTGAGCCCCACACCTTCGGCTGTAGGCTGGAGCTGTAGCTCCAGGGTTGAGGTGTAGCCTTGCTTTGTGCTCAGACTCTTGAAAGAAACTTCAGCGTTCGAGGTAAGTTCACACAATTCCCAGTAAATTTAGATTTTGAGGGCACAGTGGCATCCACACCTTCCTTCCTGGTCCTGCCAGGACCACAGGACTGTCACATGTTTGCTCTGGAAATCAGGAGCAGCCGAGGATGTGGGACTTGGTGTCCAGGGACAACAAGCAGGAGAGTTTCTGGTTGGTTGGGAGGGTGTTACTGGTGTCCAGTGCCAGCAGGTGCTGTGAGTGCACGGGGGTTCGTCCCCCAGTTACCTGAGGATTGTGGAACATCCTGAGTCAGAAGGGACACACGGGGACCATGGGAGCCCTGTGCCCAGCCAGAGTCATCGTGGTCTCGGAAGCATTTCCCAACTTCAGCCCCGGGTGATGTCAGTGCCCTGGGTGTGAAGCTGCCCCAGTCAGGGTTAAAGGGGAGCATGTGGTGCAGGAGACAACAGGGACAGGGCATCCATCAGCCGCTGCCTTGGGACCCTGGCGTGTGCCTGTGTGAGACCCCCAGCTCCTGAGCAGCGGGACCTGAATCCCCCCCAGCTCTGTGCCCTGTGAGCCATCCCAGCACTGAAACCCCCCCAGACTGGTGGTGCCGCCAGCCCTGGCTGTGTCCCGCAGCTGAGGGCTACGAGAAGGACAAGCTGCACACCCAGCTCCTCCCCAAGTCCTACGGGCCGGGCTGGGATGGAGCTGTGGGCAGCAGGAGTGTCTCACACGTGGGTTTCTTGAGCACTGGTGCCCTCGTGGGTATCACAGGGGGTCCCAGTTGCAGGATCTGCCTTCCAGCGTCCAGCTGTCCCCTTTGTCAGCACTGGTGGGTTTGGGAGCCTTGGCCTTGTGAAAACCACGTTTACGATGATTTCTGTGACAGGGCTGTGCCCTGGCCTGTGGCAGCTCCTGTGCCCTCAGCTGGCACTGCCTTCAGCTGGCCTGGGCTGACCCTTCCCGGTGCCAAACACCACTGGTTTGTCTCTGGGATGTGGAGTTGGGGATGCTGGGAGTGAGTCCCGACTCCAGTGACAGGGACGCCTTTACCTGGCTGTCAGCGAGGCGAGTGGTGCACAGGCTGCTCTGTGCAGTCTCGTGTTCCTGACCCATCCTCATCCTCCCTGTCCCACCTCTCCTCCCGATCCCAGGACACCTGTCTCAGGCTGCCCTGCTGCTGTGGGTGTCTCTGGGACACCTCCTGAGGCAGGGCCAGCGTGTGGCTGTGACTTCCCAAAGCTTTATGCCCTTTCCCAGGTGGAGCCAGGGCCTGGTCCAGGGGAGCCCCGGGAGCCCTGCAGCACTGAGGGTTGTGGTGTTTTCCCCCACGGTTCCCATATGGAAGCCCCCAGGACCAGGACCAATCCTCAAGCTGCTTGGAGCCTACATCCCCCACACCTTAATGCCCAATTATTTGCTCCTTGGGAGATTATCCCAAGCCTTCATCCCAGAGTGATTAGTCCTCCTCCTTCACTCCCTTAAGCAGATTGATCTGGCTAATGTGCCTCCCCTGTGAATTATCCCAAGAAGCCAGTTTTTAACAGCAAGCTGTGATTTTATTGCAGTGTCTGAGCTGGGGGTGGCCTCTGCTCCCCCACCCCAAACCCTGCTGGGAGCTGTGGGTCCCGGTGATGTTCCTGCTGCACCTGCAGAACTGGCACAGGGACAGCTCATGTTAAAAGCTTTCCCTCTTAATCCCTTCCTAATCCTTCCTAAGCCCTCATGACATGCTCAGAGCTGCTGGATTTGGGTTTTTTTGAGGAAGCAGCTCCCAGCAGTGGCGAGGGGAGTGATCTGTGCCCCCTCGCAGACCCCCATTTCCCAGCTCCTGGGTTTTACCTTCTGTCAAAAGATCATAGAAACTTCACTGCCAGAGCTGAGGGACCAACCTCCTTCCTGTGACAGGAGTAGGGCACTTTGTCCTTTTCCTTCTTTGCTCCAGAGCAGGAACTGGTGCATTTGGGGCTGTGGGAATGGGAGGATCCTCTGGCATAGGGTGAGCCAGCCTGGCACCACCTATGGCTCCAAAGAGCTTCTGCCTGGCAAGGAGAGTCAGCCTGGCACGATCCTGGAGTTGGTGGCTGTTCCACGGCCCTGGCTGTGTCCCTCGGCCAACCCCGACTTGCCAGCATGAAACAACTCCCCCATTCCATTAATTGAGGGTTCATTTCATCAGCCTCACCCCCATCCAGCGCTCTCAAGGTTGGTAAATTTTGGAATGGATTCCCATCAGGCAACTCTGTTTTTCTGACTGCACTGGCTCCAGCTGCCGAAGGGACTCCTCGTCCTCTCCCTGCAGGTGCCACAAAGTGGGAATTTGCCACCCTTGGACTGACCATGGCACCTCTGTTTTCAGTCCAGAGTTCTCAAATGCAGAGACATTTGTGCATCTGAGGGGCTCGTGACTCCAAGGTGGAGCTCCCCAATTCCAGTTTCTCAAGGGTTGGAAGGGACCTTAAAAACCCTTCCCATTCCAAACCCCTGCCATGGGCAGGGACACCTCCCACTGTCCCAGGCTGCTCCCAGCCCCAGTGTCCAACCTGGCCTTGGGCACTGCCAGGGATCCAGGGGCAGCCACAGCAAATCTGGGCACCCTGTGCCAGGGCCTGCCCACCCTCCCAGGGAACAATTCCTGCCCAAGATCCCATTAAATCCCACTTTGAAGCCATTCCCTGTGTCCTGTCCCTCCAGGCCTTGTCCCCAGTCCCTCTCCAGCTCTCCTGGAGCCCCTTCAGGCCCTGCCAGGGGCTCTGAGCTCTCCCTGGAGCCTTCTCCCCTCCAGGTGAGCACCCCCAGCTCTCCCAGCCTGGCTCCAGAGGGGCTCCAGCCCTGGAGCAGCTCCGTGGCCTCCTCTGGACTCTCTCCAGCAGCTCCAGGTCCTTCCTGTGCTGGGGAAAAACCAAAAAGGCTGGGAGTCACCCATCTGCTCTTTCCAGGCTACATTTGCCCCATGAGTCCCCTCTGGCTGGGACCCCCTCCTTTGTCTCCTTGAGGTCTCTGGGGTGACTCCTGCTCTGGAAATGTTTGAGGAAGGGTCTGTGGATAGTTTGGACCCCTTGAGGCAGTCACTTGCCCAAGCTTTCAGCCTGCCTGGCATCTGCCCACCGAGATTTAATGGATTTCCCTTTCTTGGAAGCACCTGCATCAATTTTTTCTCTCACCCCCTGTTGGGCTGTGGTGGCTCCCCTCTGCCCTCCTTTGGCCACCCAAGCTGGAGCCTGCCTTGGCCACCTCCTTCTGCTCCATGTCCTGCTGTGTCTCTGTCCTGCCATCCAGGATTGTTTCTTCTGGGACTGAGAACCCAAATCTCCGTGGTTGCTGTGTTGGTTCTTCCCCCCAGCAGTTCTGGGAAAAATCAGGACTTAGGAAACATTACCTATTAGTAAAAAATAGATAATAGAAAAAAAATTCTTTATTGAAGGGGTGCTCAGGCCTTGGCAGGGGCTGCCCAGGGAGCTTTGGAGTGCCCATCCCTGCAGGTGTGCCAGGAAGGGCTGGAGGTGGCACTGAGTGCTCTGGGCTGGGGACAAGGTGGGCATCGGGCACAGCTGGGACTCCGTGGGCTGGGAGGGCTTTGCCAGCCCCAGGGATCCTGGGATTCCTGGTGGCCAAACCCAGGCTGTGTTTCCAGTTCTGGGCTCCTGAGCTGCTGCTCCCTTGAGGATCAGAGCACCCCCAGCCCCATTCCCCAGTGCCCCCCGTCCCTCCTGGCTGGGTGGCTGCTCTGGGCTATCACTGAACTCTCTATGTTGGAGCACCAGCCTCTCCATGTTACATTATTTCCCGAGGAATGTAATTTGCAAACTCAATTTAAGCTGTGGCTCTGCAGCCTTTGGGCTGTGCTGTGCTCTGGGCACAGCTCCTGCCTGGCCCTGTGGCTCTCTCGGTATCAGGAGATCATCGATCTTTTGTTGGCTTCCTGGAACTCCTTCCCTGTGCTCCTGCTGGAGGCCACTGCTGCCACGTGCCCCCCTGCACTGCTGCCACACAGAGCCCCCCTCTCTCCCTCCCTGAGGCTGTTCTGTGTGTGACAGTCACTCCAGGGTACGCTGTGCCATCCTTCGGCTCCTCAGCCCGTGCTCATCCCTTCTGTCACCCCCACTTCGGCGTGAAACTCCCCCTCACCTCCCTGAACTCCTGCAGCTCATCCAGAGTTGCCCTTCAGGACTCAAACAATTCAATATTCTGCAAAGGTGAAAGTCTAATAATTCACATCATGAATAAAGTTTGGGCTTGACCAGGCTTGGAGCACCCTGCTCCAGTGGGAGGTGTCCCTGCCCATGGCAGGGGTTGGGACTGGGTGAGGTTTAAGGTCCCTCCCAGCCCAAATCATTCAGTGATTCTGTGATTAGAACACTTCAGGTCCCATGATGGGAATTGCTAAATGCTTCCCAAGGCAGACAGGGGACAATATCCATCATCTCCTGGGGACAACACCAATCATCCCTCAGGTATTGCTCAAGACAGCAGGGTTGGGTCCTCCAGGAGTTTTTCCATCATCCCACACTATCCTGCTCCATGTGACAGGGACTCAGCCCTTCAGGATGGGGAAGGGCCTGCTGAGCTCCCTGTGAGCTCCTCACTCACTATCAGGCCATGGGGTGGAGCACCCTGGCTCCAGCTGAGGCTGTTTCCAGCCCCGTTCTCCACGGGATGGACCCTGAGGGCAGCACCCGAACCTGTCCCCAGGCTGTGTGTGCACAGAGGTGCAGGGCCCCACGCAGAGCCGGTCCCAAGCCCAGCTCCAGGCACTGAATCCCCAGACTGTGACAGTGACAATGCGCTGGGTTCCCTCCTGCAGCTGGAAATCCCAGTCGCCCAGCCTGGGCTGTCACTTTCCAGCCCTGTCCCACACCACATCACAGCCCCATGGTCAGTCAGAGCCTCCCTCACGCCCTTTTTTCCCCAGAATTTCCCCAGGCTGTTTGTTTTGCTCCATCTCCAGCCCTGTGGGGAGGTTTCAGCTCCAGGAGTGCAGGGACCAATGCTGCCACAGTGCCTGTCTGGGATCAGACATGGAGTGATGGATATTCTAGTGAGAGAAATGAGCCTTTGGTTCCTGAACGGGGCAGGGAGGACCCTGGGACCCTCGGGGACAGGCACAGGGACAGAGCAGGGGTGGCACTGGCGGCTGGAGACACCAGATATAAACCTGAGAAGAGGAGCTGCTGCCAAATGCCCTGGCAAATGATCCTGTCCTGAGGAGATCCACGGCTCTGGAAGAGAGACACCACTGGAAGTGGCAGCTCTGGTGTCACCAGCGTGGGCACCGTGGCCAGCACAGCTTGGAGGGTGCTGCCAGGGCTCCTGTGCCCCTCCAAGGAGCAGGGCAGGCAGGACCCAAAACCAGGATGCGCTTGGAAAATCCCCTCATCAGAGAGCAGCACAGGCACAACCAGCGGGGGGACCTGTGGGTTCCATGGCTCTTCTCAGGGTGTGCCAGGCCCTGCCCAGGAACCCGAGCACAGCTTTGATGTCCCTGTCCCTCGGTCAGCTCCGCTGTTCCCTGTCTGGGGCTCTCTGTTCCCGTCTGAGTCACATTCCTGTGTCCCCCCGCTGCCCGGGGCACTTCTCGAGCCGGGGCAGAGCACACGTGGCCCCGCGTTCAGCCCATTTCTGGGCTCCTTATCCCCCTGCCCAGCTGGAGCTCCCACCCGCAGGCTCTGACAGAAACAGGGGGAGATTCCACGGTGGAATTGTTTTTCTCAGCTCTGGGGAGCTGCTGCCCATCCCCGTGCCAGGCAGACCAGGACAGCTGGCACTGCAGCGTGAGTCAGGAGGGTAATTACATGCAATCACGTCTAATTACGTGTCATTCTATGTCGTTCCATGCGATCCTTTGCCGTTTTGGTGACAGTATTTGCTGTGGTGGGCTCAGCCTGTGCTGAGTCGGCCTTTCCCCAACCAGGGGCTTTCCCACGGGAATTCCTGGCCTTGCTGTGGCTGGAGCTGTGGGCTGGACCCTCCCGTGCCCCTCACCTCGCTGTCACCACGCAGTGACCCCTTCATGTGTGCGACACTTGGGGACACGCCCGTGGTGGCCCTGGCAGTGCTGGGGGAGCAGCTGCACTCCATGGTCTCACAGGGAGGCGATTGATCCAAGGTTGGACTTGGTGGCCTTGCAGGTCTTTTCCACCCTCGGTGACCCTGGGGTTTTGGGGGGCTCTGGGGGGTTCCGGGGCTGGGGCAGCAGCTGCTGCAGCCATTGCTCAGGTGAATCTCTGCCCGCCCTGTGCATCTGTTCTGGGGGTCCTGTGCTGTGCCCACAGCCCTGGCACTGCTGCCCTGCAGCTCAGGGCAGAGAGAGCAGCTAACTGAAACAATTAATTAGCTAGATGATTAATTGCCTGCTGCTTCTGCGTGAGGCACTCAATTATCTATTTATTTATTTATTTAGCTATTGAGTTGTTTAGTTATTCAATTATTTAGTTATTCTGGAAATTCATTAGTTATTTGCTCAATGACCTAATTATTTAATTATTTATTTATTCTGGAAATTCATTATTTAATTACTTAGTTATGTAATTATTTATTTTCTCAGTAAATTCATTATTTTACCAGCAGCCACGGCCCATCTCTGTCACCCCCGATGCCAGGGATCCCCCAAGAGCCAGCACAGAAATCACCAAGGCAGCAACAGGGGAAATTCCTGCAGGTTTGTGGGGTCCCAGGTAGGGTTTCAGCCTCAATCAGGTTTTTGTCCCACCTGCCCTCAGCCTCCTCCTCCTCCTCCTTTTGTGCTGGGGATCCCCTGGGGCTGCAGCCACGTCCTGCTCCTGAAATGATGTGAAGTGGGGGGACTTCAGGGGTGGAAATTGGGAGCTGGGAACATCCCATCAGTACCCCCAACATTTCCCGGGTGCTGCTGGCTCAGGGGGGAAGGAGAGCGGAATGCTGCAGGATTTGGGGAGCTCTGCACAGGTGGGGAAACTGAGGCAAGGTGTGCCAAGGGAGGTTGAGGTTGGATATTGGGAAAACGGATGCAGCCCCCGTCCCTGGAGGGATTTAAAAACCGTGTGGATGTGGCAGCCGGGGACAGGGGCTGGAGGTGCCCTGGCAGTGCTGCGGGAATTCCGTGACTCAGTGGTCCCTGAGGGCTCTTCCCAGCTCAGCAATTCCATGATCTGCAGAGGCCCCCGGGCACGCCTGGCCTGGCCTTGGTGCCAAAGAGGAGGCTGACCCCCTTGTCTGTGCCACCTCCTTCTGTGCAGGGGACACTCCTTCCAGGGAAGGCGCTCCAGGAGCAGGAACCGCAGCTCTGGAACACCCACGGTGCCACTCGCAGCCGCCCTGCCCTCCTGGCCTGGGGGTGCGTGGGGTCCAGCACAGAGCCAGCCCGGGCTGTGGCACCCTGCCCTGCACCCCGCTGCTCCCCATGCTCTTCTCCCTGGGAGAAAACACTTCAAGGCGAAATCTGCCCTGGGGCTCTGCAGGTGAGGACACAAACACAAACCCAGCCCGTGCGTCTGGAGAAGGGGAAGCCCAGTTTTGCCCCCTGAGGTGGCAGAGCTGGCTGTGGCCCCGGTGCTGGAGGCAGGACAGACCCACTGAGCCCCTGTGTGCTGCGATTCACCCCTAAACCTGTGAGAGAAGCAGAAGAAAAGCAAATAACCCAGAGAGGCTGGCGTGGAGCTGAGTCTCTGGACTCTTGGGGAAGATTTAGGGCTCTGGTTTGAGGGCGAAGGGGAGAATGACAAAATGTGGCACTGAGGCCACGGGCTGAGCCCCAAAGGAGGCTTTTGGGGGTGCTGCTGCTGCCCTTTCCTGCTGGAATTCACTCTGACACCATTCCTGTGGGAACCCTCTTGCTTTGGAGGGTGGGGTCTCTCAGCTCCTCCCTGCAGCTCTGCCAGGAGTGGGAGATGGGGTGCAGGGGGGGCTCCTGGGGGCTCCCAGAGCTCAGTGTCAGCAGGACCCTGGGGTTCCACGGGAAGCTGATGGGAACCAGAGCCCAGCAGGGAGGGTTTTGGTGGTGGAGAGCTCAGCTGCAGTGGGCACTGCCCAGAGCAGGGGTGGGAGCTGCTGGGGACCCCCCTGGAGCTCCATCACCCCCCTGCAATGCAGCAGCCCCTTCCCCAGAGCCCCTCAGCCCTGGCGCTGCTGCTCTGGGCAGGCACTGGGGTCCCTGTGCATCCCCCGTGGCCTCTGTGCCCTGCTTTGGGGGGTCTTCACTCATGTCCTTCCTTGCAGAGCCACCAGCACAGGCACACCAAGAGCCACTGTCCCCAGCAGTCCCAGTGCAGGAGAACCTCCTGCTTCCACTCAGGGCTGGTGTCACTCTCTGTCACACACTGGGGTCAGACTGATGCCTGGAGTGGCTCCCCAGAAACAGAGCCCAGCCAGGAGTGAGGGCATAAAGGTGGATATTGATTGGAAAGGCCTCCAAAGGCACAGCCTGGGGAGCCAGAGGCTGCTCTCACCATGGAGCCCAGCATGGACCCCGAGTCACGAGTTCTTCACCCCTTTAGAGCTTTGGGCCATTTGCATCTCAGCATCAATTCCCCAATTCAACATTTAGCTCATGATGGCATTTCCCCAGCTCTCCCCCCTTCTCAAGGTGTTGGGTTGCACATTTTGGGCCCAGGACAGTCTGGGTGTCCTTGGAGAGCAGCCTTGGAGAGGCTTTGTTGTGTCCCTGTGAGCGTGAGAGAGCAGCAGCTCCCAGGCTGCAGAACCCTGCAGAGTCACACCCTGAGCACTGCAGGGCTGGGAAATAGCAAAGGTAAAACCCAAGGTGTCATTCCCTTCCTGCCACACACTGGGGTCACACACCCTGCTGTGATACCCAGGGAAGCTGCACACCTTCAGGCAGGTGCTTGGCTCACCGTGTGGGGGAAGAGAAACCTCAGAACCAGGAGTGTCACCAGCCCAGAGTGTCCCTGGCCTGGCTGACCCCTGCACTGGGGTCACTCCAGCCCAGCTCCCCGTGCTCAGGGACACCGAGGAAGGAGGGGACAGTCCCTCTTTGCACGCTGCAGGCACTGGGAGGAAAAGGGTCCGTCAGTAAATAAAAGTGATTAAAATGTCCTTAGGAACAACAGTGGAGCAGCTGTGAGTGCCTGGAGCTGAGCCTGGGAAAGCAGCAGGTGAGGAGCCTGGGGCAGGGAGCCTGGCTGTGCTGAGGGTGCTGTCCTGTGCCACTCCTGTCACCCCTGTCACTCTGGCCCAGGGGGAACAGCAGGTCTGTCCTGTGCCACTCCTGTCACCCTGGCCCAGGGGGATGAGCAGCTTGGTGGCACTTTGCACTGGGATGGGGCAGAGGGAATCACAGAAGGGTTTGGCTTGGGAGGGACGTTTAAAGCTCATTTTGTTCCACCCCCTTGCCATGGGCAGGGACACTTTCCACTGGGACAGGGTGCTCTGAACCCCGTCCAGCCTGGCCTTGGACACTTTGGGTCCTTGTCCTTATAGGTTTTCTCTAAGGAAAATGAGCCAGATCCTGCTCCAGCCATTGTGCAAATGTCCCTTAGTCCGAGGGGACAGCAGTGAGGGGCTGCCTCAGGATGCCCCATGGACACCCTCCAGGTCTTGGGGGACAGATGGGGCTCGTGTCCCACCGTGCCAGGCTGCAGGACCCGCCCTCCTTGTTCCTCCTCTGCAGCAACCAGCAGGACCCTCCCAGCCCCCCAGCACTGGCTGCCCAGTGCCTCAGGGGCTGGCCCTGGGTGAAGGCTGTCACCTTCCAGGCCTCCCCCCACACTGGGCAATGCCACCACCATCCCTGGGTGGCACCACCATCCCTGGGTGACACCACGAGCCCTGGAGCTGCCTGGCTGCAGGACCATTTCTTGCCTCACAGGGACCTCTAGAGACACTCTCCCAAAGTCTCAGCACTCTTCCACTCCTACGAGTGGTGCTGTCCGTGTCTCACCTCTCCTGCACAGGCTGGAGCTTCCCCAGCAGCTCTCCGAGCTGCTCTCCCTCATGTCGACCCTAGAGAGTCCCCTGTGTTTGCCCCAGCTCCGGGGACAGCAGGGACATCCCCCACTGCTCCCAGTGACACCTCTATTTCTGGGAGTCCTTCCTTGCTCCTGGGCTCTGCTCAGCCCCTGCCGTGCTGGCTCTGGGTTCCTGCTGCACCCTCACCAAGGCTCTTGCCCCCTGAAGCCTCCCAGGTGCTGGTGTGGGGTGAGATGTGGCTCAGGGTGTCTGTGGGGCCACTCTGGGGTGTCTGTGGCACGGGGTGCATGGAGGCAGCTGGAAACCAGCCCAAGCTGGGAGAGTCTGTGTCAGGAAGGGAACCTGAAGCTCCTTGGGCAAGCCCTGTGTTGGAGGCACAGCAGCAGCGCGTCCTGTGTTCCACAGAATGACAGAATCACTTGGATAAGCTTGGAAAAAGCCTCCCAGGTCACTGAGTCCATCCTCGAAGTGACAGATTTCCCGTGCAGGCCCTGCCCTGGCGGGACAGAGGGCTCGGGGCTGGCACTGGGGATGGGCACAGGAGGAACCGCAGCCCGCCCTGCAGGGAGCTCACAGCATCCTCCAAATCCCTTCCTGCAGCCAAAGGAAGGGGAATCCAATCCAAATGCTGCATTCTGAGATGCATGAGGGGTCAGGGGAGAGACAACACCACTGTTGCTAATTGCATGGCTCCTGTTGAGCATTTCCATGGCTGCTGCAGGCGGGATGGTGCCTTGTCAGGGAGCTGCTGCCTTTCCTGGATCCAGGATCCTTCTGCAAGGCCAGAACCTCCCACTCCTGCTTCCTTGTTACCCCAGGAGCCTCTCTGGGGGCGGAGGGAGGTGTGTCCCAGGGTAAAGGAGGGATGGGAAAGGAGGGCTTGGGACTGGGTGGCTGGCTGGGACAGGGCACTGCTCAATATTGACTTTTCTGACAGTGCTTCTTGCACTTGATGATCTTAGAGGTCACAAAATCACAGGATCGTGGAATCTTGGCATGGTTTGGGTTAGAATGGACCTTAAAGCCCATCCAGTGGGCCATGGGCAGGGCCCCCTCCCACTGTCCCAGGCTGCTCCCAGCCCCAGTGCCCAACCTGGCCTTGGGCACTGCCAGGGATCCAGGGGCAGCCACAGCAAATCTGGGCACCCTGTGCCAGGGCCTGCCCACCCTCCCAGGGAACAATTCCTGCCTAATCATGGTTTTGTAGATCAACGATTGATTTGATCGATGACCTTCGTGACAATTCCAATCACGAGGGCAGATCACTGCCCGTGGGCTGGGTTGGGTGGCAGAGGGTCCCCTCCCACCTGGCAGTGTGAGGGGACTCTTCAGGGAGGTTTCAGCAGCGGAATGAGACAATTTCCACCTGCTGCAGACAAAACACTCTCAGACATCCGTGATGCTCTGGATCCCGGGAGCGCTCAGGCTGTGCCCATCTCTTGCTCAGGACCTCTCCAGCCCAGCCCAGCGCCCCGTGCCCGGCAAGGAGAGAGGAAAATCACTTGCAATGCAAATGCTGGGAAAGCAGGAAATGCCTCACCCGGGAGTGTTAACTGCTGTTAATGGTTAATGCACGGGCAATTTAAACCTCCCCAGGTCCAGGGACTGATGCTTCTTCTGAGGTGTGGGAGAGGGGAGGATCGGTATCATCGGCCCTGGCAGCACAGGGGGCTTGGGGCTGCCCCGATATCTGCTCTGCTCGGGGCTGTGGCTCCTCTCTCCAGCTCGGGGCTGGCCCTTGGTGAGTCATTTCATGCCAAACGCTGGGGTTTGGGGCAGCGATTGTGTTTGAACAGACTGAAGGGAAGGGAAGTGCTGTGTGAGAGGAATAGATTTCCATATTGCTGCGAAGTGCAGGTGGAAAGCCTTGCTGAACTGCTTTGTAGCCCACACACAGTCACAGCGGCTGGCATGGGAGCTGGGAATGCTCCCAGGCCGATTTAATCCCTTGCTCTAGACCCAGACTGGCTTGATTCACCTGGGTGATGAGGATTTGCAAGTGGGAGAGGTGACTGGATAAATGTTTGCGATGAGCTGAAGGTCTTGTCTGTTCTGAGCCGTGTTTTCAGTGGACTTTTGGTTCAGGGAGGCCGAGAATCCTTAATGGAAGCTCTTAGAAATGCAAACAGGTCTGGCTTGGGTACCTGCTGTTTGCAAGGCAAGTAAATCAGGCTGCAAGCAGGGAAGGTTTATCTTTGGTCCGAATCCAACTGGTTTTCCTCTATCCCAACCCTGGCCTGGTGATTTTCTAATGTATGATGGAGTTTACACAGGGCGTGGGGGCTGGGGGCAAGCACATAAACCCAGCAGCCCTGTGGTGCTCCTTCTCCTCAAAGCCCCTCTCCTGGCAAAGCTTTTGTGGGGGACTTGCAGCTTGGCTTGTTTGTATTATCCAAATCTTCAAAGAACCCCCAGGCTGATCAGTCGTGGCACAGTGCTGCCAGCTTGGGGAGGGTGCTCCCAGCTCAGGCTGCCCCGGCACTTCTGGAGCTGGGAAAGCTGAGCTCAGAGGCTGGGCCAGTGCCAGGGGCCCAGCATCAGTGCACAAGTCTGCATTTGGGGTGTCTCTCTGGGGTATTTCTGCTTTGGGCCAGAATTTCTTTGTCCAAGGATCACTCTGTGCAGTCCACCATGTCTGTGCCCCTCTTCAGGAAGGAGTGGAAAAGGAATGAAGGGAAAGGCAGGAAAAGAAAGGGGTCCCTCTGCTCTGGAGCCAGGCAGGGACAGCTGGGGTTGTTCAGGCTGGAGAAGAGAAGGCTCCAAGGTCACCTTGGAGCCCCTTCCAGTGCCTAAAGGTGTTCCAAGAGAGAAGTTTGAGGGGCGGCCAGAGCCCTCAGAGGTGCAGCTGGAAGTCAGTCACATCCCAGACACTGCCCAGCATTGATACTGGGGCAGGATTTATTCCTGTATTTGGGGTTTTACATGGAACTTGGGTCACTGAGCTGAGCAGGGTGAGAAATTGTGTCATTTCACCTTCCTGGAGGAACCTGGAGTCCCAGCACAGACCCAGCTCTGCGTGTGCTCGCAGATGGAGCCTGCAAAAGGGCTGAGGGTGACTTTTATGTCTGTTTTTATGATTTTTACAAGGTTTTTGTGACAGTGGATCAAGCAGAGCTGGAAAAACGCCTGACCTGTTTTTGAGTGGCAATGGGAGGATAGAGATGTTTTCCTTGCAGACACACTTTGTAGGCCTGACAGAACAAACAGGGTCCTTCGCACAAAACACAGCGAGGGTGGAAGGCAGTGAGTTGCAAGTTGTGTCCTGATCTGCAACACCTGTTAGGGGTCACGGGCAAATCCAGGCTCACAGGTGTCGTTTATCCCTCCCCTTTCTTGCACAGAGCTGGGCCAGGCTGGCCCCGAGCACGGGAACACCATGTACGAGCTCAACGAGAGCAGCTTCGACCCCATCACCTTTGTCCTGACAGGCATCCCCGGCATGGAGGAGTCCCACATCTGGATCTCCGTCCCCTTCTGCCTGATGTACCTCACCGCAGTGCTCAGCAACCTGGTCCTCCTCTTCGTCATCGCCACGGACCGCAGCCTCCACGAGCCCATGTACCTGTTCCTGGCCATGCTGGCTCTCTCCGACCTCATGCTGTCCACCACCACTGTGCCCAAAATGCTGGCAATCTTCTGGTTCGGCGCCAGGGAGATCTCCTTCGACGCCTGCATCACGCAGATGTTCTTCACCCATTTCAGCTTCATCGTGGAGTCCTCGGTGCTGCTGGCCATGGCCTTTGACCGGTACGTGGCCGTGTGCGCCCCGCTGCGCTACGCCTCCACCCTCACCCCCTCGGTGATCGGCAAAATCGCCGCGGCCGCCGTGGCCCGCGGCTTCTGCATCATGTTCCCTCCCATCTTCCTCCTGAAGCGGCTGCCCTACTGCGGGCACAACGTGATGCCCCACACCTACTGCGAGCACATGGGCATCGCCCGCCTGGCCTGCGCCGACATCAGGCCCAACGTCTGGTACGGGCTGACCACGGCGCTGCTCTCCTCGGGCCTCGACGTGGTGCTGATCGCCGTCTCCTACGGGCTCATCCTCAGGGCGGTGTTCCGCCTGCCGTCCCCCGAGGCTCGCCTCAAAACCCTCAGCACCTGCGGCTCCCACCTCTGCGTCATCCTCATGTTCTACGTGCCTGCCTTCTTCTCCTTCCTCACGCATCGCTTCGGCCACCAAATCCCCAGCCATGTCCACATCCTCCTGGCCAACCTCTACGTCGTGGTCCCACCCATGCTCAACCCCATCGTCTACGGGGTGAGGACCAGGCAGATCCGGGAGCGAGTCACCCGCCTGCTGTGCCCCGCGGGGGACTGTCCCTGCCCCGGCTGGGGGGGCAGGTGCTGAGCAGGGCTGTGCGGGCTGGGCATGGAAAGCAGCACCGAGGGCTGCAGCACTTCTTGGCCTGGATGAACCTGCTGGCCTAAGGGCTTCCAGAGGAGCTGAAGGTGGGAACGTGGGCTTGGGCCATCAGCATCTTCTCTGCTGCTGGTTTCTGCTGGAGCTGCTTCCCACGGATTTCCCTCATTGGCAGAGACTGGGCAGGTTCAGCTGAGAAGCATCGAGGCTCTTCGCCTGCTGACACACTGTCACCTGCTACAGCTGGTTATGTTTGCTGTGCTGCAGCTTCATTTCTGCCTGTTCCTTCACCTTTCTAACAATGTCCAGACCATGAACACCTTGTTGGTTGCCAGACTGGAGCATGGCACGCCAACCATGGCAGGATGGGCAATGCACTGCTCACCATGGCACAGAGAGGGTTCATCCCCCTGTCCTCACTGCTGAGGAACCCTGGCACCTCTTGCTGCTGAAGGACTTTCCCTGCTGAAGTGCCCTGAGAGCTTGGGAAAGGCTCTTTTGTCCTGTGTTTGAGGGAAACATTTCCCTTAAACCATGACTCCCAAACGCAATTGAAGCCTTTAGAGTGATGTGTAAAGGGACAGTGGCCTCCTCCACCCACCACATCCCATGGGGCTGCTTTCTGTCTTGGCCAGTACCACCCTGCCTCATCCAGGCAAGCCACCAGAGCGTTTTGCTTGTGGAGGCTGCACAGCCCAGCTCTCACAGCAGTTCCAGGACTGGGATGGGCTGACCTGTGTCACCTGTGAGGCCCCACAAAGGGGTCAGGTGTGCTCCTGATGTTACTCATGAGATGGAGCAGACCAGCCGTGTCTGCAGAATGTCCTTTTGCCCTGGCTCTGAGGGCAGCTGCACTCACCAGTCCCACAGCCTGGCTGGGCTGCAAAGCTCTCTCAGACCTGCCCGTGGTGGGGAAACCAGTGCTGCCCCCTGGACCTCAGGTGTCTCATTTGGAGGGGGTGGTGACCCCGGAGATGCTGGGGAATGGCTCTCCCAGGATCTGGACCCCATTAAATGTTGTGCCCTGCATCAGGGCAGGAGCTGTGGGACCATTCTGGCTGGGGCTGATCAAACCCAGTGATCCTGATGGAGGGCAGGAGCCATGGGCACACCAGGTGTATTCAGACCTGGGTGACACAGGAGCTGAGATCAACACAGCAACCCGAGCAGCAAACTCTGCTCCAGCCACAGCAGTGATGCTGCCTGGACTTCAAGAAAAAAGGGGAAGAGACAGATTCATGATTTCAGATCAAAAACCCCCCAAAAGTTTTTCACTTTTGCAATACATTTCTTCTTTCCATTGTTTTATTTTCCTCTGATTTGATCAAAGGTGGCACCCTGTGACGGGCACAGGGGAAATGAAAGTCTGTTCATTAAAGGCTGTTTGTCTACCAGCGGAGATAACGGAGCTGGGCACAAAAGCTGCTCGTGTCACTGGGTTTTTTAATGTCCTCAGAACGTTCCTGTTTGCATTGGCTTTCTTAGCAAAAAAAAAAAGAAGTGTTTGCACGGAGCAGCCACGTGATGTTGGATAGGAGATGGAACTGTGAGAAGGCAAATGTGTCGGGAGAGCGTGTTGCTGTGGGCAGCTCTGAGAACCATTGAGCTGCCACCTGGATTTGTCAAAATACAGGGCTCGGAGCAACCTGGGACAGTGGGAGGTATCCCTGCCCACGGGACAGGGACGGGATGAGATTTAAGGTCCCTTCCAGCCCAGACTGTTCCGTGATTCCATGATCCTGTGGATCTCTGTGCTCCTTGGGGTTTCCCAGAGTGGTTTTACCCGATGGAGGGGGCAGTTTTAAACTCACTGCTCTGCTCCTTGGGTGGATGTGGTGGCCAGGTCAGGAGCAAACTGCCCTGGGAAATGTCCCCAAGTCAATGAATCACCAGCTGGGCCATTCCTGGCCAGGGGCCCGTGCCTAATGGGGCATTAGCCAGCCAAGCAGGGAGATTTATATTTCAAGGTGGTTAAAATGTCAGCTTAATAACTCACACAGGGTGGGAAACCACAGCTCCTTCACTGCATATTTTTTTTCAGATCTGGAGATGCCCATTCTTTTTTTAGCTCAGCTCAGCTCATGGATTTTGTGTTTGGATTAGGAGGACCTTTGCCTGGTAGAAAGGAAGGAAGGGAAGGAGGAAGGTTCCCTGCCTGTGACATTGAGAACGAGATAAGCTTTAAGAACCCTCCCCACCCCAGCCATTCCACAATTCCATAATTCCAACTGGTGTTTTCCCCACGTAGCACGTGCAAGAAGTAAATGAAATCTCAAAAATCTTTGGGAGAAAAGTGGAAGTCACTGAGAAGAGCTCCTGTGCCCTCAGTGAGAGTTTCTGTGGCTGGAGAAGGAGCTGGAGCCCGGGGTTTGTGCCGAGTCGGGCCCTTGGTGCGTTTGACAGGTGAAGGCTCCCCGGTGTGTGATTGCTTGGCTGCAGGGACAGGGACAAGCTCGGCTTCCACCAGGGACAAAGCTCTGCGTGTGCCAGGCTCAAGTCCCCCATTTCCACTCAGTTTCATCGCTGTTCACAGACAATGGTGCTTTGTTGGCTCTCCTCCGTCTGTAGAGAGCTGGACACGATGCTTCAGAGCAGCAAAGACTCCTGGTTTTAGTTCTCCCTCTTCTCTCATCACCGTCTTGGCAAAGGGCAGGGCAGAGGACCCTTGGGAGGGGTGGAAGGGGACGGGAGGGGGTCCCCTCAGTGCCAGCGAGCAGCTGGGTGCAGGGAGCTCCCCTGGGCTGGGTGAGGAGCCGGCTGGGAGCTCCTGGGTCACAGTGTCCCATCCCAGGAGTGTTCCAGGTCAGGTTGGATCGGGCTTGCTTGGAGCAGCCTGGGACAGTGAAAGGTTTCCCTGCCCATGGCAGGGGGCAGAACAGGATGATTCTGTGATTCTGTAAAACATTAATTTAATAAAAATCCCGCTTCACAGACAGGCAGATAATAAACAACATCACCTCCTTGCCTGAAATGAGATTGGAACTCAGCCTTCGGGAGGAAGTTTTGGGTGGCTGGTTTGATCTCATGGATTAGAGATTCCTGAAGGTCCCCAACAGCTCCCTGAAGGGTCGTGACAGTCAGGAAGCTGCTGACTGCAATTCCCCTGCCCTCACTGCACAGCCTGCTGAGGGTTTCTAGGACGTCCAGTTCGAGAGGTCCAGTAAAATCAGAAATGGGGACAAAATCACCTAAGAGGTTTGTAGCAGGAATATCTGCTGATTCTAGCTCAGAGCTCCCAATTTCCTCTCCACTGTGGTTCCCAAAAAGTTAAAAGAGTTCTCAGTCCTAAAGCACTTCCAGTCTGGGGCAAGTACAGGGGCAGAGCTCACAGCTGGTGCACAGGTCCCTGCCAGCCCTGGGAACCTCTCTGGGGTCCAGGATCAGGAAACGAACTGTGCAGCAGTGACTGTGGTGCTGGGTGATGGGGTGGTGAGGGCTCCCTGAGGTCCCTGCAGGGACAGCCTGAAGGTCTGCAGGGTTTGTGCAGCCAGTGCAGTTAATTAGTGCAGTCGTAGGAAACAGCCAGCGAAACGAGCTGGTGACGTCCCTGTGCCCTTTGCCACAGGCTCAGGTGTGAGCACAACACCCCCTGCCCTGTGGTGCCCGGGGCACTCCTGGACTGGACATAAGCACAGCCTGGCTCTGTCCCATGGCTGGCACAGGAGGGGGGTGACAGAGCAGGAGGGGGGTGACAGAGCAGGAGGGGGGTGACAGAACAAAGCTGGGATGTGGCACTGTTGTTTCAGCCTTTTCAGGCTTTTGTCTCCTTGCATATCCAGAGTGAATCTACTGGAGCATGTCCAGGGCAGGGAATGCAGCTGGGGAAGGGGCTGGAGAACTCCTGAGAGAGCTGGGAAAGGGGCTCAGGCTGGAGAAAAGGAGCCTCAGGGGGGACCTGGTGGCTCTGCACAACTCCCTGCCAGGAGGGGCACTGAGGGGGGGTCGGGCTCTGCTGCCAGGGAACAGGGACAGGAGGAGAGGGAACGGCCTCAGGCTGGGCCAGGGGAGGCTCAGCTTGGATATTGGGAAAATTCCTTCCTGGATAGGGCTGTGCAGCCCTGGAGTCCCCATCCCTGGAGAGATTTCACAGCCCTGTGCATGTGGCACTTGGGGACATGGGTCAGTGGTGGCCTTGGCAGTGCTGGGGATGGTTGGGGCTGGGAGGGCTTTTCTGGCTCCAGTGACTCTGATTGTGTGCTTTGCTCTGGCTCCCAGCAGCTGCAGGTAGAAGATGCTCTTGTCTGAAAGGCTCCAGCAGCAGAAATGCCAGTTCCTAGCCAGGATGAAGGAACCAGGGCAGTGGAGGGGCACTCTGATAAAGCGAATTTCCCCATATTTGCTATTCCCAGTTAAAATGTGTCTCAGAAGCTCAGCTGTCTGTGCCATGAGCAATGCTGGCCCTGAACCACGAGCCAGCCCTGGGTGTCATTCTGCTGCTCGTGGAGCCTTTGCCTTACACCTCAACCTGGCACAGGTTCCCAAGGAGGCTTTGATTCCCCATCCCTGGCAGTGCCCAAGGCCAGGCTGGACGGGGCTCTGAGCACCCTGGGACAGTGCATGATGGCCCTGCCCATGGCAGGGGTGCAGTGAAGTGCATTTCAAGGTCCTCCCGCCCCCAGCCAAACCTTCTCTGTCACTGTTTGCCTGGTGCAGATGGCAAGCAAACCTTCCTCAGGTAGCTCTGGCTCAGCCAAACGAGGGGGGAAAAAAAAACCAACAAAGTTTCTGACTTAAGTCAGGAAAACCGTAAGTTTATGTGCTTAAATTTAACAGGGAAATGGGATTATCAGAGAAATCTGAAACAGCTTCATTTGCCTTTAGATTCAAATAAAATAATGGCAAAGTGAACATGAGACTTGATCAATAGTGTAAAAGGGCAGGAATGTAATTAACAGCAATCAGTGCTTTTGTGGGCATTCAGCTTCCGTGCAGACACGGAATTTCATTTTCTGATGATTCCAGATGGGGTGATAAAGTTACCCCAAGCCTGAAAATGGTTACCCCAAGGCTTGATGGCACCTGAGGGTTTTTTATATTCCCAACACTGTGATATAGAGCTCATTATGTCACACAAACTAATTAATAAATAATAAGTAAAGCAGCTGCTGGTGGACTTTGGCCAACTGCAAAACCTCTGTCCAAAATATGTCTCATTTTCCATATATTCCTGGAGAGGTCCTGCAGGGATTGGCCAGATGCTGGCTCTGATGTTCTGTGGTTGGCATCAGTTGTGTAAACACAAGTACAAAATCATTGCTAATGAGGTTTCCAGCTGATGCAGAGGCATTAATTTAATTGAGGTGAGTGCAGTCACCCCCCAGCCCCAGAGAGGGGGCCAGGGGAGCTCGGGGGTCTGAGGGAAGGAGTGTCTGGGTGGGGGCACCTGGGCGATGCTCGGCCCCAGCCTGAGGCTCTTGGGGTGTCCCTGCAGCCAGGGAGGGGTCGTGGCGGCAGCACAGGGCTGGCGTCCCTTGGCTGGTTCCCAAATGCTTCACCCAGCCCCCAGGGTGGCATTTCTGGATGTGCACGGGGCACCAGCAGGGCTGGAGCAGCGCTGGCCTCCAGGAGAGGTCCTGCTCCTGCCCCCAGCACTGCCCAGTCCCTGTGGGACACCTCCCCAGTGCCCCAGCAGTGGCCTTGTGCCCAGTCCCTCCTGGACAGAAATGAAAGCCAAGCACCTGGCAGTTACTTCTGGGTGTTATCGAGGGGCAAAGGTGGGTGATCACAGCAGTCCTGTGCTGTGGAAAACGAGACTTTGGTCCCAGAACTGCTGGAAATCATGACAGGCTCCTTGAGCATCTCTTGAGGGGATGGGAGGCCAGCAGGTGACTTCGGGTGAGCCACGGCTGCTGCCTTGGCCTAAGTAGAGTGGCCTTGTCCCCGGGCTGGGACAGGAAGGGCTTTTCATGAGAACTCTTTTAGCATCTATGGTGTTAAAGACCCTTCTGCCCCAAACTCTTCTTTTTGTCTGGTGAGTCAAGAGAAGCAAAGGCCTGTTTTGGACATCTTTGGATTGTGAGCAGCGCCTGGAGAGTTCCCTGTGCATCAGAGCGAAGGAGGAGTCCGAAACATCTGCCTGGAGTCCCAGCTCTCTGTGGACTGTGTAAATTACCAGATGCAATGGGAACAAAGCGTGAATTTTCAGTTTCTTCAGTCATCAATGCTTACATTTTGAAATGGGGTGAAGAGGAGAACAGGCTCTCCCTGCTGAGGTGAGGAGGGGGATGCCCTGGCACCTCCTCAAGTGCCTCCGCCTGTCCCTTGGAGGGTGGGGCAGGCCTGGGCTGGCACGGGGCTCTCGGATTTACAGCCCCAGAGCAGGAACCAGAACAGGTGTCCTGGAGAGCTCGAGACTTCATCCTTGGAGATAGCTGGGATTCAGGCCCTTGGCTGACTCTGCACAGGCCCAAGATTCCCCTGGGTCCTTCCAGCCTGGATTGCCCCACGGTTCTGTGCCTGTGAGTCCCTGTTGTGGGTCAGACCGTGTGTTCAAGACCTGCACCACTGAAGGTTTGTCCTTTATTGGTCACAGGAACAGGCTGAAATGGCAGCTGGCAACGGCACTGCCCCAGCTCCTGTGTCCTGCTGGGCATCCTTGGCGTGGGGGAGTCTCAACTCTGGGTCCCCAACCCCTTCCAAATTCAGCAATTTGTGGCTGTTAGGCAGAGGTTGTTTCCATACAGCCTCTCAAGGGCTGGGGGTTATCCAGGGGTGCTCTGCCTCAGAATCCCAGACTGCTTTGGCTTGGAAGGGGCTCAAATCCCACCCAGTGCCACCCCTGCCATGGGCAGGGACACCTCCCACTGTCCCAGGCTGCTCCCAGCCCCAGCGTCCAACCTGGCCTTGGGCACTGCCAGGGATCCAGGGGCAGCCACAGCAAATCTGGGCACCCTGTGCCAGGGCCTGCCCACCCTCCCAGGGAACAATTCCTGCCCAAGATCCCACCCATCCCTGCCCTCTGGCACTGGGAAGCCATTCCCTCTTGTCCTGGCAGTCCATTCTTTGTCCAAAGTCCCTCTTGAGCTCTGGTTTGGGGTCAGTGTTCAAAAAGACAGCAAAAAAGTGTGGTGAGGAGGGAGACAGAACAGGCATTATTGCAGCCCTGGAGAAAACACTTGTTCTCTACAGGGTACAAAACATTAACTTTTATAGAGCTGTAGAGGCATCTTCAATGTGGAAGTCTCAGGAGAAAACATCTGATGCTGAGGATTGTTTAATGCCCTTGAGAAGGATGAATTGGAATGAAGGGAAAACGAAGCCAGACATTCTGATTAGAAATAAAAGCCTTATTTTGAATAATGAGAATAATTAACTGCTGTGAGAGGCTCATGAGAACAGCAGTAGATTTCCCAGAAATTGCTATGCCCATTTCTCCATGCCTGGGTGGAGAGGGGAGGTTTTTGGGTACAAAGTTGTTTTCTCAGTGAGATCTTTGGAGGTCTATGAAGCTGTCCTGTTCTCACACCTAGTTTGGCCCCCAGCTCCACCTCTGTGCATGTTTGAAGTGTGAGAATCTCGTGGTATCTCTGAGCTGTCCCTGTCCATCCTCCTTGGAGGAGCTCTCCTAGGCAAGGATAGATCTTGGAATCTCAGAATCACAGAATTTCCTGAGCTGGAAGGGACCCACCAGGATCACCAAAGCCCAGGGAACAATCCAAGTCCAAGTCACCAGAGTCCCTACAATCCTCCTGGGCTGCCTCAGCCCTGCTGTACTGACCTTCCAGCAGCCACCAGTGTCAATTTTGATCTGTTTTGCCCTTAAATCTTCTCCTTTTCACACAGGACTCTGTGACCCGCAGGAGAACATCATCCAGCATTGAAGTTTTATGGATACAACACTTGTTTGTAGCAGCTCCAAGTCCCCAGAATGGGGTGTAGGGACATGTGGACAACAGCATCACTTTGTGATGGGCAAATCTGCACTGAGCCAAAGTGCCAGAGTCTGAAGGGTTTTCCAAGGTTTTCCAGACCACCCAGAAGCAGAATTCACAACTGTTTTCCATACACCTTCCTATGAGCAGCACCAGCTATGGTTCTTCCACGAGTAAATAGTAAATCAATCCCAGGAGCACTGAGGAAAGCCCATTTCAGAGAGAGAAGAATTCCGTGCGGGTTTTGAGAAACCCTGGTTAAAGTGAATTATTTTAGCTTTAATTAAGTTGACATTTGTTGACACATGGGTGCAGCAGGTGCCAGAGGAAGAGCCCAGTGTTGACATGAGACATCAGGAAACAACTCATTTGCTTCCTCAGTGAGAAATTCCTCCCTGGATCATGGAATCTTGGAATGGTTTGGATTGGGAAGGACCTCAAAGCCCACCCAGTGCCACCCCTGCCATGGGCAGGGACCCCTCCCACTGTCCCAGGCTGCTCCAAGCCCCAGTGTCCAGCCTGGCCTTGGGCACTGCCAGGGATCCAGGGGCAGCCACAGCAAATCTGGGCACCCTGTGCCAGGGCCTGCCCACCCTCCCAGGGAGGACTTTCTTTCCAATATCCCATCTAAATCTTCCCTATTTCAGTTTAAAACTGTTTCTCCTTGTGCTATCCCATCACTTGTCATTCTCCAGAGCCAGCGGTGACAGGAGGGCGATGGGGACACTGCCCCTGCTGTCCCCAGCAGCAGACAGGGTTCTTGGTGGCAGTGAGGGGACACAGGATCAGTAGGGGGGACAGGGAGTGCCCTGGCACGGGTGTCCTGTCCCGGGTGTGCATGGCAGGGGCTTCTGCCCAGACAGAGCAATGCAGAGCAGCTCTGGGACTGCAGACTGGGCTTTGGGAGCTCTGGCCCCTGGCACACTCAGGGCACAGACACCACCCACATCCCTTGGCAGCTGGCTGGGAGATACCAGCCAGGCTCTCTGTGATCTGATCAGGAGATCTTTGATGGAAAGAAAACTTTTGTAATTTAGAAAATTGACGTCAGCATCAAATATCCTGAAAGTTGTGAGTGAAGCCCAAACAAATGGGAGGTTTGGCTCTGCACCTGAGTTTTTCTGGTCCCCCTGTGAGCATTGGTTTGTGGATTTTGCAGATGAAATTGAGCAGCGACCTGGGGACCGTGAAGACTTCTTTCCATGCAGCACACAAACAAGAAATGAACCATGGGCTGCTGAGGCACATTTGCCTCTTTTTGGTTTTCTTTTGAAGCAAACACAGTTTTTCTCAGCTGGGTAAATATTTGTTTTGCTGACCGTGCTGGAGGGTGTCTGCTCTGGGAGCAGGGAATTGAATGTGGGTGCTGCCATTGATGGGAGCCCACGAGAGGAGGGGAGCTGAGCCCAGGTGTGGGGGTGCAGGGCTGGCAGCAGGGCCCCAGGAGGATCCAAAGGCTGGCTGGGGTGTGAAGTTCCAGGGTGTTTCACATCCCTGAACAGACTTGGCAGGACGGGGGTGTCCACTGAACCAGGAAAGAAGGGTCTGGAGCAGACAGGGAGGGTCCCTGGGGGTTTTCAGGGGATTTGGCCATGGCAGGTTGCAAGTGGCTGGGTGAGGTGGAGTGGAAATGGTCCTGGAGTCCCCTGGGCCTGCATTTCCCATGTCGTGGTTCTCCTCTGCCCCACAGATGAGGTCACCTGGGCACCATCCTTCAAGCTGCAGGCTGGACCTTTCCATCTGTCCCTTTGTGCAGTGGCTGGGCTCCAGTGTCCACCCCCATTCCCTGGCACTGGCTCCTTCCCTGGCACAGGCAGCAGCCTTGGACACTTCCAGGCACACATTCCCTGCCTGGCCAGGACAGCAGGTATCCTCTGCCCAGCATTTCCCCTGGAGAACACTGGCTATTCGCTGGTACCTCTGCAGCAGTGATCCTGCTGCTCTCTGGGCCCCCTGTGCCAGCCCTGAGGGCAACACAGCCAGGCATCACCTCGTGCTTTGGATTTATTGGGATTAGCAGTCCAAGTGGAGAGTGACTTTCCACAGGGGCAGGGAGTGATAGGACAAAGGGAATGGTTTTACACCAAAAGAGGTCAGATGTTGGCAGCAAATCCTTCCCTGGGAGGGTGGGCAGGCCCTGGCACAGGGTGCTCAGATTTGCTGTGGCTGCACCTGGATCCCTGGCAGTGCCCAAGGCCAGGTTGGACACTGGGGCTGGGAGCAGCCTGGGACAGTGGGAGGTGGCAGGAGGTTGGAAAGAGATGAGCTTTCCAGCCCAATCCACTCCATGATTTCGTGATTCCGTGATCCCTGCAATCCTAACCAAGACTTAGCAGAGTGGCACTCCTGCCTCGGGGGTTTAGGGGTGTTGGATGCTGAGTCCCACCACTGCCCTTGTGGAATTATTGGCTTCATTATGGTCAAAATCTTCCTGCACTGGAGTGCCACCCCCACTGCCAGTGGCCGGAGCTTCGTTAGTGCTGGAATGACCCAGCCTGCAGGAAATCTTTCCTGGATGGATGGGTTCCAGCAGAAAGCATGGAGAGATTCCTGGGGGCCCGAGGGAGGGGTGGTCACTCACTGACCCAGGGCACAGGGCCCAGGCATTAACAGAATCGTGTCACAGGACGGTTTGGGTTTGGGAGGCGCCCTAAAGCTCACCTTGTTCCACCGCCCTGCCGCGGGCAGGGATTCCACCCTGCTCCCGTCGGTCCAAGGAGGGATCCTGAGCCCCCAGCCCATCCCCTGGAGCAGCCCAGCCCACAGACCTCCTCTCGCACTCCCATGAGGGAAACTCTTCCAAATTCCTTTCACCGAATTAATCACCACGAGCCATCAGCATAACAATAATTATTCAAATCAGGGATTGCTATTTATAGAGGTGCGCTCGGCTGTTGGCAGAACGCACCCCGTGCACGCCCGGCTGCTCGGCGCTCTCCGGGGCAGAACGGTTTGCAGGACTCCTCAGGCTGCCTGTTCACCCAGAGCCTGGTTGTGCCTTGCCACAGCCTGGGGCTCCGTCCTGCCATTGCCGTGGGGTTCCGGGAACAGGGGAATGACGCCTTGGATTTTAACTTTGCTATTTCCCAGCCCTGCAGTGCTCAGGGTGTGACTCTGCAGGGTTCTGCAGCCTAGGAGCTGCTGCTCTCTCACGCTCACAGGGACACAACAAAGCCTCTCCAAGGCTGCTCTCCAAGGACACCCAGACTGTCCTGGGCCCAAAATGTGCAACCCAACCCCTTGAGAAGGGGGGGTGAGCTGGGGAAATGCCATCATGAGCTAAAGTTTGAATTGGGGAATTGATGCTGAGATGCAAATGGCCCAAAGCTCTAAAGGGGTGAAGAACTCGTGACTCGGGGTCCATGCTGGGCTCCATGGTGAGAGCAGCCTCTGGCTCCCCAGGCTGTGCCTTTGGAGGCCTTTCCAATCAATATCCACCTTTATTCCCTCACTCCTGCCTGGGCTCTGTTTCCGGGGAGCCACTCCATGCATCAGGATGCCCGCGGTGGGCTGGGGTGACACGGAACACTCGGGGCCCTGCCAGCGCACCTGCAGCATCTGCACCTTGTGCTGTGCGCGGCCAGGTGGGGCTGGGGGGTCGGGGGACGGCACCCCAGGGCGGCTGGAGCGGGGCAAGGAGGGTCCCCAGCCGCCGGGACCCCCGGAGGTGACACTGCTCCACCGCCCTCGCCTGCAGACCCCTCCTCCCCGGGTCAGGGAGCGCAGAGCTGCCAAATTCCCCGTTAACGATGAACAAAGCCCTCCCTGCTGAGCGGCGAGAGCGCCGTGACGGGGGCGAGGCGTCCCTGGCAGCTGGGGGGAACCGAGCTGGGGATGCCGGGCTGGGGGTGGCCGGGCTGCGGGTGGCCGGGCTGGGGATGCCGGGCTGGGGATGCCGGGCTGGAGGAGCCGGCACAGTGACCTGACGCACGGGGTGATGCTCGGGGGGCGATGCCAGCGGGGACCATCCCAGCACCGCCCGCTCGCCCTGTCCATCGAGAGAACCGCGTCTGCGTTTTCACCGTCCCGTGAGGACTCCCGGAATCCTCGGGAATCCTCCGCCGCCCTTTAGTTGCCCTGACCGCCCTGCTGAAGGCCGGCCATCTGGGGATGCTCCCTCCCTCACCAATTTCCCCGAGCTTCCAGCAATCCCGGGGCGGCTCGCCAAGGATGGAGCTTGTGCTTTAGGTACTCGCTTTGAGTTTAAATTAAAATGAAGGTTTTAGGGAAGAAGAATCCAAGGAGCAGCTTGGGCAAAGCTGTGTGAGCTGCGTCCTTAGAGCTGCATTAAAAACTGTATTAACAGAGTTTTATAGTGAGGATGGATCATGGAGAAAAGGATCTGGTAGATGGTGGAGGAAAGGGTCTGATAGATCCTGGAAGAAGGGGTCTAATGCTGAGGGACTCCTTTGGGGCAGAGCTCCTGGGTGCACTGAGATTCCCCCTGGATCCCTGTTTATTTGCAGTTTAATATTTGCATTTTGCCAGAGAGGCCAAACTGTTGGCATGGCAGCACGGCTGCCAGCTTCCAGCACTAGTAATATTTTTTCTGTTAACACCTCACATTCGTTTTTGTTTCATGCAATATTTATACTGAACTTCTTTTAAAAAATTATAAAATTTGTTGTTATTATTAGAGAATAGTAGTTATTGTTACATAATAGCTCTTCTCATTATTATTATTATTCTAGAATCAGGTATTATTTTGATTAATTTTATTTTTAAAGATGATCCACTATCATATTTTGTTTCCCTGGACCAGGCTCCTTGGACTTTCTTGGTTCAGGATATTTTAGACATGAAATTGAGTGTGAACAGGGAATCCAATCAGTTGTTGAAGATACAGTTGCTTTTTCATACACAGAGTCAATATTTCGGTGTGCAACAACATCACAGTTTTTCAGCACTTACACCGCTTCCTCCTGTGTTATGGATAATAATTCCTTATGGTTTGAGTTCTGAGGTTTAAGACTTGAGTGTTAATGCAGAAGCTGCTGAAAACAGTCACATCCCATCTTAATTTGTGTGACTCTGGATCTGACTCAGCCTCTGGGGCTCTTCGGGCCTCTCCAGGGCAGTAGCACATCCCTTCCTTTGGCTGGAGGGAGAAATCCATCTCACACAGGTTTTCCTCTGACACACAAAGGTCTTTCCAAGTGCCTGGTTAAATTTTAGTTCTGCTAGATTTGCTCTGAAAAATGCTGCAAAGCAAACTGAACTGAGCTAAAAGGGGAGAGAGAGAGAAGTTTGGAAGGAAAGAACATGGGCAGCCAACTTCAAACCTGGAGTTAATTTTGTTCTCCATCCTGATGTGAGTCCAGGGGCCCTGGAACTCCCCATTCTTGGTGCCTGAGAACATTTTGTTCATCCCTGCAAACACTTGACCATTCCCCTCTCATTGCCCAACTTCTTCCTTCTACCCTGGACTCACAGAAATATCACAGTATTCATGCAACAAAAGCTGATTCTGGCTCCAGTCACTCTGCTTGAAGTGGAAGCACTTGGAAGAAAAACGCGTCAGTGTTGTGTTAAAATCAGGTGAGGAGGAAATCTGGACGTTGGTTTTCACACGTGGCAGGCGTAAGGACACCCTGCCGGGCAGTGCAGAGCACGGGGATTGCAGACGGGGTTTGTACCTCTGGCTGCGGCTCTAGGCAGAGCAGAGCAGCTGACAGGAGGCGTTTGGTGCTGCTGGAAGAGCTCAAGCACCCAAAAGAACCTTCTGTAGTGCTTTCTGCCTTTGCTTTCAGGTGAACGCGCCCCGTCCGGTCTGGGCAGCAGGACACCAGACACACTCACCCTGACTGGGACCCCAGGCACGGAGCAGCTGCACGGCTGGGTCTCCCTCCCCTGCTGCTCCCTGTTCCTGGTGGCCCAGCTGGGCAGGGGAGTCCTGCTGCGGTGCTTTGAGCCCTGCTGGTCCCCCCGTGGGCAGAGCACAGCCTCCCCCAGCCCGCGTCGCTCCTCCTGTGCCTGCTGCCCACGCTGGCCTGGCGCTCTGCCGCCACGGCAGTGCCCGGGACGCTGGGCTGCTTCTGGTTCTGAGCCAGGGGGATCTCCTGCAGTGCCTGCCCGACCCAGATGTTCTCCCTGCCCTTCACCTGCTCGATGCAGTCAGTGATCCTGCTGCCCATGGCCTTTGACTGCTTGTTTGCCATCTGCTTCCCTCTGCAGCACGGGGCAGTGCTGACCCCTTCAGCCTTCACAACAGGGCTGGCAGCTCTGCTCAGCAGCTGCTGCATCGTTTTCCCTGTGTTTTCCTGCTGAAGCAGCTGCCATTCTGCGGGCACAAGGCCATCCCTCACACCTACCAGCAGCACATGGGCAGTGCCTGCCTGGCCTCATGTCTTAAGTTTTTTTCTCTTTTTCTGTTCTGCTTTAGTGTGTAGCTCCCAGCTCCATATTCAGTGTTATTGAGTTCTCCTCACAGGGCACTCAGACACAACAATTCTCTCCAGCCCAACATTCCAGGACAATCCTTCCCAACCTCAGCAAACCCAAAAGCACCAACAACGTCAAAAAGAGGAGGCCGAGCAAGGAGGATGGAACTTCATCATTCCCAGTGATCCATTGGCCAGTTCAGCTCCAGGTGCCAATGGAGCAGAACTTCTCTGATCATCATCCCTGTCTCCTACAGCTTCCTCCAGGCTCCCGTGCAGGTCTGCCCACCACAAGGCCTCCCTGCCCTGTGGCTGCCATGTCTGTGTGCTGCTCCTGCTCTCCCTGCCCGCTGCTGTCCCTGCTCGGATGCAGCGCTGCGGCCGGAACGTCCTCCCGGGCTCCACGTCCTGCTGGCCAGGCTGCAGCTGCTGGCCCCAGCTCTGCTGGACCCCATCATGCACGGGGTGAGAACGCAGCAGGTGAGGGACAAGGCTGTGGAGGTGTTCACCTGCCCTGAGATGTCGGAATCCAAAACACAGAAAATTCCTAAAGCCTTAGGTCTGTTTACTCTGAGGGTGAAATGTGTACTGCATTTGACCTAAGGTCTTAATATAAAAGCTGTTATGGAATAAAGTAAAAACGTCAGGGTGTGGTCATACAAGGTAGGGTAATAGATTTCTATGGGACAGTGTGTAATTGGATAAAAAATGCCGCAGTGCGACAATTATAAAATGCGAGGTATGTAACTATCGGTGTAAAAGTAAAAACAACTGTATGTTACAATTATCTATTGGTTAATTCGCTTTTAAGAAATCTTGTAACTTGCTACCTGGAGCTCACTTTTCTCATTAGGTCTGACTTCTACAAGCCTCCGTGAAGAAGCTGGCAACACTTCTGAAAGGTTGTAGCAATCAATCTCGCTTTAAACCTATCTGAAAGCGCCTTTAACCCAACTATCCACGATAACTCTTGCGAGCGGTGGAAGACAGCCTTAACACTGAGAGGCCTTGCTGAGATGATGAGGGTGAAAAAGATGGATGCCTAAATGGGGCTCCAAGCTCCCCGCCCAAAATTTTCCTTCAGTTCTTTCAGGCAACATCCCCAAGTCTGCTACCCCAGCCAAATACAGAACACCCGACATCCTCACACCACTGTCCCCAGGTTTGTGCAAATCGCAAGATAAGGGCAAAAATCAGGATCTCTGATTGGCAATGGAAGGGGAGTGATCGAAGAAATGAGAACCTACCCCTGGTGTGCCACCTTTGAGAAACCCCAAAATCCCACTCACGGAGTAGCTGGGGTGGAAAGAGACCTCCAGAGATCAGCTCACCTGACCCTCCTGCTCCAGCAGGTTCATCCAGGACAGGTTGCACAGGATCACATCCAGGTGGGTTTTGAACATCTCCAGAGAAGGAGACTCCACAGCTTCCTTGGGCAGCTGTCCCAGTGCTTGGGGACCCACACAGTGAAAGAATTTTTCCTCATACTCAGCTGGAACTTGCCATGTAAATCCCCTGTGAGAGGAGGTAGGTGGAATTCCACCGTGATGTGACGATAAATCTGGAGTCAGGTAGAAAGGATGAATACGTTCTTCTGAATGACACATGTATAATGAAATTCATCTTAGTGATTTATTCTTCATTAAAATTCATAGTATTGAAAAATCTCCAAAGGGAATAGTACAGAAATAAAAGCAAGTGTTGCACTTCAGCATTCATGGGGTGTCTTTATTCCTTAACTGTACCATTTGACCTTACTTTGAATAAACATGTCAGTGAAAAATCATTCTCAAAAGAATCACAGAATGGCATTGAAACAAAGTGTCGTTGTTGAATCCTAAAAATGCTCTTGCTCCAGAGTAGCTCTTTTGCTGGAACTTAAAAATCTCTTGGGCATCGGTTTGGGACAGCAACTGGAGGCATCAGAGCAACATCCCCCAAAGCAGAGCTGCAGCACTGGGCAGGGCTGCTGAGAGCCTCAGAGCAGCCTGGTGCAGTGAACCGTGGGGCTGAGCACACTACTCTCTCTAAAAATAGCCAAAAAAAAAAATCTAGTGCCATTCTGAGATGGAACACAAGAATTTTCCTTCAGTAGCTTGACTTCATTTCTTGTTGCTTGGAGGTAACACACGGCATTGTTACTTTGTGAGGAAATTCTAAGTCAAAAGGATGCCCCACGATGCCTGTTCAAAGCTGGCTGTGAGACATCACCAGGGTGACACCGGCCTCCCAGGCCTTCAGCCGGGGCCAGGTCCAGTGGCAGCCACATGTATAATTCATCGTTTTCTCTACAGCAACGTGCATTTAATTCCTCATCACTTTATCCCTTGTTTAATGGCAGCAACTTAATGTTCCAGCTGAAATTCACCCACACAGTCACCCAACGGGAGACCCAGAGGCTTTGCAGGACCCACAGACCTGTGAGTTAATGAAGGCAGATGGACAGAAGTGGTATTTATTCCCATTTTGAGTGGAATTTATTCTCATTCTGAGCAGCAAACATGAGTTCAGTGATTTGCCTAAGGTGTATCAAGCCTCATTTTAGAAGATAATTGGATTAAGGGGTTTTTTTTAGTCTCATTTTCTAGACCCTCATTTGCAATCAGAGACCTTGGCAGGTTCACCCTCTCTGCCTCAGTGCAGGGATCACTGTTCATGATGTGCCTCACTTTCACCCCAAAAATAATAGGGTTAAAGACAGGGGAATTGCTGGTGCAGTCAGGTCCATGGTGGGGAACACTGTGACCAAAATGGGGCCTTGAGAATGAGAAAGGTGCTGGAGTGCAAAGCAGGAAAGCAGAGAGAGATTCCTTGTCTTGCTACGTGTCCCAGATTTAAAAACAAACCCAATTATCTCTGTTCCAAAACCTGTCAAGTTCCAGTTGGCTCTTGACCTTGAAAAACTTCCGTGCAAAGGCTCCAGCACAGTCCCAAAATCTGTCAGGGAGAAGGAAACTGATGCTAGAACACTGAAACCCAGCACATTTACAGCATTTCACTGTTTCCCTGTAGAACAGACCTGGTGCATTTCTTTTTGCCAGCAATCACCGATTCTATGGGGTTCTGAGGTAAGAAACAAACCTAAGCTTCGCTTTGGTTTCCAGTGTTTGAGTTGCATCAGGTCAGAGACAATCTCTACAGTGCCTTCCAAACACAACCATTCTCTGATTCCATAAACTCTTCATTTGGGTTTAATTTATACTGAAACTCTGCTCTCTGCCCATGAGGCACAATAAGTCTTTGTAGGTGTGTGTCAGACCTGGGCTGATGTTTTGCTGTGGGTTTCTCTTGGGGTTGTGTGCCCTGTCATGAACATTGATCCTTTAGAGGAGAAGAAAGGAGTGAATTTCTGGGCTGTGGGAAGAACTGAGTGAACAACACCTTGCTGATCAATAAACTCCTTTAAATTCAGCTGGTGCTCTCTCTGCCAGCTCAACACACCCCAGGAGTGCTCAGCAGGAATGATCCCTGCAGATTCAGAGTGAGGGAGGTGCAGGGATGGCCTGGAGGGTCTCCCCAGTGGGACCCCACAGAGGCTGGAGCAACTTTGCCACGAGATGTCACTGGGATCCCAGGGTCACCGATGCTGTTGCAGGAAATTAATGCAAATCCACTTCCATCTCAGCCCTGCTGGGGCTTGGATCGAGAGAGATCCAGACTGCAGGGAAATCAAATCCTCAGCCTTCACTTGGTCTGTGGATGCCTCAAGGGATGGCAGTCCCAGCCCCTCAGGCAGTGGGGAGGAGATCCTGCTGCACAGGGGCAGGTCCTGGGCTGCCATGAACACAAACCACAAACACTCTGCTTGCACTCAGCCCTGACGTATTTCCTTTGGTGGTTTCCAGGCTGTAGCTGTGCTTCAGTTCACTCCTGGTGCAGTGTGTGAGTGTTCTGCTCCCAGCTCTGACCAAAGCTGGGTTTGCATCAGCCTGTGGAAATCAGAGTTTGGCCCAGGGAGTTCCTGCCCCAGCTCAGTTTCCTCTTCCAGGGCACACACAGGGCAGGTGATGCCTTAAGTTTTAAGGTTTTTTTCTGTTCTGCTTCAGTTTGCAGCTCTCAGCTCCATATTCAGTGTTATTGAGTTCTCCTCACAGGGCACTCAGACACAACAATTCTCTCCAGCCCAACATTCCAGGACAATCCTTCCCAACCTCAGCAAACCCAAAAGCACCAACAACGTCAAAAAGAGGAGGCCGAGCAAGGAGGATGGAACTCCATCATTCCCAGTGATCCATTGGCCAGTTCAGCTCCAGGTGCCAATGGAGCAGAACTTCTCCAAGTGTGAAACCCCGTGCCCAGGCCCCTTTTCTGTGCCCATCCCGAGGCCCATCCTGGCAGGGCTGCAGCCGGGCTCTGGCATTGCCAGGCTGTGCCCTTGGAAGGCCTTGCCATAAATCCCTACTTTATTCCTCTCCTTCTGTCCGGCCCCTGCTCCAGCTCACACTGATCAGGGATCACAGGCAACAGCAGAACAGATTCCCAAAGGGTTGGTCTCTTCTGCCAGGGAACAGGGATGAGAGGAAACAGCCTCAAAGTTGTGTCAGAGGAGGTTTAGATTGAGTTTGAGGGAAAACTTCATCACTGAGTGGGCTGCTCAGCCCTGGCACAGGCTGTGGAGTCACATCCCTGGGGGGCTTTCGCAGCCCTGTGCATGTGGCACTTGGGGACAGGGTCAGTGGTGGCCTTGGCACTGCTGAGGAAGAGCTGGACTTGGTGGGCTCAGAGGAATTTTCCAACATCAATAATTCTATGCATGTGTGATGCTGTGATGCCTTAGTCTAAGGCAGAAGGCTTCACTCGTGACCCCTCAGAGGCCCTGCAAGGGAAGCAGCCACACGTCCTTCATTTCAGCAGCAATTCAGCTGAGCTGCAAGCAAGAGCTGCAGAGGTTTCCTCTTTATGCCTGGAGCTCACCAGTTAAGGATGTGCTGCCTTTCACATTTTAGACAGGGATTTTCAGTGATGTTTGATGAACTTTAGGGGCCAAGCCTTTCACTCCAGTGGCTTCCACAAAATGGATCTCACTGATGCTCCCAGTCCAGGGGCAAGGAGAGACAGAACACACATTGAAATAGACCCTGTTGCATCCTTTTGAGGCAGCACAGAATCCCAGCATGGTTTGGGTTTGAAGGGACCTTAAAGCTCATCCCATCCCACCTTCCACTGTCCCAGGCTGCTCCAAGCCCCAGACACTGCCAAGGATCCAGGGGCAGCCACAGCAAATCTGGGCCCCCTGTGCCAGGGCCTGCCCACCCTCCCAGGGAACAATTCCTGCCCAAGATCCCACCTAAATCTCTGCTCTCAGTTTGAAACTGCTGCCCCTTGCCCTGGCACTCCAGGCCTATGTAAGAAGACACTCTCCTGCTTTTTTATGAGCCTCCTTTCCATGACAGCAATTAAAAAAAAAGATCTTATGCTAATGAACCGTTTCTTCCAGAACTCAGATTTGCTCATCTTTGAGTCAGGTGTGAGTCACTGTGCCTGAGACACCTGGAACAGCATTCTCCTTCCAGGGGAGCTGCCAGAGCCCAGCCAGCCCCAGCACCTCCCACCTGGGCAGCTCCCTGCAGGTTCCTGTCCTGCTCTGGGACCAGCTGGAAGGGCCTGGAGAGCCACAGGAAGGACGTGGTGCCCTGGTGTGACCCAGCTGCACACGGGGCTATGGGACAGTGCCATCCCCAGCTCCAGGGAAGGGATTTCACCTCAGTCAGTGAGTGTGAGACCACGTCTGCAAGGCTCTGTCCGGCTGGGGACCCTCCAGGCATGCAGAAGGGAAGAGAAACTGTAAGCAAGCCCAGGTGGGAGCACAAAAGGTTTGGGTGGATGGTGCAGAAAAGAAGGCAAATGCAATGTCCAGTTAAAGCTTTCAATTCCTGAAAGAGAATCCGGGGGGAAAATGGAGCCAGACTCATCTGAGGTGTAAAGATGAGAGTGTGGGTGGAAGAGTGGGGATAGGGGAAAATTCTGTTGGAAAACAAAGGAAAAATTCTTCCTCATGTGGTGGGACCTTGGTCTTTGGAAATATAAAACTTGGACACGCTCAGAGCTTCTTCTTCAGGCTGGCAGCTGTTTACTTGCAAGAACATCACAGGTTTCAACTATAAAAGCTTGTTTTCCATTTTGAATTTCTATCCCTGACAATCCTCACTGGGAACTGCCGAGGGCAACCTTCTCAACGCTCAGAAAATCCATGTGCTTACCCCAGAGTAGAAAGCAGATGTACACATACCTCTATATTTTATTATTACTATCATATTTTATGTCATAAATTGCTCAAGTCCACAGCAGGGGATAATGGACACTCCACTGACTATTGTACCATTTTCACTGGTGACTCTGGGATAAAATACCCATGAACAAGAGACAAATTTAGGCAAAAACTTCAAGGAATTTGTAAATCTATCAGCTGCCTCAATATTTAGAAGTTCCCCACAGCAATATTGGTCTTTTTTTTTAAATACTACCATTTTAGAGTTATGATTAAAGCCCATATGTCCATTCAGGAGTGAGTTTGACTTTCCCAGTTCCTCTGATCCAGATTTTGTCTTGAGGTGAATGACTCAGAATGACTGTACTGAGGATGTTTTTTTTTTTCCCACAGTAAATGTCAAAGTTCTGATCCAAAGAACTTGTATCTGTTCAGATAAGGTTTGAATCACGTCTTGAGAAAAAATTGCAAAAAATTGAAAATAAAGTAAAAATGAAAAAAGAATATGAAAAAAATATGAATCCAGATTTCACCTAAGATAGAGCAGAGAGAAAGAAAGTCCAGGGAGAGACTTGACTTACTGAGTTCAGACAATGTGAGAGTTAAAAGAAAAGCTGAATTGATCTAAAACTTGTCCCCAGTCTTGTGTGGTGGCTGTGATGACTCTCCAGTACCACCCCCGAGCCTAACGTCACCCAGTGACTGCAGCTCCACAGAAATGGGATGAAATGAGGCACTGCTGCCTCAAATCTCATTTTCAAATCTGAAAATAAAAGAAGACAGATGACAAATTCTTTGTTTTTTGGGACCCTGAAGCTGAGGACAGAAGTTCTTGGGAGATGCACGCCTTGCCCAAAGCCCATTGCAGGGTTTGGTGGGTAAACGGGTCGTGAAATTCCTCTGGAAATGCAACACAAGATGTCAGAACGGATCACAGTCATCCCTTCCAGATCGAACATTTTGTAACTCTCCTGTAACTGGGAACAAACCCCACATGAATTAAGGCTTTAATTAGAATAGAGAGAAGGGACTAAACTCTCTTTCCATACTTTGCCCTTGAGTCCCATCAGCGAAACCTCTCAGCAGTGGCATCGGGCTCTGCAAGTGCCCCCGGAGTGACAAATCCTCGTGGCACTGCCCTGGTGGTTTGGAAATGCCCCAAATGGCACCCCCATGGTTTCTGCTTTGGAAACGCCCCAAAATCTGCATGGCTGAGGCTCACTTTGGGCTGTGATGAGGAAGAGGCACAAAAAGCCACTAAAATAAGTGTTCGGGGGCTCTGCTGAGGCCTGGCTGTGGCTGTGTGTGGGTGGAAGGGTGGCTGCAGCTGGCAGCTGAACCTGGGCTGGGCAGAGCTCTCACTGGGCACTGCTCTGGGCGCTTTGTGCCATTCAGGGTTCATTAATGTGCCTTGGCCAGGTGAGGGTTGTGTGTAGAACTGCTCTGATCAGCTGCAAGTCTGGAATTTCTTCATGGAAAGCGTTGTCCAGCCCTGGCACATCTGCCCAGGACAGTGGTGGAGTCACATCCCTGGAAGTGTTCAGAAAAACATGTGGGTGTGGCACCTGGGGACAGTTTTGTGGTGACCATGGTGGTGGTGCTGGGTTGGTGATTGGACTTGGTGATTGCAGAGATCTTTTCCAGCCTTAATGACCCCATAATTCTATGATTCCCTAAGACAGCTACATCCCAGCAAAACCTGGGGGTCCCAGCATCTGGAAGGACATCAGGTTATCTGTAGTGCTCTCCCCTTTTTCAGGGTGTTAGATCTAACAAACAGCATTTTAAATGACGTTTCACAGGGCCTGGGTGACTTGTGGCACCGGGACACCCAGGACCAGCAGCTCCTGAGGCAGAACTCCCTCCTGTCGAGTGGGAGGATGCAGCAGCTCAGAAGTTGTTTCCCATGGGTGAAGATGACGGTGAGGGACTCGCACCTTCCCCACGGGCCCTCCTGCCCAGTGTCCTGCCACCTCACACTCAGTGATGCTCCACAGGGCTGGAGCCCCCTCCAAGCAGCTTCTCCCTGTGCTGGCTCTGGGCTGGGAGATGGTGTCACCCCGGGGAGCTGAAGAGCCCCAAGGCAGCTCTGTGCTCCCCTTGCTGGCTGGTGCTGTGCCCTGGGCAGTGCTCAGGTAGGAAAAAGCACCTGGAGACCGCAGGGGGATCACTTCTCTGCCAGCCTCCACCCACCTGAGCCCCTGGTGCTTCCTGAGCCAGGAGATCTGTTCTGTGGGGAACATTGTTTCATGGATTTGTTTTTCCTGTGGATTTCTCTCACCACTTGGTGAAGCCTCTGCAGACTTTTGGCGTTTGCAGTTTGCTCTGACAAAATGTTCCAAAGCTTAATCCTGCTGAGGGAAAAAGGCCTCCTGTAACTGGTTTTAAATTTGCCACCTGCTATTTTATTTAATGCAGCTTAGTTCTTGCATTAAGGGAGAACAAGCAATTAGACCTGAGTGACCTCTTCCAGCCACCCAGGACACCACAGAGCCCTTCTCCACCCTCAGTCATTCTTCTCCCAGGCTGGAGACCCAGGCTGGGTTCACTCACGTCTTCCTTTGTGGAAATTATTTTACACTTACTGGTTGTGTTTGTTACCTGCTCCCAAAATCCTTCTACTCCCCAAGAGAATAAATGGAAGGTGAGAGCATCTGCTTCATCGAGTTTTCAGATCAAGACTTTCGTGGCTTAAAGGAAAGACAAAGCAGCTGTGAGAGATGCAATACAAGTCTGGTGGTTAATGGGAACAGTAGCAAAGCCTAAAACTCTTCAGCCACTCCTTGATGGGCCAGACAAAGAGGGACACGATGGAGGTGAGGATTTGGGATACCTGGCTGATCTCACATCCCAGTCACCTCCTGCACTGGCTCCTCTCTGACCCCTCACTTTGGGCACCACGTCCCTGGACACGTTTACCTGCACAGCCTGCACAAACCCACCATTTCTGGTGTGGAGACCAATCCCATCTGGGAGAAATCACTGAGAATGATTAAAATGCTACTTCTTAACTATTCCTGAAGTATATCTTCGAGCATTCCCTTCCTGCACATAAGCCCTGGGTCGCCATCCAAAGACACTTCTGATATTGTTTTAGGGTGGCCCTTAGCTCACAGTCATGCAGGGGAACAGGCAGAAACCACCCCTGGGACATGTCAGGAACCTTTCGAGACTGGGCATTACCCTGTGTGCTCACTCTGGCCATTGACATCCACTGAACTGAACTTCCACTGAAGCTTGTTTTTCTCCAAAGCATTTGCCAAAACTTTAGTCAGTTGAATTCTAAAAACCATGAATCTGGAGAATTCTGCACATTCCTGATGTTTTCACTAACTTCTTCCTGTGGTTAAACATCACCTCTGCAGAACACACACCTCTGGGTTCTGACATGGGTTCTGAAGCAAAGGGCTTCCTGACCCTCACCCTGGGACTCTCCTGGTGCTGGAAGCAGAATGGAAAACAAAACTGCCCCAGGGAAATCCTCCTGTGGGTTGGCTTTGAGCTCTGCAGAGGAACCAGGGAGCTGCTGGATGCAAACACAGAGAGGAATTAAAGTGGCTGCTGGGCTTTGGGGTTTGCAGCACTGGGAACAAGGGGAGAGTTTGGGTTTTGTGTGAACAAATATCTCATCCCTTGTGTAGAGGAAGGAGTGAACCTTATGACTCAAACTGGATGAAAAAGTCAGAGCCTCTCCGTTACCTGCAGGGTACAGAGATCTACCTGTGCTGCCCAAGAATCACAGAACATAACACGGTTTGGGTTGGAAGGGACCCGAGGACCATCTTTGGAAGGAAAAGGTTCTTCCCCCAGAGGGTGCTGGGCACTGCCCAGGCTCCCCAGGGAATGGGCACGGCCCCGAGGCTGCCAGAGCTCCAGGAGCCTTTGGACAGCGCTGCCAGGGGTGCCCAGGCTGGGATTGTTGGGCAGGGCAGGGGTGGCACTGGATGATTCCTCTGGGACATCCTGGATCCTTCCAGCTCAGGCTGTTCTGTGATTCTGTGATCCAGTTCCACCCCTCTACCAAGGGCAGGGCAGAACACCTTCCACTGCCCCTGGCTTCCTTCAGGAAAATCCCAGATGGCACCTGGCACAAGGGACAAAACAAATCTCAAAGCAGGACCCATTCACACCGTTCCCAGGCTTTTCTCTTTAACCACATTCCCATTTTGGAAACCAAGAGCTTTACTCGTCCTGGAAATTCTTACCCTTCTAGACTGTTCTGTGACACAAGCTGGGCTGGGAAGTCCCAGGGCATTTCTCCTCCTGGAGAGATGGGTGCCAGTTGTTTTGCAGAGGGGACAGCCAGATTTGGGCCAGCATCAAAAATCTGAGTGTTGGGTGTAAGTGGCTTTGCCAGCCAGGCTGGGGGTGCTGGGGCCTCTCAGCCAGAACCAGGGGAGAACTCCCCTCCCTGCTGCAGGCTGTGCCTGTCAAGAATTGGGTACAGCTGGGGCACAGAGATCCAAGGAGAAAACAGCGAGTGATGGGATGGGGAGATCTCGGCTAAGAGCAGGGGGAGTTCCCTGAAGCACTTCCTGGGTACAGAAACCCTGCTTTTGGCCACTTTCACTGCTGCTTTTTGCCTTTTCTTCTTCTCCTTTCAGCTGCACCAACGTCCAGGTGAAGGATGATCTGTGCCCAGTGGTCAGAGTTATGGGGGTTTTTATTATCCAACTGATCTCATAATTACCACAAATTCTGGGAATTAAAGCCTTGCGGGGTGACATTTTTTGGTGACCTCTGCAGTGCCCCAGACACCGAGAGCGCTCGGATCAAGGTGACTCACCCTGGGAAGCAGAGCTGCCACAGCAGGAATTATTTCATCCTCACTCGTCAGAGAGACGTGGGTTTGCTGCGGGGAGTGAAGGATTCAGAGTTAGAAAATGGATAAATTCTGGATAAATTTTGGAAAACTGAATCATTTTAATGCTGGGCCACCTTTTCCCTCCAGCAAAGAACCACAATTAATGATGCATTTTATTCTGAAAACTGGGATTTTATCAGATGTCTGACCCTGCCTTTTGTGTTTTTATTTTTCAAGAGAGATAATTTCTTTCATTAGCCCAAAGGCTGGAGCTATGAGAGAAATCTTTCAGAAAAACCTTCTTTCTATAAAATGTACTGATGAAAAAACAGCCTCTGGTCACACTTTGCTCTCTGTGTGATCACTTAATGTTTTTAGGGATCCTTGTGGCCCCTAAAAGGAGGGAAACCTTGTCTGCACAGAGAGTTCTGAAGGAAAATGCATGTGCAGCCAGCAATTCCAGAATCCCAGGATCCCTGAGGTTGGAAAAGCCCTCCCAGCCCACGGAGTCCCAGCTGTGCCCAATGCCGACCTTGTCCCCAGCCCAGAGCACTCAGTGCCACCTCCAGCCCTTCCTGGCACACCTGCAGGGATGGGCACTCCAAGGCTCCCTGGGCAGCCCCTGCCAAGGCCTGAGCACCCTTTCCAGGGGGAAATTCCTGCTGCTGTCCAAGCTGAGCCTCCCCTGGCCCAGCCTGAGGCCGTTCCCTCTCCTCCTGTCCCTGTTCCCTGGCAGCAGAGCCCGACCCCCCCTCAGTGCCCCTCCTGGCAGGGAGTTGTGCAGAGCCACCAGGTCCCCCCTGAGCCTCCTTTGCTCCAGGCTGAGCCCCTTTCCCAGCTCCCTCAGCCCTTCCTCATGGACTGACTCTCTAATAACACCCAGCATGACTGCAATGACATCTTTGCTCAAAGCCAGGTCCCCAGACTAAGTCTGGATGAGACTCACAGAGTGCAAAGTCTGGCTTAAATCCAGGATGCTCAAGAAAAACAAACCCACCTCCCCCTCAGCTTTAGGTATGTGTTTATTTTTCTTAAAGCTGAGAAATCCAGCCAGCCCACACAATTTGCTGATGAAAATACAGGAAGGATTGGTGGCTCTTCACCAAAACACAACTATTTATTATCACTGAAACAACACCCCGAAGCTGGTGGAATTTCTGGTGGAAGGAGTCCCTGCCCATGCTGGATCAAGATGATCTTTAAAGTCTCTTCCAACCCAAACCCTGCTGGGATTCTGTGATTCAAGACCCTCTCTCACTGGCAATGAAGATCAACCCATCACCAGGAGGGGAATTGTCCTGGATGTACATAAGGAACCTCAAAATGCACGAACAGCGAATGAGATGTGCAGGGCAGTGGTGGAAAATAAACACCTAACATGAAATTTCTGATGGAAATGTGAAAAGCAGGAATACCAGGAACCTTGAGAGATTGTGTGGTCCATCTGCCCCGCTGAAAGACAACAGCTGACCCAGAAGTGTGTTCAGTAAATCTGGTCCAACATTCCTGGATGGCATCTCCATAAAACCGTTGTGCCTGAAATGAGCCCTTGTGCTTCGGAACCCTTCCTATCCTGTGGAATTTTAATTATTTTGGTGCTAATGGGTCTCTGTGTTCCCTCGTGGAAGGTGCCTCCACTTGGGTTTGGTGCTATCGAAGCACCAGGGGGAGGCTGGAGTTACACCAGAAATTGTAAGTATTCAGGCAGTAAAACAAACACCCAGCCTGGTGCATTCACGTGGAATACTTGGATTAAAGGCCAGACCTTTCAGGGAAGATCAGATCTATGTCCCCAGTGTGACGAGACAACGGCAACATTCACACCCCAAAAACTGGCTGTTTCCTGAGGAGCTCGTTAATGAAAGCAGTGAATAACTGCAGAAGCCAGAAAACATTTCCTTCATCCTCGGCGATGAATAATTGGTAACTTGATTTTTCAGAGGAGTCCTGTCCTCCCTTTTGCGGCAGCTTCATTTCGGTCGTTCCCTGCGCTCTGGCTCCCGAGGATGTGCGAGCCGGCCGTGGCTGCAGGCGGGGCCGGTTTCATTCCCCGGTGAGCCCCGGCCGTGCTGCCCCGGCTGCGGGAGAAATTACAGCGCTGTCACCACTGGTTCCGCAGAAACGCGCACTGGCTGCTGCCGTCTGTGCGCTCTCGTAAGGAGCGGGCTTCTCTCTTTCGCCGGTTTTCAGGAATTGAATGTTAATCCCGGTGGTTCTTCGCCCTTTTGCACGTCTCCTGCGGCGGGCTCGGGGGCTGCCTCACTCCGCGCCGCTTTCATTCCCATTTACCTTCTGTCCATCCTCCGCGATCTCTGCCAGCAGCCCTTGGGCTGCTCCTGCCCCTCTGCAAGTGCTCCCGGGGGAATTGGCACCCTGCCCTTACCCTGCCCTGCTGATTTTAAACCGTCTGCTTTATTAACTTCTAATTTTTTTCCCTATTCCCCCTGATTTTTTACTTTGCTGCCAATGTTAGATTACTTCAGGAAAAATAATTTCTAACAAAAACCCAAGTAAGCCATGCCTGGTCACACCATCTATCACTCCATGTGCTTCCCCAGCATTTGAATAACAGAGCAGCTCTTAGATCAATCTGCCCCTTGCTGAATGCAAATCACTTCTTGCCTTCCCATCCTTCTCTTTTGCTTTCCAAGCTTGTTCTGTTACCTTCTGTAAATCACCACTCTTGATTTTTTTTTTTAAATTTTTTTCATGCCCACCACAAAAGTGGGAATTTATGCCTGGTGCCTTCTAGTGCCCTTCTTGCCTAGTCATTGCATTGGTGAGGTTGGGAAAAAATAGAATTGCTATTTTGATTCCACCTGTAATGAACCTCACAGGTTCCTGAAATGTGACCTCCTGGGCATCGTCCTTGTGTGATGCCAGAATCATGGAATGGTTTGGGTTGGAGGGACCTTAAAGCCCACCCAGTGCCACCCCTGCCATGGCAGGGACACCTCCCACTGTGCCAGGCTGCCCCAAGCTCTGTCCAGCCTGGCCTTGGGCACTGCCAGGGGTGGGACAAGGAGACACCTCTCCCTCAGTTATTCCCAAGCCCACCTTGCTGAGCTCCAGAGCTTTCAGCTACAAAAACCGGACAAACAAAAGCAAATAAAACATCCCAGAGAACGAAGATGTTCAGCAGTGAAGGTCCTGCTCAGTGGCACTTCTTCTCTCCTTGAAATGATCCCCATGGACACTACGGGGAGTGTGATGTTCCCACAGGTTCCATAGGGCTCTTTGGGCAAATCCACAAGACAGACAAAAGTCAGATATTTCATGGTGGGGAAAGTATTTTGGGGCAGGGCTGAGACCAAAGAGCTTCTCTTCACCTTCCTCCCAAGTTCTGCCTCTCTGCCTGCGGTGCATCCCCAGCTCTCCATCCCCTCCTGCTCCCCCAGAGCAGCCACCAGCTCCTCCCTGACCCGCTTTGGGCACCACCTTCCTCAGCCTGGCCACCTTTACCTGGGCAGCCTGCACAAACCCACCACTCCTGGGGTGAGAACCAGCCAGAGCTGGGAGAAACTGCTGAAAACACAACCCCTAGAAATGTCCAGGGAGTGTCTGCAGCTGGGAGTGCCTCACAGAGGAGCTGCTGCAGCGTCTCTTGGGGTCATCCCAGACACTTGAAAGGATAAAACTGTGAATGGTTGGAAGCCACGGGGTCAGGTCTCCTTCCAGGCACAGGGTTCCCTGTGGATTTGGGACAGGAGGAGGTCACACCTCTCCTCCACAGGATCCCAATGTACTCCTAAGAGACAGGAACCTGGACATCTTTGAGACACAGCAGCAGAGCCAAGCAGAACCTGCCCAGACACCAAACCCACAGACAGCATTGCCCAAAGCAGATTCTCCTTCTCCTAGCTTTGCCTTCTGAGCTGTTTGGTTTTTGTCCTTTGTGGAGACTGCTGTGCCAGGATTCAGCTCTGCTGTTCCCTCTTCCTGTCCCTGCCTGGGGCAGGCAGGGCAAACCTCACACCCCACAAAAGGGCTAGAAAACATTTCTAAGCCCTGGTCAGTTCTGGACTCCACCTTCAGATTTTGGAGATAAGATACTGTATTTAGAGCAATTAAATTAAATTCATCATATTTAAGTTCAAGAGGGGAAGTGCTTCTCTGTTTCATGTAAAGGTAAGGAATTAGTGATCAGCTGTGACAGAGGTAACATCATTAGGAGCATTTTAAAATAAAAATGAGCCAGAAAAGCTTCTGGAAACAGCTGCTCTGATCTAAAAACTCATGAAAATATTTGAAGTACTACGAATCTCTGCAGTCTGGACATGGCCTGGCCCAGGCAGCCCTGGCCTTGCCCCAGGGGCAGAGTGGGAGACAAAGTTTATCATGGAGACCATCCCACTGAGTCATGAGGAGCAGAAAGGACCCCCAAACACTCCCCACAGACCCCAAGTCACGAGTTCTCCACCCCTTTAGAGCTTTGGGCCATTTGCATCTCAGCATCAATTCCCCAATTCAAACTTTAGCTCATGATGGCATTTCCCCAGCTCCCCCCCCTTCTCAAGGGGTTGGGTTGCACATTTTGGGCCCAGGACAGTCTGGGTGTCCTTGGAGAGCAGCCTTGGAGAGGCTTTGTTGTGTCCCTGTGAGCGTGAGAGAGCAGCAGCTCCCAGGCTGCAGAACCCTGCAGAGTCACACCCTGAGCACTGCAGGGCTGGGAAATAGCAAAGGTAAAACCCAAGGTATCAAGGACAGCAAGGCTGATCCAGAGCAAAACTTTATTACCAAACCCAGGCTTCAGGGAGTCACAGCAGCCCAAAGAGTTCAGCCAAGCCAGCACACGGCCATGGGGTGGGGAGAGACGGACATCAGAGCAGAGATTGTACTGCCCTTCCCTCAGAGGCAAGAAAAGCAGCCGGAAGAGGTGGCAGCAACACCACTCGCGCTGAGCAGTGGGACAGACAGACAGACGGAGTTACCTGGGCCAGTTCCCCTCGCAGGGCCGCGGGAGCAGTCCGTGCCCCTTCAGGGAGCTGCCACAGGGAGCTCATGGCAGCAGCAGCAGGGCCAGGGCCAGCAGGCCCAGCACAGACCACGGCAGGCCCAGCACAGCTTGGTTTGGCTCAGGCGCCACCCTCTCCCCCTCAGCAGGGGAGCACCTCTTTTTCCAAGCGTAATATTTTGCCACAGCCACGTTGGGGTTGCCCTGGGCAGGGTCGAACCACATCTGGATGCAGCGGCCGCTGCCCCGGCGCTCGGGGCTGGCCTTGAAGGAGTGGGACCAGATCTTCTCACACAGGTCTTTGGGCCTGGGGAACACCTCGCTGAAGGGCCTGCACACGAAGCCCCAGGGACAGCGGTTGGTTCCTGGGGACAGAGCAGCAAAGCTCAGGGACAGCACTGGCACAGCCCTTCCCTGCTGTCCTTCCCCCGGCACCAGCAGGTCACCTGCCCAGCCCAAAGCCACACTTGGGCAGCGGGGGCTTGCCCACCCCAGAGGAGGGACAGAGCTCCGGGGTGGTGGCAGCTGTGACACTGCCGGGGACCTGCCGGGGGGCTGAGGGAAGGTCCCCGGAGCCCACCAACCTGTTGCCCAGTTCCAGCCTTTGTGCCAGTTCTCTTTGCAGGTGAGGGCATCCTTGCAGTCCTCCCACCACTCCTCGCAGTCCTCCTTGCAGAGGGGCACGTGGAGAATCCTCTCCCGACGCCAGCTGCTGTCAGCCTGCAGGACACAGCACCCCGCACGCTGGGGAGGGCCCTGGGAAGCCAGGGGCAACATCTGCCACACCGCAGGACCCTCCCAGCCCCTCCCATGGGGCTCCACAGCCCATCCCAGAGCAGTTCCAGCCCCAGCAGAGATGTGCCTGGACACAAGGAGTTCTTCCATCAGTCAGAGGCCAGAAAAGTCCTTGGAATCTTTCTACCCTGTGGGAGAACTTGAGACATCCTAGATATTGGAGAGAAACTCCTCCCTGGGAGGGTGGGCAGGCCCCAGATTTGCTGTGGCTGCCCCTGGATCCCTGGCAGTGCCCAAGGCCAGGTTGGACACTGGGGCTGGGAGCAGCCTGGGACACTGGGAGCTGTCCCTGCCCATGGCAGGGGGTTGGAACAGGATGAATTTAATGTCCTTTCCAACCCAAACAGTTCCATGATTCCTTGATCTGGTCCTACCTGGTCAATCCAGGGCCCCAGGTTGGGTGAGCACTCGTACAAGCAGGTGTCCTGGATGAAGTGGCGCTTGCATTTGGGGGGCATCACCCCACAGTGGTTCCAGTTGAAGTTGTAGAGGTTGGATTGGTCCCTGTGGGCTTCCGAAGTGGTGTTGGCTGTGCAGCAGGCGTTGTCCTTCCAGGGAGAGCACTGCAACACAGCGGGGACAGGCTGGTGCAGCCGGGCAGGCAGGAGCAACAGGAGGGCAGAGCCCACAGCAAAGAGCCCTCAGCAGCCACAGCATTTTATTCATTTCTGCAGCAAACCCTTGGTCTCTTCGGGTTTAGGAGTTCAGCACTGCAGCAAGGCAGAGCTGCAGGAGGAGCAGATCAGACCCTCAGCAGGAATTAGTTCCAGCCTCAGGAACAGAAACAAACCCCCTCTTCCTCCTCCGAGGGCACAGCAAGAGGAATCTCCCATCCCGAGAGGGAGCAGAGGAGCCTTTCCTCACCATCCTTCCCCTTGCAGTGCTCTGGGGTGCCCGAGCCTCAGGAGGGGGCTGGAGAGGGGTGACACTGAGCTGACAAATCCCCCTCCACTGCCCCTGCTCCGGCCATTTGCTGGAAGAAGGCAGCAAGCAGACAGACCTCACAGCCAGCACAGGCTTTCTCCCTGGGGCGAGTGGTGGCCAAGCCCAAACCCACGAGGAGGCAGCTCCAGGGGCCCAGGCTGTGCCAGCCAGCCCAGCAGCAGCTCTCACCTGGTCATACAGGCTCCCCTCGGGGCCAGGCTCGCGCTTGTGGTGTTTGGCATCCATGCAGACGTTCAGCAGCGGGTCCTTCAGTGCCACCGCGGCATCGGGGGCCAGCAGGGCCAGCAGTGCCACCCGTGCCAGCAGTGCCAGCTGTGCCAGCTGTGCCAGCCCCACTGCCATCCCCACGGCCAGCCCAGGGGAACGGAGCTGTGTGCACAGGGGACAGCACAGGGTGGGTACACAGGTGTGCAGAGGGGACAGAGCTGTGCAGAGAGGGGACAGAGCAGGACAGAGAGGGGACAGAGGTGTGCAGAGGGGACCGAGATGGAGGAGATACAGAGCTGAATGGAGAGGGAACAGCACAGGAGAGGGGACAGAGCTGTGAGAAGAGGACAGAACTGTGCAGAGAGGGGACAGCACAGGAGAGGGGACAGAGCTGCGCAGAGGGGACAGCACAGGACAGGGTTTGTTTGGCACAGGCAGCAGCGAGGGAGGTGCTGAGGAGGTTGGGCACTCCTGAGGAGCTGGCAGCAGCTCGTGGCACCAAGGACACAAAGGGCAGCCCCCCCGAGCCAGGCTCAGGGTCAGCCACACCTTATCATCAGGATAACACTGGGGACAGACAGCCCTGGGAGAGCTCGGAGGGATCAACAACTCATCACCCCTGGGGGAGGAGGGGGTGCTCTGTGACACCCACTCAGTCTGGGGTCCTTTTGCCACCCCACCCCTTCAGAGAGAAGCTGCCAGCTCCAAACCCGCACCAAGGCATGGGGAGTCCAGGGATCTCTCTGTGAGTGCTCAGAGGGGCAGGGAAGGCACCAAACACCAGCACCTGGTGTGGGCCAGGAGCTGCAGGAGGCCCATGTTGACTGCAGGAGTATGCTAAAGACAGGAAAACATTTTCTTTATCTGCATCTGAGACGTGGAAACTCTCACCTGGGGTGTCCAGCAGAGACCTGGATCATCAAAGGATCACCAAAGGGTTTGGGGTGGAAGGAATCTTAAAGCCCATCTCATCCCATGCCTGCCATGGAACACCTTCCACTACCCCAGGCTGCTCCAGCCCTCCAGCCTGCTCTGATTTGAGCAATAAAAGACATTTTACACCAACCTGCCTTGGTCTCCTCTGCCTGCCTAGAGGCTGGGACCAATTTTGTAGTCATTTTCTAAAAAAAAAAAAAACCCAAACAAAAATCAACCCCAAACCAACCAACCAACCAACCAACGAACCAAGAAAATTCCTTTCCATTCCTTGTTGACACAGCACAAGGGTCTAAACCAGACACCTTTTAAGAAGAATTTTGCAAAACACAGAAGCAAGACAAAGCATTTACCCCATTAAAACAGCAGAAAACACCCCAGAAAAAGCAGCTACAGGTCCAAGGAGACAGACACAGAAACCTGAGAAGTGGGAAGCAGCTAACTTGCATTCTAAGTGCATTTATGCCCCCAAATCAACTGTCAACCTTACCAGCCTGAAAAGCCTCTAAACTGCCTACACCACCTTCAAACTCTCAGCTCAGCACCTTCCTGGGGCAGCTTTAATAGGAAAGCTTCTGGCACAGGTGCTGGCACAGGGGAGGAACTCCCCCCTCTCTGTGAGGAGATTTGACTCGTGCCACTCTTTGTTGGCACAGGGTGTTGGAGATGGAATAGAAATCCCTCAGAACCCCGTGCACACAGGCTCAGAGGCAGAGAGGAATGCAGGGGCTGATTTGAAACCTTCGGAGAAACTGAGATACAGAAAGCCACACCAACATGAAGTAAGAATGTAGATTTGGTTTTAAGCAAATTGAAATATCCCTTAAAGTGCCTTAAGCACATAAGAAACTGTATTAGTTAGTGGAAAAACCCTAAAGTCCAGTTTAAAGTTCAGTAGCATAACCTTTTACAAAATTAACTGAACTCCAGACATAACAAAAACACAGCACAGTGTTGTGAGATAGAAAGATAGAGTGTGTGCCAGACCCTGTGTGAGAAGTGACACCATTGTCATACAGCTGTGTTAGACCAGGACAGGTGCAAAGGGATTGTAACAGAATCGTGCTTGTAGCTCCTTGGATGATTTGTGAATGTAATGCATTGTACTGGGGCTAGCAGAGAGCTTCTGCCTCAGCTTCTGCACCTTCAGCTTCAGCTTCTACTTTGCTTCTACTTCAACTTCTGCCTAGGATATGGAGACTTTATACAAGAAGGCTTTGAGCACAATGGCACAGACTGTAACGCCTCAAACTTCTCACCCTGGCGGGACTGACTGTGCTGTGCAATAAAAGACTTTTGCAACAAGCAACAACTTCTCCTCATCCCTCTGTTGACCCGCTACAACCTCGGCACAGGGGACAATGTTTTGGTGACAACTGGCTCCTCCAGCCCCTTTCACAAGCAGCACCTCTTGCCTAGGAAACAATCCCGTGTTTCTTTCCCCAAGCAGGTGCCTTTTCAGCCCTGGCCCTTCACAACAAGCCCTATTTCCTCTACTCTCCCTGCATCAGGCAGCTGCGGTTGGGACCACTGCCTGAGGCAGAGGAGGCCAGGAGAGGCTGACCCAGGGCTCTGGGTATGGAATAAATAATGGAATAAATGCAAAAGGCAGCAAAGGACACACAGGCTGCTGCCTCAGAAGGAAGAATAGCAACTCCCACCACAAACCAGAGATGCAGGTGCTGAGGGGAAGCAATGAACCTCCTTGTAACTCCTGAGCACATCCATTGGTGCTAAAAGCTTCACCAGAGCCCATGGAAAGCCCTTGCCCTCAGCATGGGGCAGAGTCTTCCTCCTGGAGCAGGTTTGGGGCTGATTTGCTCTTTTCTTCACTCACATCACTGATGTTTCACTGATGAATCACTTGTCTAAGGAGAAAATATTTCTAAATTTCGTGTGTGAGCACTTTGGGCTCTGGGAGACCCTTCTTTGGTGATCACAGAATCATTGAGGCTGGAAGAGACCTCCCCACCTTGTCCCCAGCCCAGAGCACTCGGTGCCCCCTCCAGGTGACACCTGCAGGGATGGGCACTCCAAAGCTCCCTGGGCAGCCCCTGCCAAGGCCTGAGCTCCCTTTCCATGGGCAAATTCCTGCTGCTGTCCAAGCTGAGCCTCCCCTGGCCCAGCCTGAGGCCGTTCCCTCTCTTCCTGTCCCTGTTCCCTGGCAGCACAGCCCGACCCTCCCTCAGTGCCCCTCCTGGCAGGTAGAACACAACCTCGTGCTTCTACCCGCTCACATTGGAGGTGTCACTGAGCAGACCTTCCCCCATCCACTTCTGACCCTTTGCCACCTCTGCTGCCTCCACAAGAAGAGTTTTGCCCCTCGAGGCACAGGACTGTGGCACTTTCAGATGCCCTGCACTGTCCTGGCCACGTTTCCCGCTCCTTGCCAGGGAATTTCTAATATCTGGTTTGTTTTTGGAACTGCTGATCACTGAACTGTGTTGTAACATTGTCAGAGCAGTGACAGCTTGTTCCTGAGAGATAATTGTCAGCCACCAGCCTGTCATCTTCCATCTGACGTGTTCTCCCCAGTGCATCACTGTGTGTTCATCTCAACTGCTTTTCCTTTGAAATCTGTTGTTTTATTGTTCTGTGACTCAGCCGTACCAGTGTCACTTCCCACTCTTCTGTAGAAGGGAGCACCCAGGACTCATAGGTACCCATGGTCATAAAAGGGTGGCAAAAGCCAGAAGGGTCCCAAAAGCAAAGCTCACCACGTTTTATCGGCCAACTCCCCACCTGGCGTGGAAATCAACGCAAGTTCTACCCCTACTTTGTAATGATGAGAGAAAGAAAAGAGTAAAATGAAAGAGGGAGGAAGGAGAGTGTGAAAAGAGAGATTGCATAGGAAAGGAGATCACCAGTCTTGGCTGCAGCACTGATCCAAACAGGGAGGTCCTGGGGCTCTGCCTGGGCTTTGGGGGACACTTTTTAAGGTAAGTTTTCCCCACCCTGACATTGGGTTTCTTGCTCTTCATGTACCTGTGAGCATGTGCAGTCTGTTCTTCTGGGCCTTTCTGGAAATGGGTCGAGGGGCTTTGGGGCTCTTTTGGCAGATCCCTCTCTGCTGGATGAGCCCTCAGTCAGCAGTTGATGCCCCCTCCTTGACCCCACTCCTGCCCTGGAGCTGTCCTTTGCGTTGTTTGGTCACCACGGACCAGAACAGGGAAGTTGGCCCCAAAACGGGGCTGCCCCAGAAGGGTGCTGCCCCTTCCCGGACACATCCTGGTCTAATCCTGGTTTCGCTTTCTTGCTCCAGTGGACGTTGAGAATTTGAGGCACAGCAATGCATTCACTCCTTCCTGCCCAGGCTTCTGCACCACGGTCCTCTGCAGATTTTTCCAGCTGGTCCCGGAGCGATTTAGTACCATCAGAGACTTGCTTGCCTTGATGTTTTCCCCTCCTTTTCCCAGAAAAAATCTGTTGAAAAGCAGAAATCATAGAATCAGAGGAGTGTTTGGTTGTGAGGGACATTAAAGGTCATCCAATTCTAGCCCCCTGCATGGGCAGGGACCCCTTCCACTGTCCCAGGTTGCTCCAAGCCCCAGTGTCCAGCCTGGCCTGGAACACTTCCAGGGATGGGGCTGTGACCTTTTCCCACACAGACACCGTGTTCACAGCTGTGCAGATCCCCCCATCTCTCCAAAAGTCTTTCCAGGCTGTCCCATGTGACTGTGCAGACCTTGTCCCTGCAGGGGGAACTCGTGCATGGCACAGTGCAGAACACAGGAATCTCTCCCTGTTGTCCTGCTTGTACCCCTGTACACCCCCACTACCTAAATATACTGCAGTTTTCCACACCAGACGCTCATTCTTTGCTCTCTTTGTCACCTTCAAACCACTTTTGTCCCTCTCTGAGCTTGTCTTTCCTCAGCTGAGCATTCCAGAGTTGTTTGTAGCCATGAGGTCTCTGGTACCAGCCCGTGCCCGTCTCTCCTTGCCCTGTGCCCCTCTGTGCCCCACCCTGGTCCCCTCTGCTGGAGGCCCTGCCATCCTGCCAGGTAAGGATTTCTCTGCTCTGCCTCGCTGTGTTGAGGTCCTGAATCTCTCTCTCCCTCAGCACAGAATTTTGCTGTTCTCTGTGTCCAGCCAAAGCCACGTTGGCACCGTGCAGTGAGGAACTAAAGGGCCACAGCCATCAGCTGAAGGGAAGTTGTCTTCCCTGCTAAAGCTGGTACAAACAAAGCCCCGGGACAAGTCCACAGACAGCAAAGCTGGCACGGCTCGGTTCCCTGAGGCCTTGCAAGCTCGGTACAAAGCCCGTGGCCAGCAGTGGCCGTGCCGTGGGCTCAGGGTGCTGGGCCCGTGTCACAGCTCTCAGCCAGCCTGGGGGCAGAGTCGTGGAAAGATGGAAGGGTTTGGGCTGGGAGGGACCTTCAAACACATCCAGTTCCACCCCTGCCATGGGCAGGGATGGCCCCCACGAGAAGAAAGTAAAGTTCCAGAAAACAACCAACCAAAAAATCACTTCAGTCTGTGTCAGAGGGACTCCTGCCTGCCATGGGGAGGGTGTTTCCCTGATTGCAATTTCCTGGGGGAGGCTGGAAGTGGCTTCAAGGCTGAGAGAGTGGGATTGCAGACAGAGATGGTTGGGCGCTGATCATCTTCCTGCAATCGAAACAGTTCACAAACTGTGAGATATGAGGATGCTTAGAAAGTCAATCCCACAGAATTCAAACACTCAGCTGAGTCACAACAGCTCCTTGCTATCATTAACCATAATTATCAGGAATAAACCAGTGCCTGAGGACAGACTGTGCTGTTGCCTTGGGCCTGAGCAGACTTGTCCCACAGATTTTGGGTTAAATTTCGTTTGAATTGGTGCTTTTATTCCATATGAGGACTATCTGACCAGAAAGGAGAACTGGAAAAGGACTTGGGCTGCTGGTGGGTACCAGGGACCCCAGGAAGGTGGCTGGTGGTGGCTCTCTGGGGGAGCTGGGGCTCTCAGGCTCTGCAGGACTGGTTTCCCAGCAGCCCCACACTGGTGAGAGCAGGGCCAGGCACTGGGGCTGGGCCTCCCAGTCCAGCAGCCAGCGATGGGCTGCAGCTGCTGCAAGGGCTCTGGGGGGTTTTATTTCCAATCCCCCTGCTTTAACCTCAATGAGATATATTCCATCCACACTTTCTCCACCACTGGGGACCTCAAACACCGGCACCTCCCACACCTGGGCTGTGCCAATCTCCAATATTGCAGTGATCAGCCTGTCCAAGATTCACAAATTTGTGAAAAATGCTTCTCCCACTGCTGGCGCTCTCATGGCCAACATCTGCCTCTGGTCCCATCGTGATGAATCCCACTGTGCACAGAGCAAAAACCAGTCCTGGACCACCAGACAGCTGCAAGAAGCCAAATGTGACCCCACAGTGATGGCAGGAGCTGGGCTGGAGCTGGGGGTCTGCCAGGATGGCACGAGTGCGTGGGCAGAGCCTCACAGGGGTGCTGGGGTCTCACAGCTCAGAAATTTCGACAGCAGAAATTATTTAAAAATTGAAGGGCAAAATGCTGCCAGCTGGAATAACTGCACAGACTTTGGTGATACAATTCCACCTGAGAGTTGTGAATTCTCATGGTGGTGAGAGCCTCAGGCTGGGCCAGGGGAGGCTCAGCTTGGACAGCAGCAGGAATTTCCCTATGGAAAGGGAGCTCAGGCCTTGGCAGGGGCTGCCCAGGGAGCTTTGGAGTGCCCATCCCTGCAGGTGTGCCAGGAAGGGCTGGAGGTGGCACTGAGTGCCCTGGGCTGGGGACAAGGTGGGCATCGGGCACAGCTGGGACTCCATGGGCTGGGAGGGCTTTTCCAGCCTCAGGGATTCTGTTCAGTGATTCTCTGCTTCTGTGGTCTTTGAGGTCCCCTCCAATCCAAGGCATTCCATGATGCCATGACTCTGTCTATGCCATTTTTATGCTCAGATGTGGCTTTGTGCATCGCACACCTAATGTGGTTAATTTGGAGAAATGCCCATAGCCTGAGTGATGTCACCACATAAATATTTGAACCAAACATAATTTCCTCTATTGATTTCCCTTCCACAGAAAGGTCTAATGGAGAATGAGGCTGTGCCTGCTTTCTTTGCTAAAAAAAGAATGAATAAATACCTCAATAAAGTCTAAAATGCTGTAGCAGAGTGCTGGATATCCACTGCTATTGTGCCAGGGATATCAGCAATTTCCATCAGTTAATTAGGGAGCAGAGCCCACAGGGATCCCAGGGATCAGGCAGGGGTTATCAGTGAGAACAGCTATTCTTGTGGGCACAAAGGAGAGTTAAAGATTAACCAGCAGAGCAAACGCAGCTCCCAGAGATTGGCAGCTCCAGGACCAGGGGGGGGGTGTGCAGAGGGGCTGACAAGGGAGGGAGGTCCCACCTCGAGGCCTGAAGGATCATCTCAGGCAGACTGTGAGACCCACCAGGAGATGGGTTTGCCATGGGTCTACCTGGGGTTTCCAGGCACAAATGTAAAGCCATACCAGAGAATCATGAAATCATGGAATCATGGAATCACGGAATCGTGGAATCATGGAATCGTGGAATCATGGAATCATGAAGTGGTTTGGGTGGCAAGTGACCTTAAGGATCATCTCCCCCCACCCCTGCCATGGGCAGGGACACCCCCCACTGTCCCAGGCTGCTCCCAGCCCCAGTGTCCAAGCTGGCCTTGGGCACTGCCAGGGATCCAGGGGCAGCCACAGCAAATCTGGGCACCCTGTGCCAGGGCCTGCCCACCCTCCCAGGGAACAATTCCTGCCCAAGATCCCACCCATCCCTGCCCTCTGGCACTGGGAAGCCATTCCCTGTGTCCTGTCCCTCCAGGCTCTTGTAAATATTCTCCCTCCATCTGGGAGGTCTTTTGCAACTTTAATGATTCCATGATTCCTGGGGCAGGGAGCTGGTGATGGTTGTACACTCTGGGCCTCCCCAGGGCATGTGGGTCTGACAGAGGCTTTGCTGAGGTTCCTCTACAGAAGCTGTGCAGGAGAGAAACCTCTCATGGGAAATCCTGGACTGCTCCCTGCTCCAGGAAAAGGAGGAATGTGACAAAAGAAGAAGAACAGAAGAAACATCCCTTCCATGAAGGTCCTGACATGGCACCAAGAGCCTCTGGGTGCATCTGGCCATGGGACAACCTGTGTGATTCCTGGATTTGTGGTCTCCAGTGGGGAGGGGGTTCCTCTCCTCGGTGACCTGGGGACACCCCACTGCAGGCTGAGGCCACAGGGTGATGGGGACAGCAGGGACTGGAGCATCCACATCCCACACCCCACATCCC
>WEKY01032816.1:0-12537 GCA_013390045.1 Picathartes gymnocephalus
GGGAAAAAAATTAACTCCCAAGGAGTGTTCCAGATTGAAGGACATTCTGCACAGCCACACCATTACAGTGACTGACACGCAGGTTTGCCTGCTCCCTTCTCTGGTTGTTTTTCAATTTCTTGTGGACCAAGGCCCCATTTCTAAGGAGGTATGTCAGACTGTAAAGTCTGGTGTTTGTTTCTAATGCCAGGATTCTAGGACACAGCTTCTGTTCAAGTTTATTCTTGAACTGGTCCCAGACTTCCTAGCCCATCCATCAGACCCCCCCCTCTTTACTTTGCTTGTGGCAACTGTTCTCTTCTAGATTAGACCTTTCTGGGGGAAATGTAGAAGGAAGCGAGGTTCAGCTAAAGAATCTGATATATCTGAACACAGATTTCATGTTGGAAAAAGACAGGCTGACCTGTGATAAATAAGCCATTTATCAAGTTCTGTATCAGTTCATTTCATGATATGCCTCCATTAAAGTGAAAATAAGTAGATTCTTATCTCTCTCCAGTAAACTTGATAAGAAGAAACAAGGATTATCACTCTTTCACAGGTTCCTCATTTAGGACAGACAGTGCTTAGAAACAATGGATTAAAACCTGCTTAGGCTGTAGCTTAGCAGGTTCTCTACTTCTACAAATCCATTCCAGCACTGCATTTTGGTAACCAACATAATGCTTGAACTGGTAATAATATTGTCTAATACAATTTTTAGCTTCCATTTTTGAAGACCATAAATCCCATTAGCTGAGCTGTATCTGCCATTGATTTTGTCAAAAGGTAACAAAGGAAGTTCTGATCCAAATCAGTGATAAAATGTGTGGTGAGAATGGTAAGACTGTATCTACCTTAGTGCATGGAGCTGATTGCACTCTGATAACTCATCCTGGTACTTCAGGAATTGGGAAAGATGGGAAGCAGTTAACATTTCTTTGGAAATTAATTGAGAGAATCTCCTTGTTCTTAATGCAGCTTTTAGTACCCAAACTGGCCCAAACCCTTCATTAATTTTATCTGTTCATAACTAATTTCCTACATGCCTCTCTCTCTTTCCTTTGGTGCTTTGCCATTTTTCCTGAGGTGAAGACACCCAGCAGGAACAGGAATGCTGGGGGACACGCAGACCACTGTGTGATACAGAAATGCACTCCTGCCTGATGCCTGCAACATCCAGTTAGGAACAACTTGCTCTTCTCTGGAGATGGACTCCCAAAGCATCTTTATGAGCTGTGTGTGTCACAGTTCACTGCAGCACACAGCAAATCCTGCTGCTGTGACAGAAACTAGGGGCTACGTGCCAGAGATCTTGCAAAGCAATGTCTCTCTCTCCAAACTTCCCTCATTAAGTAAAACAGGAAAAAATAAATATATATCTTTATTATATTGCTGGGTTTGTTTCTACCCCAGGAAGTAAAGTTTCCCGGTAATGAACTTTTTGTGAGTTTGCTGAAATGTGATTCACACAGACTAAAACATCTGATGAAAAATGGATGCTGATACAAGATTTTACTTTTATTTATTAAGGCAACCCCACATCTTACACAGCATTTGCTTCAGCCTCACCCAGACAATCTGGAAAAAATCCCAGTAAAAGAACATTTTTCAAGACTGTATCTACTCATTACATTTCAAGTCATAGGTTTTTATAGGCACCTACAGATTGAGTGGACTGAACACAAGGTGAAAATTAAGTCTAGAATGCTTCTTTGCTTCCTTGTCTGCCTGCACATGCAAAGATGTGCACAAACACATGAAAAATATTCTCAGTTTATTTTAACTCGTCTCTAATAGCTTCATTTTTTTAAAGGAAGATGTAAAATTATTTTTTAAACCCAGCAGTGGATTTTTAAAGCAATATTTCTGGGTGTGATTTTCTTCTGTAAAAAGAAGGTCCAGGCAGCAACAAAAAAGCCACAATGAGATTTACCACAAAAATATTTAGACTCACAGTCACTTAAAAAAAATAAAATAACCCCACATTGAAAAGTATATATTTTTTTGTTATAGAAAATAACTTGTTTTCTGTGAACTTGTGCAGAAATAGAGCAAATTATACCCCTTTGCTAATGATAACACTTCCCTGAGAGTGATTTTCAATGGGAATCAGCCCATTTTTCCCAGGTTTAGGCATTGTGTTAGCGTTTGAGAGAGAACAAAGGGCAATTTTTTGTTGTTGCAGCAAGCACCTGATGAATTTTAGGCAGGTGATTAAGGATTAACAAATATCAATCCTGACATCCCATCAGCTGACACAGATATTGGAAGAAACTAAGCACTCCCTGAGACTTCCAAACTTGCCGTTTCTAGGCATGGTTCTGAGAGCCAACTCATGGCCAGCGAGAATTAAAGAGTAAATTGGCGGCTTGAGCAGTATAACCAACTGATCCCTGTGTTAGCCTCACAATATGCTTAACAGGATTTCCAGCTTGCAGCTCCCCCCAGTCCCATCGGATACACAGCTCTGGGATATCACACTTCTGGGATAACTCCTTGCCAAGTCAGAAGTGCACCCTTTCTAAAAATCAGAATGAATAGGTAATGCAACGGGGAAGAGCCAAGCAATTCCAAACCTTGTCTTGTATTTCTTGGTGGAACAGGAGGATTTTAAGTGAATGCATCAAGCATCTTAAAAGCTAACAACAGCTTAGCAGGTTAAATGTGAAATAGGTTTATCAGCTCAGTGTAGTGCTCTTCATGTAATTATGTTTTTACAGCCTGGTTAGGGGATGGTATTGGAGAAGAGCTTGTGATGTCAGAGTGGGGAGGGCTTAGGAGCAGGGATGAGAGCTAATCAAGACAAGTTCAGTTTGTATTTAAAGTAAAGGCAGCGTTAGTTAAGGCAGTTTTTGACATCTTAATCTTGATGTGTTTTAAAAGCTGCCAAACACATGACTGAGGCAGCCTGGAAGGAAGATTCATAGAGAAGGGACACGTTCCTGGATGTTCATGGTGGCTTCATTGTACCCAAAACTATGGTCTGCACAATAGAGGTAAGTATACATGAAATAAAAAGTGTTGGGTTTTTAATGTAAATGGTGATGAAACACCTGTTAAGTAATACCAAAAGGTGTGTGATTTTTCAGATTAAATAGGCAAGACTTGTCTCACGGCAGAAATGGAGCAAACTTGTTTGTGGTGACTTTATTTAAGAGCAGCACTTGAGAGCACAGAGTAAAGTTAGGAATAAGCAGGGTGATATAGAAAATGTAAAGTATGTGATTATTCTGATTTCTCAGTAATCTGCTATAGGTATCCTTATGGGTAAATAATTCTGCATATTCAGGTGCAAATGCCGTATTTCTTCTGACATAACTTGACCATTTAAAAAATATTTAAAGATCTGTTTTGCAAATGGAGGATTTTACTTTGGGAAGGCTTGTCATTGCATATTCAGTATTTTTCTAGAAGACTTTGGATTCAGATTGCGTTGCTTGTTATATATGCACAAACATTTCCCTGTCTTGTCTATCCATAACAAAATATTCTTAAAAGCTAAGTGGTTGTTACCATCTATATCTTAATCTTGGTGCTAATTTGTCTTTTAAAGTTTACCACCTATATCTTAATCTCTGTGCTAATTTATCTTTTAAAGTACAACAGAAAAATCTCGATATTTTATAGTTATTTCCTGGTGCAGTGAATTTTCCGAATCAGCGTGCAATCAGAATTAATCAAGACCATCATCACACAGACATATTTGGCTGCTTTAGTCTGATGTCCCTACATTAGATTTACCCAGTGAAAATTTTGCCTCTGTGTGTATAACAATCATAATAAACCCAATGCTGGCAGCTTTGTGGGACACCAATGTACACAGTGCGATAAAGTTTTTAAAAATAATATAATAATATAATGAAGGTTCTTTACATTTTGTTATTATCTGAATATGTGGGCAGAATTAGCTGTAGACTGAGAAAGGCTTGGGCACTATTACATTGTCTTTGGAGAGAAAACTTCAAGTTCCTTAGTTAGAGAACACGTGAATTTCCGGACCTCCAGAGTGCACCAGAATATGGAAAGAGTAAGAGAGGGAGGCAATCCTAACTCAAGTAATTCTCTCATGGTGTGATCTTTCAAACTGGAGCTGAAAATGCTCAATTTGTTTGAGACGCTGATTTCTGAGCCTGTTCACAGGGTCAGGTGCGCAATTTCATATGTTAATATCACAAGGGGAAGAAGTTTGTATTAAAACCAGTGACTTCATACATGAATTTGGATAATAATAGTGGGTTTAGTATCTGACATCTGTGACATATATGTATATATTTTAACAGACCTGCAAATATTTTTAAGATGTGTATGTGCTGTATTTTGCTTTGTAATAAAGAAACATGACCTGAAATTATTAATGATGGAAACTCACATCATCTTGATTTACCTTAGTGGTGGAAGACTCATCAAATGTAGGATTTTGGAAAATCCGAGGGGTACTCTTGCAGTATTTAATAGCCTAACTGAAAAGGGCAGGTATTGAGGATTCAGTACAAATTTTCTAGATTTAAACTCCTAGTTAGCCAGTCAAGTTAGAAAGTTCCTAAATTAAAATAGTTGGAAATAGCCCAGCTAAAATTCATTCCTCTTTCCACTACCTGGTTTCTTTTGGCTGTGAGAGTGTTGTTATTTGCACTGATATTTCATGTAAAAGCGAGACACAAATCCCACTAAAACTCAACGGCATTTCATCTGGAAGTACTAACCTGGCCCTGCAATAATCAGAAAGCTTTCTGTTCTATAGTTTCCATTTCCAGTATTCAAAAATAAAATAAAAAAAGCAAAAAATAAAAAATACAGAATTTAGTTTCCTTTTAACTCATCCTACTTTTGCCATATTTTGCAATCTTTAGGCTTCTGAAAGAGTCAAAGAGGATAATGTTTTAAGCGTCATCCCTAATTATGAAATAGATCCACAAGGAAAACAAATGACATCATGCTTTCATCTCTGGGTATATAACTGATGTAATAGGAAGACCCATCCCTTGTAAACATCATCTCCCTGTGCCAGTTTGCCAGGATCCAGGGTGGGTGCACAGTGTTCTGTGAGCACGCACACACTTTCTCCACTGTTTCCATTAGTTCTTTCTTAGTTATTCTACTGTACTAGTCTGAAACAAAAGACATGTACTTAGCTTTTTAGCAGGAGTTGTTAAAGCCCTCAGAGTGACCCCAGAGGACCCTTTGGGTGCTGCCACGAACACAAATAAATCTCAGCCCTGTGGCTGTGCAGAGACCAGTCCCCTGGTCACAGCGCCGAGCTGAGAGGGAGAAGCACTCAGGTCAGTTCCCACCTCAGCTGCTGACTGTCCTGGATCTCTGTGCCTCCAAAGCCACATCCAACAGCAGGAATTCAGCTCCTTTTTCCTCCACCATTTGTCTCTCTCACCTCACAGGCTTTGCAGGCCATCGCTGCGGTTGTGCTCAGCACAAAGCATCTCCACCTTTGGGTTTAGCCCATGCCTCAGGCTGAGTGCTGCCTTAGTGGCACACAGGAATAATTCTCCCCTTGCCCACAGCCATTCCAAGGGGAGCAGGATGAGCTTCTCCTATGAACACAGCTTAGTTCCTGAAGGATTGAGTTTGCCAACACTAAGCCTTGACTACTTGCTGAGAACAGTGTGCTTAAAAAACAGGGTGACTTGCTGCTCACATTTTACCAATCAGCTGGCTCAATAACAGGGAGATCCATGTCCCCAGCTCAGTGTGAAGGCATGCAACACAAACTCTGCTGCCTGACACACACAGTATAAATATAGTTATTTTCCTTTCTTTAGGGAATGTATCGTTCTCAATCCAGTTTTAGGATTATGCTCTAACCTCAGTCTCTGAGCAGTCTGTGCCCACATATCTACGATTAGAATTTAGCCCCACAGCCTTTCCAATGGTTCCTTACTTCAATTAAGATGATGTATTTCATGCTCTTGCATGACATAATACTAGCATAATTGCTTTTTCCCTTTCCAAAAGTTATTTATTTTGCTTACTGTAGATTCTGGAATAATTACAATCTCTAGTTTTATGACTCTTAGCATAGATTCAGAGCAAGAACCCTTGATCCTACAATTAATAACATTAGCACTATTAATAATATTGGAATATTTATATATTTTTTAAAAGGGTACCTGATTTTTCAAGCAATCAGGTGAGCTTTTTCTAAAAGGGAAGCCAATGGAAATGCAAATGAGATTATGTATATCTTCATTCATATGTTTCACTCATAAGCATGAATACATGTTCATATTATATATTTGATGGATTAACCTGACACAAATTCACCTGAGCATTTTAAACAATATTCAGCTTCTTCCAAACAGTCTGTGGAGACACTGCTGAAGTACACTAAACCTTGACTTTAAAAAAATGCTAATTCCATGTGTTTGATGTAAATAAAAGCAGTATTAGTTATTGAAATCTTAATGCATTTAACTAAAAAACCAAGTCTTCCAACAAATCTATATTATATAGAAGACTAAACCATATTTTGCCAATGTAATTGATAACATCAACACCTAGACTCCTATAGACATTTTGAAACTGTTGCATGATTAGGTTTGCAAATGCTTCTGGTTCACGAAGTTCGTGTCTTGCCACTTCTTATCTAATAAATTGAGACAGAATTAGTCCTGGGTGAGTGGTTCTGCCTGCTGCCAAGAAGGGTTTGCTAAGGGTAAGACTCTAAAGGTAGAGATTAACTTGTCTTCATCCCTGTAATGTGCTGTACAGCCAGGATTTGTGCAATAGGATCAGAGCAGAGCCATATATGAATCTAATGCTGGACAGCTGGTGTGTATGAATTTATATGAACCCTGATGCCAGATTTTGAGCTACTCTCAAATCCCAGCTAATAAATGTATCAGAAGTGTACTTTCCCTGTTCCCTCACAGATCCTCCTCCACTGGTGTGATTTCTAATATGTGAGTTTTTATGAAAATAGTATGAACCTAAACTACCCTAAATTTGACCTGCAGGTCAGAGCCCCAGCTAAGTAACTGAAAAAGGTGTTTTTCCAAATGGAATAACATGGATTACTCAAGTTCAGTACCTCCTCCTGACACAGAGTTACATACAAATCTTTATATTAAGTTATTAAGCTATTTATCCCACCTGATCATTTCAATACGAACAGGAAATTCAGGGAAATAAAGAAGTAATTTAATAAAGATAACACACACATACAAAATACGTCCTTTAAATTAAGTTTGAACCATGCTGATATTCTGCCATTCAACTTGGAGAAAGAGATTCGAATTCTGGTGGAAAATAACATCTCAACTTTATATCACAAATACCAGAGTTATTTTTACATATCTGAGAAGAAATGCAAGATAAGTTAGATAGTACTGATTGGCATATCAATGAAAAAACCAGAATGATTTCATGAAGCAACTCCACTGAAAACCTCGTTAAGGAATCAAACCCTCCTTTTGGCTCATGATGATTCAAAAACTGGGTCAGTGGAAGCAGTAAGCTACAGCTTTAGTGGAAGAAGGTAAAAAAGAACTTTTAAATCATATTATTTCATGAGTTTTTCAAACTATAGCTTTTCCTTGTGAAACCAAAAGACCACATAGTCTATCTTTGCAAGGAGAAGTTGTTTATCTGATGCACATTGTCTGAAATGGTGGTCTGTGAATCTTGGTCACCTGGTGGATAACAATTATCAGTAAATATGCTGTGGATGCTGCTGTATTCCATACCCTGCATTCAGGGAAAAGACCAGCGTTTGAAAGAAAACCTCATATTTAAAAGGAAGTTTTAAAGAAAGTTCTTACGTAGTTTCTGTTTCAGCTCTGAGAGGAGGCAGTGTGAGACTGCCTGTCCACAGCCAGTGTATCATCCTTCACATCCAACAAAAAATCCAGACTTCTTCTGGGAACTGCACAGACTACGCAGAGAACACCACAGCAATACTGGTGCTACTGGTTTCTAACCACTTACTGCTGCTTGCTTTTGGATAGATGTCTGTCAGAACAGGCAGGGTATATGGGATCCCACAGGAAGGAATTTGGGCCAGAACAGATGGCTCCTTTCCCACTAGGTTTTCCATGACTCTACAATTTAAAGTTGCATCACATAATTTCAGTCACCGGTATGATTTTGGGGGGAAGTGTAGAAGTTCTAGGAAGTCCTGATAAAGAAAGTGTCTTTTACTTGTGTGTCTTTTTCCCACACAGGGACATTTCTCCAGAGAAAAAGCACATTCACAACTGTGACTTAAGCAGGAGACTGACACATTCTAGCAGTTCTTAAAAGCAAAACTGTTACAACTTTTCAGTCATCTGACAGACAAAAATTTTTCAGTATTAAAACTCATTATTAATTTTATTTTTTCCCGATTTACTAGAATAAAAAGGTTAAAACCTCCTGGGTCTTTTTTCCATTATCTCTATCTGAACCTCTGATGGTTTCTTTTCACCTTAATATCACAGAATCACAGAACAGTTTGGGATGGAAGAGACCTTTAAGGCCATCTAGTCCACTGCCCCTGCAATAAGCACTGACACCTTCAGGTAGACCAGGTTTTTCTATCAGGTGCATCAGACAAAAGTCAAAGGCTGTAAGAAGGGCAGCATGATGTTTGGAATTGCAGGGGTTTTTGCAGATTATTCAATACAGAGTCTTTATGCAAGAAAGGAAAACACCTGAATGGCTCACTGAACAATATGGTATGGCAAATACCATCATCCCAGTTACCACCTATTTTTTGAGCTGCTGTAAAGTTTAGTCCAGCACTAAATCGCTTTAGTACTGAGCTTTAAAATGCTTTAGCAGCTCAGAAGCACTTTTGCAGCTCAAATGCTCTTCATGAGGCACCCAGCACCCTAAATCGCTTTAAGTCTAAAGTATCTTAAAAAAAAAGGCAAGAGGAAACATGTCCAGCAGCACATGTTCAGCTACATATGCCAAGAACAAAGGCCATGGTGCTGGTCTGGGATCTGACAGACTTGTCTGCTGCCAGGAAGACCTGAATCTTGGCCAACACAGAATTCAACATCTACACTTAGAAATGTAAAGCACTTTTTATTTTGAGGGAACACCAGTGGTATGGTCCAAGTTCAGTTACTTTTAGTGTAAATGGCTGAAATGACTCACTAGTTTACCTTTTGAAAAACTCATTTTGAGACAAAGTATCTTTCCCATACCAAAGAAATGGTAAATTCCTGAGGCACGTGAATTAGATCGATATCTATCACTTAAATTATTTTAAACTCATCAATAGGCCAGAGGTAATAAAAGAGGTCATAATGATAAATCTAATTTATAAATGGCTTGGGTAACAAAACACAGGACTTGGCCTTTATCTCATTTTTGGATAATGAACAGTGCTCCTGTCTTTGCATTTCCCTCACTGTTACCTCGACCAAATGCCAGTTGAACTCCTGGAGCTGTAACTCTATCTACAGGATGAGAACACTTCAGCATTACATTTTCCTTCTTTCAGAAGACAGAAAGAATCCATTTCATCAGAGCTAGATGGGGATGGAAATTCAACTCCTTACTTCAAAAAAATGTTTAAAATCGAATCATTTGCTGTGCAAGTCTAGTTTGAGATAAATGTACAGACGCTCCTGCAGCCTGCTCCCTCTACCAATTCCTCAGCTCAAAGCATTCCATACAGGATTGATTTTTAACATCCAAGTTCTAGGTTGCAGGACTTGCTTCCTTTATAATTATTCATTATATAAATTATATATATCAATTTATAATTAATCTGAGTCTTACTGGGTTTATCACTGTTTTCATCACTACAAAACATGTTATTTTACATTTTTACTTCAATTTGACAGCCTTAAGGGGCTGATGTCATTTGGAACAGATAATTTCTACCATTTCTTTCCAACTGCTTCACTTAGTTTACAGTAGACAGGGCTCCACACTATTACAATTCTGAAATTAAACCAAAGACACCTGCCTTCCTAAGTATGAGCACATCACTGCTCTCAGAGCTGCTGTGACACGCCAAGGGCTGAAGGCAAAGACTTGGGCTTAATTACATCCTTTTGAGCAGGTGCTATTTTCCAGCATGCTGATTTTCCTTGCATTGTAGGATCCAAGGTCACCAAACAACTCAGTGTAAGCAAAGGAATCATCTGCATTGTCCTGAAAACTGGAAGTTTTGTATGGAAAACGCGACAACCCATGAGCCCTGAAGGGTCCATGTGTGACTGGCAGGACCACCTGCTACTCTGGGAAACAACCTGCATAACCTGCTCTGTGCTGAATCTCTTATTCCTCTCTTTGGTGCTGCTGCTTCAGTTCCTTACACGAGCCGCGTTGTTGCTGTCTGCCTGCAGCATGACTCCCCGGGAGCACATGAGGAAGATGTCCATCCTGGGGGAGCAGGGAACGCTGGAGGAAAAGCACCTGTACCGGCTGGCAGGTGGCATGGCAGCAGGAGGTGAGCAGCAAGGAACCTCACTGCACACCGGCTTGTAGGATTGCTGGTACCTGTCCAACCTACAGGAAACAGCCAGCAGTGGGTTTGATGTCTTTAAAAGGTATTTCAAATTTATCTTAGGAGTAACTGCAGAAACATTTTTCTTAAGGTGCTTAAAAATTAACACAGAGGGCTCTTGGAATTCAGTATTTGATTAAGAGGTGCTGAGCATCTGGAAGACAAGTAAATGTCACACAAGAACTCAGAACAAAAGCCACAGCTGGACATTATGATGTTCTGGCTAACCATTAGGCTCTTTTTTCTAGAGCTGCTTTCTCATGACATTGCAGGTTCCACCTAGTATGATTTTTCTAAAAATGAAACTGTATTAGAAATGAAAACCCTCTCAAGCAGAGAGCTTAACATCGATGGCTATCTTCTGTTTCATAGTGTTCTGTAAATTATTATTCATTGTAATTTGTCCTTTGGTACACTTGACTGAGCACATCCTGTTTATTTTTACTGCAGTTTGATCGAATAAATGTACATTATTTAAACGAAGTAGTTCAGGTGGCAGTGAAAACATGTTTTTAGTTGCTGCTATTAAACACAAGGTGTGATTTACACTTGAGTAAACAAAACACAACAACGTTTTCTGCTCAAATTACACTACAGCCAGAATCACTTCCTAAGTTACCCCACTGAGAGCAGAACTGTGTGCTTTGTGTCAGAGCTGCGGCAGCGGCAGGAGATGCTAATGAGGAACCAGCTGATGGCAGTAAACCCGCAGCTGATGGGGCCGGGCCAGCAGAGGATGCAGGCGATCCCCGCCCAGTTTGAGCCGCGACTGGTGGACAGGTACCGGGCACCTTCTCTCTGTTCCAGCCCTGCAGTTAACCGTGGTTCTGTGTGTGCTGTCTCTGACGCTGTAAAGACCTTTGGTTATTCTTAACTAAACAATATCCTCTGCATATATGATCTTTTTTTTCTCCTCTCAGAGATCTGCTACCTTCAGCTGAAATGATGGCCTCAGCTGACCCCAGACAAATCCACGTAGCGTCCCACCTGGGACCCACAGTCCCACAGCACCCCAACATGCCAAACCTGTTGTCCAACCGTGTCTACCCAGGCCCAGGTAACAAAGCACCCTCTGCATCCTGAAAAGTGGAACCATGCGGATCAGAAAGCAAACTGCACTTGCTAGTTTTCCATAGGTTTATTGGTAGTGTCAATAACAGCTTGTTTTATTTAGAAAAACAGTCTCACTAAAAGGAGGCAGCCTGCTCACCAGAGATTCTAAACTGTGCCAGTTTAGGTCTAAGCATGTCCATTCTAGCTTCTGTTTTCAGAGTCTTTTGCATGTTTTTGTTCCCTCCTTTTCTTTTTGCATTTTCCAAGTGTTTTCATACCCAAACAAACGGCTATAGCAACAAAAAGGCTTCTCAACAACAATTTTACACTGCATTTTACTTTTCCTCTTATATGATCATTGGTTGCTTTATACTGATCATATTCTCTAATGATAATATCACTTGCCACTTAATTCATGTAGGGCAAATACAAGTCCTTTTTAATAAAGGCTCAAAATTACAGGGCACAGCTCCAAGGGGAAGGCTGGACATCACAACTATAGCATACATATCATGCTGCACAACAATTTACATATTACTTTATACAAAGTGAGCTTACAATTCTTTCTTTGAGATGAGTGAATGAATTCTTAATGCCACATCTACAAAGAAAAATTTCTGACTTCAGCTTTTTCCCCACCTTGATGTGGATCTCAAATAAGAGATTCCCTCAAGAGGAAATTTAATTTAAAATTACACAGCCTCCAGGCTGAAAGCAGTCTTGAAGGAGAAGGTTTGGTTTTCTCAACTGATGGTCATTATTTTCTGAGTAGTTATATGCACTTCAAAGGCTTAAGTCACCAAATAAAACCACCCTGCTGCCTCCTTCCTTTATGGTTAGTGGCAAGTATTCCTAACTACTGATCTGATCCTGAAAACACCCGATGATGGACTTGATGCTCCTTCTACATGTTACCACCAAAACAATCACTACAAATAGTATTTAGCTTGAAGTCTTATCAGCTTCCTGGTGAAGCCCACAGCTGAAGACTTACAAAGCTTTTTAAAGTGTCTCTGCATTGCTTTGGGGTTTGTGCATTTACATGA
>WEKY01032818.1:2218-30508 GCA_013390045.1 Picathartes gymnocephalus
AGTGGTGCTTCTATACCGATTGTTTTGGCAGGCTTCCCCACTGTAACCTCTTTGTTTAGGAATTTATTAACATATTGAATAATATGCTTTTGCTCTGAACTTTATAGAAAGGAAATTAAGCTCTTTTCTAGGGGAGTATTTATTGACCTAAAATCAAAGCAAATGGAATCATCATGTAAAAGTATCTTCAAACACCATGTCAAAGAAAAATATTTTTGTAATGCAAAAGGAAGACAAGTAAGACAATTACATGATAATATGGTTCAATCTCTCTAGTTATTTGCTTTTAATAGTGAATATTATGTTAGCAATAGAGCTGGACTGGCTGTTCTGACAGTGGAGTTCTGTCTTTTAGTCATCTATAATGAAATGTGCTAATTCACCAGAAGCTGCTGGGTAGCAGGTCATTGTGCATGCCTTTGATGTGCAAATTCATGCTTAAATGCTTTGAAGACTTAGGGCCTAAAGTCCATACTGGCTCCTTAGCAATATAACATCCTATCCTTTGGTTCTTTATCTGAATGCTGACTTACAGAGAACTCTACCAAGAGCTGGGCAAAGTGGTGTTCATTCTGCAATACATTCAGTGTGAAAAGCAATTTTTTAGCTAGTTGGTAAGTTAAAGAGTCTGCATCACTCTTACTTACATTATGTGCTTGTTGCCACGTTGTTGCAACACTGTTTCAACCAGTGTGAAACATTCAGGGTATTGCACTTTCAAAGGTTTCACAACACTACAAATGTTGTTATAAACATCTAATTTTTAAACTTAATAATCTTAAGTAATTAAGTAAGGCATTATCAATTTGCATTACATATGGTGGTACACTGATGTTTTATGGCTAATCTGCATTTGTTAAAATAAATGAAAAAAGTTCATTGTATTATGGTACAAAAACATAGATGTAATTGCAAGAGTGAAAAAATTCAGATTTCATTATTCAGTAATGAATCTGCTAAATTAAGAAATTTTATTATGTTAGGATGGTAGCTCAAGGTAGTGGAAGCTAAGCATTGGAAAGGATGGGTGAAAGAATTCCTTATGGTCAACAAGCCCCAAAAAAGTCCTGTAAAAGACAAAATTCCTCAAAATATAAAAGAGCTTTTATCTCAGATCTACTGCTTATGCACCTACTACTACTCTTGTACTGAGCTCTGCCTTAGTCATTAACAAACCAGGGAAGTTGTTACGCTATGAATCTTCTCACTTAAATTTGCCTCTTCGACAAGCAGTCTAAAAAAATTATTTCCAGACTGTATGTTCCTTGGGGACAGTTAACATTACTCACAAATGCACCTCTGAGGTGACAAGCATCTTGGTTTACACTTTTCTCTGGGTATATGCCAACGATCCAAATAAACAAACTGAATCTCACTGCTGCCATTGCTGCTAGACCACACCTACGGGTGCTGGCCAGCTCAAGGAAGTCATTTCGGGTGCCCAGGACAGAAGCTGGCACGAAGCCTCAGTTCCTCACAGGCAAAGGACCATCTGTTGCCAAAAGGTTCACACAAGTAAAGAGAACGAGTCAGCCTAACCATCATCTGCACATTTGACTTTTAGGTTTACCTTGATGCTTCTTAGAGAATTTAGTTACCTGTTTGCAAGCAACATTTAGCCCCAGGTGCTGTGGTATAACCTGGCAGGCAGCTAAGCACCACANATCTCTCTTCCTCCTGTTTGTCAATCGTGATACCAAAGTCAGCCAGAATCCAGGGGGTTTTGCACATTCTGAGGTTGTTCCTACTAGACACAGAGTTTTAATTACATAGAGGGTAGGACAGTAGCACTGCCACATCACTGGCACTGATGAAGTGGAGTCTGGAGGAAGACTTTGTAGATGAGGAAATCATTTTGAAAACGAGGAACTGAAAGGTGCCATATGACAACATATTAATGAAGTTAGTAAGAAGAAAAATGGACATTCTGCTCTGAGATTCAGAAGAAGGAAGGCATAATACTAGAGCTTCTTAACTACCACACAAAAACCTAGGAAACCAATAGCTCAGAGGTACAGCACTTCACATGCACAAATGTAACAAATGTGCAGGTTGATAGAAAACTTTCAAGATTTTATTTCAATGTTCTTGGAGGAAGAGGAAAAATTGCCTTAGGGTCAGGACTGCCTGTTCCTTCATTCTTCAGTCTACTGTTCTCTATAGAGTTTCTTGTAATGCACTCATTTTCCAAACAGGCTTTTATTACAATCACCTTGTCTAATTTACTCCTAATGAAAAATTTAGGAGATACACATTACTCCATCCTTTCTCACTTAGGTGACCTGATTAGGGGGGAGGAAACTCAGTGATTACATAATTTCCGTGTTTTCTGTCATCCAGCAATGCCTGCATTTATTTCAACACAGACCAAGGGACTCTTTTTTAATAGAAAAGCAAAGCAGGTATAAAATAACTCAAGCTGCACCAATATTAGATCAAAATTCATTCCATATGAGCTTCCGGACAATACATTTGAGTTAGGAAGAAGAAGCCATCAAAATTTTTTGGTCTGATAGCTTTATGTCCCAACTCATGTTCTCTAAGAACAGTAGATATATTTAGCCATTTCATGTAACAAAGCAGATGATATGATACTTGCTTCAAGGACTAGCATGCTAAATCAAATGCATAATGGTAACTCAAATGCAAAATACAGTTTGCTGGAAGTCTCCCTTCAGAATGATACACTTAAAATGCCTATATCATAATTTCTTTACTAACTCTCTTTCAATAAAAGAATTTTCTTGTAATGTGTTTTACCAAAATAGTTTAATTTGGGACCCAGCTAGAATGTGACTAACGTATGACACCCTAAACTCCAGTAATATTCTGGATTGGGAAATGTGAACTAGTTCCTACAGGGTTTATTTACTGCCAATTCACTATTTATTGAGTAAAAAATGGTTTGTTTAGCTATTTCATTGTTTTCATTTAATTGTCTTTAATTGGCATAGCCATTAACAGCATTTAACAAATACTTGTTCCAGAAAAGATATATGACTTCTGTTTGAGGCTGCTGCAATACTAGGAAGTTATAATGGACACACATACAAGCCCGAAACATTTTAACCACTACACAGTAAAACTAATATGTACAGTTAAATACAATACCATATTCTCATTTGTCCTCTGCCCACAGGTACTCAAAAATATACTATTTGTTAACAGACTCTGCTAACCTTTTAAAACTAAAAACACATGAAACAGAATCTAATTGTTACAGACAACATTAATATTTAAAAATTACTAGGAAAGACATAATTTGTGTATCTAAACTTTAGGTCATTTCCAGACTATGTAAGAATATTTGGTATCTCTGAACAGTGGAGAAAATTGATTTAAATCAGCTCAAAATAATGGATGCTACATTTGAGGGACTGACAATGACCCAGTTTGAGATGTCCACATCACAGTCCTGTGTTTGAAAGGAAATGGCAGCTACCTCATCCCACTGCAGAAAAGTGCCTGCAGTAAGCAGATACCACACAGTCTAGAGGAATTCAGGTCAATCTCTTGCTCAAACACTCATCTCCTGTAGGACATGAAGTAAATGCCAGTGTCTTTCCACCTCAGTTGAGCCATCAAAGAGAAAATGAGGTACACAGGATGCTGAAGTATACAATCATTGAAGACTGAGAAATTCAGAACCTAGAACAACTAGCAACAAGCTTTGCAGACCAGCATGGACAGGCTTATCCCCATCTCTTTGCAGAACAATATATTACAAGAATGGATTGTCCTGGAGTCTTTGGCTATTTCTGCCGTTGTATTTAGGAATAAAAAGACAAGTAATGACTACAAGTCTATAGAAAGAGAGAACACAATTTGTTGCTTGAATTTATATGGCCATGCCAAACTGACAATGCGGTAAATTTAAATATTCTATATGGATGGATATCTAAAAGAGGAGGGTACTTGCATTGCCCACTGCAGTGGCCTCTATTCCCTACCCCTGTGCATTAGTCTTTAAACAACCCATTGCTGGGTGCTAAGAGGACTGATAGGACTGGCACGTTACAAACATGGCAGCCCTTTGCAATGAACAGTAACAGTGTCAGAAGGGAATATTCTATCAGTGGTTAGGACAACACATCTCAGTTTTACTATGAAGGAAAATAACAGGAATGCACACCCATACCAACACATAAAAGATAAACCTCCAGAATTTTAACAGTAATGCTATTAAACTGCAGGAAAATAAGTTAATCAAAGGAATTCAATTTCACGCAATGTCAAAAGAGGACATCATTTTGCGTCAGAAGTTTTGGCAAGTAGAATGCAGACCAAACTCTAAGCTCTAATTGTGAGCTTCTCCCTCACAGTGTGAATTTTTCAAACCAAACATTTCACTGTCTAATTGAAGCATTCAACCAGCATTCTTCTCAAGCAACTGTGTGAATGTAGAAATACTGTATATAGGCACTATTAATTTCTTCTGCTTTCAAGGCACCAAAACCCTTGGAAATAACTATTGCTTAATTTAATGCTGAAATGTAACTTAGTTACTAAGAAGCAGTCTTTTCTTGATGAAAAAACCATTTGTAAATATCTAGCAGAGAATGATGTCACAGCTTAATACAAACCACAAATTTTCAGCCCTAGTTTATTGCTTCTCCTGTCCTATCACCATACAGAGACACCAAGAGTTTTTAAATTAAGCCACTCTTACATCCAAGTTTGGACAGAATCTAGTAAGTGTTTCCAGATATCTCAGTCCTAAGATTAGTAACTTTACTTGAGAGTCATCCTTTGGACAGTAGGCAGTATAGTCTGTCACAGTTCAACCCATATGTTTGATATAATTTTTTTTACTCCTGCTCTCCATCCTCCTACATTTGTTTATAAAATTTTAGCCAGAGATGAATCAAGACTATGAGCACTGGAAATCATATTTTAGGTCTCTGAAGTAAAATAGCAATAATGCAATGATTACAAACTTAGGAAAAGCATGTCTTAAAGAAAGATCTATCTTAGAACATCATAATATATTTTTCACAAACCTTTCTTAATTCTAATTTTATCCTTTACTCTTTTTGTTTGATTGCTGTATTCCAGCCAGAGCTGGAGGCTGAAGCAGGGAGAGGGGGTCATGAGAAGGTGAAGAAGGGGAAAAGGAGAGGGGGGCACTTGAAGCTTGTTCTAACACAGTATATTACTTCTCCCTATCAACCTTGCATTGCTTGAGCCCCAGTATTCAGCAGCATTTCAGGCTGGACAAAATCCTTCTGGCTTTGTTTCTTTGTCACTTCCCTTTCATGGTTTCTTATCTCCTCTGAACACAATCGTCTTAGTCTCTGCTTTGATGTAAGGCCTTTAGATTTCACAAGATGGTTTAGTTTGAGGAAACATTTCTGGTTGTCATCTGTTCCACCTCCTTTGTTCTCAAAGCAGTGCTAACCAGCAGCCTTGTCCAGGCCCTCATACCAGGTTTTGGCCAGTGAGGTTTTGAGAGTCTGCTGGGATGGTGAGTCCACAGAGGAAAATAAGTATGATGCTTGAACACACTTACTGTGAAAAAAATTTTTCCCTAAGTTATAACCAGAATTTCCCATGACAAGTGGCTACTTCAAGTTTAGCATTTTAAGACAGCACAGTTGGTATAGAATTTATTGAAGATAAGTGTCTCCTGCAAATGATTAATGCCATCCCAGGTAAGCATTTCAGATAACTTTCTGTGGCTACCCATCTTTCTGTATTACTCTGGAAAGAGCTGAATGGTTGATTCAGATTGGACACTTTGCTTTTAGAGATCCATTTAGGTCAGATACGCCTCATTCACTCTAACTTAAATTTCTGAAAGGTCACAGAATGATTTGTTTATATCCTCCTATGCTAAGGGTTTAGAAGCATACTTTGACACGTGCTTGAACTGTCAAGCGTGTAGAGATGAAAGAACCAAACCAGACTTCTTTTTTGACTTTATCCTGGAATGGTCTCAAGTTAAATATCTCAAACCTTACTAAAATAGTTAAATATACTAATTTGCAGCATTGATCTTTTAAGTGGAATTATCATTTTGGCAAACAATTTTATTTAACAACAGTAAATTTCTGGCTGAAAGTAAAGAAAATATTGGTAATTTATTTCAACATTATTTTCTCACTCTGAACCAAAACTCTATCTCTATTTTTTTCCAAGTAAATGCCAGACAAGCCTATGGCAATCTAATTGCTCATTCTTTCTATCATTAAGTTTATTGACCTCTACCACCTTCCTTTTTAAATCATTACATGAATGGGCATTTGAGGTCTAATACACAGCTGGATTAAGCCATTTGTCTTTATAGATCAAGTACACTAATTTCCTTATTTCTTTAATTCAGTTCCTTAATATTGATTAGAAGGCCAAATCTGAATATATTCAAAATAGGTCATTTAACCATTTGTCTAAGGAGGAGCCAGCAGAATGTGATTGCAATAGAAATGAGATATGAAAACTAAGTTAAGAAAATCTCAGTAGTTGGAGCCATGTACTTCCAGGAAAAACACTGTAACAGAGGCAAAAACCATAGGGAAGGAGAACTATTCAATATCACTAGAAAGACCTGCAGATTTCTTCAGTAAATCAATTCCACACAAACTGCTAAAAAACCTAAAAATGCTTACCTTAATGCATTATTTTCATGTGTTTATCTAGGGATGGATCTGTGAGGCTGTGTGAGTACAGATTAAACAACAAAAATAGGTTTTGCCTCTAATTTTATTGTTTTCCTTAATCTGGATAAAGCAATGAAAAAAATACCTTTAAGCATTAAGGCATTAATTTTGCCTTAAGCATAGCTGCGATAGATGTTCACATGAAAACAAAAATTAGGTGATAGTATCAAGCAGTCATCACTGTCAAACCCTGACGACCCAAGAGTGATAAATATTTTGTAGCAGTTAGGTGGAAAAGGTAAGGGAGTAGTAACTCATATCCACATAGAATAGAAGCATAAAAACTTTTATGTGCCAGATATCTGTAAACCTTTATCACTTTTCAGACTCTTCAGGCATATTTTGTTTTCCAAGCCTTCTGTGATTATTTCCCTTGTTTTCAAAACACAACCAGAGCATGAAAATAGAGCCTTAAGGGCATGAATGCACTATCTCTCCCTGTTAGAGAAATGGGAAGTAAATCAGAGCACTAAAAGGGAGAAATTACTTTCCTGAAGTAAGAAAAAGCTAAACCAGGCCCTAGGAATTGTCATTAGCTAATGGGGATGAACAATCTGCAGAACCAGTTGAGAAGCATTCTGCTGAAGTTACTGATCTCTGCCGGCCTGCTCAGGTTGTTCACACCAAAGAGGGCAGACACTTGCTGGACTTGCACCAGACGAGGGAATCAACTGAAAATTAAGCAAACGACCAATAGCTACAGACCTTCTCAGTAATCTGTGAAACAGGGACTGGTAGTAATTACATTGTAAGATAAAAGATGTATGGTAAAGCCAAATTAAAGTGACTCAGAGTTGACATCTTTTGTGCAAAATTAATCACTGATAAATGAGATTAAATAAGACAAAGCCTAAGGATGTGTTTTAAAAGACTATGGTGTCAACTTGAACCTTTAGGTTGAAACTCATTAGACTAACCCGAACAGATTTTCTTTTGTTTTACATGCTTCAGTATTGCTGGCTTGAGGAAGAAATACATCAAAGAGGCTACTTCAGGCTCAGAAAACATGAGAAGAAAGAAAAACAATGTGTGGCTATCTTATCATCTAGAGCTGGAGCTGGCTACAAACAACATTCAAATTAATTCCCAAGCTCACAATGAGTCCCCACAAGCTCCTGTTACCATAGAGAACTTCTTCAAGTTCAAAAACCACCTGACTGCTGCTGTCTGTAAGATTGGGAACTTTTATCTAATAAAATGGCCAATCCCTTTAAGAATCCTCCCTGTAAGCTAGATTGTTCTTCCTCAACAAAACTTGGTCTAAGACTTGATGTTTCTCTCTCATTCTATGCTTTGAATGACCAGGAGCAACTAAGAGAAACCAAAGATTTTTTTTTTTATACTATTACATGACAAAAGCCTAGCAAGACAGTAAGTCCTTAGCATAGCTTAGAAGCCTGGAATAATGCACACTTATCACCAGCTGTAGCCCTCTAAAAAGTCTACTGATTACATAATCATCTTAAAACTCTACGTAGGTTAAAGACTTAAATGTTGTCAATGATAGCTAAAGACCAAAGCAGATGATTGTTAATCCTCCTTTTATTTAAAAGAAGTTAGAGGCTAAAGAATACATTATTGCAGTATTAAGTGGCTTTTTGCTTTACTGGTTAATCTTGTGTCTTACTGAAAAACTTATGTTTAACTACTGAACTTGAAGTTGGTCTTTACAACCTTTCTCTTGCTGTATTTTGGTCTGCAGAAATGAAGTTTTAAGAAACGTAGATAAAATATTCCAGTGTTTTATTAGGAGTCGAACTAGTGTTAAGCAGAGATATTAATCAAATCACCAAATGAGTAAGTAAGGATGAGAGTCCTAACACGTTTTAAATATTGCATGTTCTGTTTTTGAGTTCTGAGTTGGTTTTCTCACTGAACTAAAAGACGAGAAAGTTTCAATTTTCCCAAAATTCACAATTCCTTAATTGTTTATATGGAAAGTTAATTATTTGCTTCTATTAATACAAATGCCATTAACCACAGAATTTTGTTTTTTGTACTTTCACCTGAGCTGTTCAAGGGACTCTAAATTTAGCATCTCACAGAGAGAACCCTTTACCCTTAGGGTTTGCATCAATTTATGTGCCATATTACAGCAGCTTCTAAAAAAAAAATTAAAATGGAAGGTCTTTTTTAAACGTTGAAGTGGTTTGTGAAGAAACAGCTAAAGGACATAATTCTAAATGAAATAAAACCTTTCCCAATCAACTGAATGGGGAACATTGGGGTTCTAACAAATCAAAGAAAACACAAACTAATCTTCAGACCCATAGTTTTTCTGCAATTCAGTGTAATCTGAAACAGACATTTCTTCATGTTCTAGAAACTTAGCCAGTTTAAAGAGAATAGGAGATATTGTTTTTATGACATTAAATAGGAGACCTGAATACACAGTACTTGCTGAAGTAGACTTTACCTTTATTTATTATTTTGTTTAATGGAAAATGAAAGCAGTTCAGACCAAAAATATATATGCTATCCTCTCTATGAACAGAAGTTTATGAAAAATCCCCCTTTATCAGGGAATCCTTACTGAAGAACAGAGAGTGAACAGCTGTGCTGCTCTGACATTTTATAGTATCTAAGGGTTTGTTCTTAAAGAAGGATTTTCTCTGATTTCAGACACATAGACTCTTTCTAATTATGGCTTGTTTATAGTTCAGTTTGAGACATATTTTCAGTAAGTACCAAGGTAATTTCTCTCTTTTCATTCAAATTTAGAAAAAAACATAATTAGGTTTCAAATAGCTTTTCTAAAAACAAAAATAGAGATTTAGATGTAACAAACTTGCTTCAAAAACTTTCAGGAGATAATAAATTCCTAGGAAAAGCTTGTAAGTAAAAAGGAAAGGACCTGTTCCGGCCAGGCACAAGGACAGAAGGACTCTTTAAGTGGAAACTGTGCATTTTAACTCGCTTTTTAGTGTTTCCACCATTACTTTTATGGGTGGGTGTGTGTGTGTGCTAAGCAAATGCATCGTTCAAATACCTGTTCTGAGATATTTCTCTTTTCTTGAGAACCTTCCGCTTGTCTTTGCACGTCTCTTCTTGCCAAACGCCACAGAGCCAGTATTTCCCAATTCTTTGGTAATGGCAGTCTCCTCACTGCCTCTCCTCTCCCAGGCTCCCCTCTCTCATGTTACTTCCTAAGGCCAACAATAGCTTTTGCTGCTTCCCAGAGCTGATAGTGCCATTTGGGAGGGCACTGCTATAATTAACTCAGGCATCACCCCTCTGATTTATCTTGGTCATCTGAGTCCTAGGAACACCAATAATGTAATGGGTTGGATCCATTAGCAAATCAGCCCATTACAAACACAAAATATGAGTAAGGTGATGTACATCTTTTTTTATTTTCTTCATCCACTTCTAGCTCCCACGAGCATAGCACCTTAAAAATAGTACTTAGACTTCTACTGTTTATAGCAAGCCAAAGTTCATATGTTCTCATCTCTTCCTACTACTTAGGTTACCCAACAAAATTTTCCTATGTATCTCACTGCTTGGATATATTAGGCTCAGTCTGAGGAAGGGAATGAGAAAACTCAAATTACCACATTAGCAGTTAAAATAACAAACTCTCCCGCTGATTCCATTCAGTTAAGTATGTTACCTCGTGGGGGGCTAGCACATGCCAAGACAACACATTTGGCTCAAGAACTTCCTAAAATATACCTCACCAAAGGCACAGACTGGCAAGCATTGATACTCGTGTTCTCAGCTCTTCTGGTCTTCTGTAACTTGTCAGAGCAGGCATAGGTAATGCTTGGCTTGCTACTGGTATTTTAATTTTTAACAAAGCATGGACATGGTGGACTACAGATAAGTTTAATGTAAACTGCAGATTTACACCTTTTCTATTTTCTTGACAAATGTTCCAGAAGTAAATAAATACCACTCCCCTTAAATTTTCTTTAGGTATTTCATTCACAGGCCTATTATGCTCAACTTCAGGAATTCTTTCCGTGGTCTCCATTGTTTAGAATTGGTCTCACTGACTTTCAAACATCCTGGCAGCTTCACAGTAGCAAACTACTGAAAGAAATTTCTCCTGGGCACCTTTGCAGCAGGCTTTACACCATCTCTAACTGTAATTAAGAATATCTCTTTCCTATATACATTTATTCTTTTATCTGACATTTTCCTCCACTTGCAGACTATTTAGCTATCTGTTGTGAGTCACTAAGACAGCTTTTACTTTTAGTTCTAAACATAATTGCTTTTATTGTGTAAGGAAGCGACACAATCTATTTAATTTTTCTTTATACTTTCTTATAAGAAAATGTGTAAATGTAATGTGTTATCTAAAACTTTTTACTTTTGAAATCACAAAACACTGAATTCTGGACAAAATATAATGTTTGCTAGAAAAACTCTGATTTGTATTCTCTTAAATGGTAAGAATTTGATACTAATCTATTTTATATAAGCCAATGCATTTAAAAGAGAAATACTGATTTCCTGGGAAAGACAAAGTTTGTACTATACTTTAATGAATTTTTTTTGATTACTAGTTCAATCTCTATGAATATTAACATAGGATTACTTTAAGCGTTCACTAGAGCCAAAAGGAAAGATGCCAGTAAAAACAGTAGTTGCATGAGAATCCGGAATTCTATATCCAATTTTACTGTATAAGTCCAACACATGACCCTTGGGGACTTTCTTCTCTTATCAAATAATATTACGATAAAATAAATTAGACAAGACATGGACATTAGAGAAATACTTCATTGGAGAGGGCAACATGCAAAGACACCAGATAAATGAGTTCTTCAGCATGTGCCATTTCCCAGCCCAAACTACTGTGAGTAAAAAGAGTAGAAAAGAGGCCCAAATTTTCCATTATCATAAAGGATAAAAGCATGCATGTGTTTTACGGCATATTCTTGAATAGTAGAAACACTGTTACTGCATGCTGTGAATAAACAATTAATGAAGTAACTGTGCTTAGGAACGCATTGACTCTGTGTGAAATTACCTGTCATGTAAACTCATGCTTTTTTCAAGATATCTTTGAAATTCCTAACAACAAATTGCAGGTTGTTAAAAAAAAAAAAAAGAAAATCCACAAATAGTTATTCATCTATGTTAGAAACACAAGTGTACCTAAGGTTAGAAAAAATTCATGCCTTATTTTAAATCCTTCCAAATGTCTGTCTCATCAACAGTGATGAGCAGTGATTTTAGAATTTTATCACTTTTTTCATCGTCAGACTACAGGAATAAAATCAGTGCTTTAAGTAATTCCTTTTCATTTTAATTGCAGCTTTTTAAAAACAGGTTAATAACTATCCATATTTAAACTGTAGATTTTATGAGTTATACTTATTATGCAAACCATTAAATTTTTATAGTCTTTGCAGAATAAAATAATCATTGATCTTTTTCATCTGACTACTATTAAGGCAAAGGGTGTAAACATCAACTGATTAAAATATTATTTAAAATGTTTTACAAAATGCGTTATAAAATTTAGTTTTAAGTAATTTCACGCATCAAGACTTGACAAATCTGAGGAGTACTGAATTTAATTTCCTTTATGAGAATGTTTTGCGTTCAAAGCACAAGCCTGGGGGGCCCTCAGTCTCCATAAAAGGCTGTGCTGTTGCCTTTGCCTTGGGTACTATGACTTCCCAAAAGCAAGTTGGCTCACAGTGCAGTGCCCTCCAGCAAATGTGTAAGGCAGGACAAGATGACTCAGAAAGTCTATTCTTTCACTCTTACTAATCACCAGTTAAACAAACAAGGATGTGAGGTATTTAGATCCTATTGATGGCTTTAGGAACAACAAGAAACCACTTAAGTAAATTTTAAAAATACATCAAGAACAAAGCTTGTTGTATGTCATTTTTAGGTATGTGTAGTCCTTTTCCCAGAAATCACTTCCAGCCTGCAACACTGCTTATGAAAATGTCTTCAAGTTTATACTCCATGGCCTACTCTGTGGCCATTTATAAAACAGCAGAGTCATGAGTTTGTACAAGAGTGTTTGTGCCTCAGACCTTTTTAATTATGGACATGAGAATTGGTGGAGAATAGTTAGAAGTTCTCCCATTCTCACATGACAAGAAGGAGCAGCACAAACATCTCTTCCTCAGAGACAAGGTGCTGAGTGACTGTGGAGATACACTGCCTGAAAAATCCTGAAAAAACCATGAGCTATCAAACAGAGGATGAAAGCACATGTACGATAAGCTCAGCTTCCATGAAGAGCAACATCTTACCTGCACCCAAACAGTTTATACAATCTGCAGGTGGCCAAATGACCACCAGCACTGAGGTATCTGTAAGGACCTTGAATGAGGCCATGGAACTGAACAGAGAGAGATGGTAGATGCAGAAGGCCAAACACAGGCAACGCCATTTCACACATATTTACACAAAATAAATCTTCCAGATAAATCAAAGCAGATTAACCAAAGACACACATTACACTCCAAAAACTGGACAGCAACCAGGAAACAGGTATTTTATTTTCGTCCACATTACACTTACAGAGATTAATTCAAGGATAGGTATCATAATGTTCAGCAAGGTGAAATGACAAAAACATAGGCTATCTTAAGATAACCTTAAGATTTGCTTCCCAGGAGAACACACACCCTAGAAACCTAAATTTCTTCAGAAAGCAAGCATAGAAGGTCAAAGCACCCTTGATACAAATTTAACTTAAATAAAAATAAAACTTTTTAATTGATATTTTTATGGTATCTACCCATTTGTACTCAGCAAAGTCCTTGAAGGTCTCAAGGCTACTGTATTCTACATGATGGGAGGTGACAGCTGATCATCATAAGCATAAGGGACTGCTAATTCCCTAATTGGAACATAATCTTGAAACTGTTCAAATAAGTTGTGGTAAATCAGAGAATGGGTTGTGTTGAAAGGAACATGTAAAGATCATCAGGCCCAATCCCCTGCACTTGGCAAGGACATCCTTCACCAGATCAGGTTGTTCAAAGTTCCACCAAACCTGACCTTGCACAGTTTCAATGATGGGGCATCCACAAATTAATATCTTTAATAATATCTTAATAAAGTATAATACAACTTAATATCTTTAAGATCTTCATTAATGACGTCGGCAGAGGGATTAAGTGCACTCTCAGCAAGTTGGCAGATGAGACCAAGCTGAGTGGTACTGTTGGCACACCTGAAGGACAGGATGCCATGCAGAGGCACCTAGACAGGCTGAAGAAGTGGGCCTATGGGAATCTCAGGAGGTTTAACAAGATCAAGAACAAAGTGCTGCACCTGGGTCAGAGCAACCCCTGATAACAGCATAGGCTGAGGATGAGGAGATCGACATCAGAAGTGTTGAGAAGGGCTTGTGTGTGATGGTTGACAAGAAGCTGGACATGGCCCAGCAGTGTGCACTCACAGCCCAGAAAGCCAGTTGTACCCTGGGCTGCATCCAGAGCAGCGCGTCTGGCACGGTGAGGGAGGCGATTCTGTCCCTTTGCTCCCCTCTGGTGAGACCCCACCTGGAACACTGCATCCAGCTCTGGGGTTCCCAGCACAGGAAGAACTACTTGGAGTGAGTCCAGAGGAGGGACACCAATTTGATCAGAGGGATGGAGCATCTCTCCTGTGAGGAAAGGCTGAGAGAATTGGGATTATTCTACCTGGAAAAGAGAAGGCTTCAGGGTGACCTAATTGTGACCTTTCAGTACTTGAAGGGAACTTACACGAAAGATCAGATGAGACTGTTTACAAGAGCATGTTGTGACAGGATAAGGAGGAAGAGGTTCAAAATGAAAGAAAGTAGGTTTAGATTTGATATTAGGAAAAAATTCCTTACTGTAAGGGTGGTGTGGCACTGGAACAGGTTGCCCATGCGAGTTATTCAAGGTCAAGTTTGATGAGGCCCTGAGAAACCTGGTCTAGTTGAAGGTGTTCCTGCCCATTGCAGGAGGGTTAGAACTAGATGATCTTCAAGGTCTCCTTCCAGTCCAAATAATTCTATTATCATATGATTCTATGATCCTCTCTGGACAAATTGTTCCAATGTGTCACCACTCTCATGGTAAACAATTTCTCCCAATGTAAAGCTACCCTCCTTCTCTTTAGAAACATCTTCCCTTGTTCTATCACTACAGGCCCCAGTAAAAACTCGCTACCTATCTTTCTTATAAGTGCCTTTTAGTACTGCTGGGAAACAATAAGGTCACCCCAGAGGCTTCTCTTCTTCAGGCTGAACAACCCCAACTCTCTCAAGTGTTTCCTCAGAGGAGAGGTGTTCCACTGCCCTCAAAATTTTCCTGACCCTCCTCATAACCTGCTTTAATACATCACTTTCTTTCATTGGGGACCTTAGAACTGGATGCTGTACTCCAGGTGGGGTTGTATGAGAGTAGAATAGAGGAGAAGAATTTCCTCCCTTGACCTAATGGCCACACTGCTTTTGATGCAGCCCCAGCTACTATTGTCTTTCTGGGCTGCAAGTGCACATTTCCAGGTCATGATCAATTTTTTGTGTGTCAATACCCCAAAGTCCTTCTCCACTGGGCTGCTCTCAATCCTTGGAGCCACAGTCTGTACTGGTACCAGAGACGGTTCTGACACACATGCAGGAACTTGCTCCTGGCCTTGGACTTCATGAGCTTCAAATGGATCCAATGAAAGCAATTCCAAAACCAGACCATGAGCACTCGAGTATAAGTTGCAAACAGAGGAAAAAAGAATTTGAAGGAGGTTGCAAAGGGACTAAGGTTAGATGCTCCTTAACAGTGCATCAAGTCCAAAGAACATAATAGCAATGACTCTGGAGACAGGTCCTAGGGATCTGAGACACTACTTCACAGCCCCTTTGCAGCAATACAAGCAGAAATAACATCCATGCAGTCACAGGTGACCGTGTTTCAGGAACACTCATTTGTACCAAGTCCAAATATAAACTCTCCTCCCTGTGCATGACATAGAGCATAGACCATACATAAGAACAGGCAGAGTATTCCTAGAGATCTGGATCCAGTCTAACCTGACTCAAAACTGGAAAAAGACAAAAATCTTAATTTCATGATGTTTCCTGAGCTGTACATCTTTCATCTGCATCAGAGAATCAGTGTTTTACTGGTACTTCAAACAGAGTCCAGGGTGTAGCTTAAGGATTTAAGTGTATGGGAAATAAATCTGGCCAATTCAAATGACTGAATATTTCATACTGAAGTTGATTCATTCCTGTTTTGCAAGCACCAAATAAAACATCTGAATTGCCAGGATTTTTTGTGTTTGCTCATTTCCTAATTCCTCTACTTCTCCTGCAGACTTAATTAAACATTCTGGGCAGAGATGAAAATGTTATTATAATAAAGAATTCCTGAACCCAGCCATTAATTTTGTATTGTTCCCTATTTTCAATAACATTCAGCTAAACAGCAATAGAGATATAGACTGTAAAGAAGAGTATAGCTATCTTACAGCTCAACTGCAGTGCTATGTAAGGAAATGAGAAAGTCAAACCCTCTGTTTCCAGACACCTGTAAATGAGCAGTTACACAAAGATTGGCCCCAGAAGCAATAATCCCCTCTGTCTGACAAATGAAAAATTTTGTGCACTATAGGTCTCCACTTGATAAAGGACCTTCTCATGGAAATAACATTAAAAATCAGTACAAACTATATTTTTACTGCCAAGTTCTTCTATATAGGCAGTATTCCATTTTGATTCACATCAGACTTAGGCCATTGTGTTGTTGCCTGATTATCCTCTTCTGGAAACAAAGCATTCTGACAGCATGTCATCACTACTGAAATTAAAAGGATTTTATATGATGAGGAAAAATAGTCTCGTTATGCTACTCTGCTCAATTAAGTCAGAAAGCATAAAACAAAAACATTATGTAGTGGCATACAAAAAATATGACTTTATTTTGTAAATTTCAGGCTGCTAATATTAAAAAAAACCTAATATGTATTTCAGAGTCTTCCTCTACTCTTCACTATCAAAACATTTCTAATTCATAACATCCAGAAAATTGGCACATCATTTCTGCAGCACATATCTCTATTCTAGACAAAATAATTATCCAGGACAAGAGCCTAAGGACAAGATTTTTTAAATCTCTTCTGACAGCTTTCTGACAGGTTTTCTCCGCATTTCCTGGCATAACCCTACCCAGAAATACTTCTCAGCAAGCAGGTTTTCCACACTGTCCATTTCTATCAGCCGTCTGGCTGCAATGGGAGAAGACTATACCTACAAACACAAGCTTCACCTCTATAAATAGAGAGTGCAGCCTTGGTGCTGCCCTGGAAGCTGCTAGGTCGTTGCACAGGGTGGTTTTCAGGAAGCAAGGAGCATCACATTGGCACTCTAACCCAAGCTGCCACTGCAGCCCCAACCTACGGGCAATGGACACTGTTAACTCCTCCCCCTCCTCTCCCATTACCAGGGGAAGGTGAAATAGGAAGCTCTTAGTAATGCACCCGGGGCTATTGGCACAGAACAAGCAAACAGGAAAATCAGGGAACTGAACAAGGATTGCTACAGATGGATCATGAGAAACATGTCTGTTGAGTTCATTTTCCATCCATGTTTAGTACAACTCTGACATTGCCACTGCTCTTCCAAGTCATAAATTTCTAGTCAAAACTGTAGTGACGTTTCTTTCCAAAGGATGCTTATTTGGAAAACTTTCCACTAGCAACAAGACTTTCATTTGGAGTTAGGGATGGAACTTTTCAAGCAACATCACTCTTTCTGCTTGCAAGCATTTATTCAGATCTTCTGCACAGTGTACCTCTTCCATTACAGATTGTGCTTAAACTACAAAGTGTTATAAAATATTTTTTAGAATTTTTTTCAGGAAAATGGTCAGCATATCCTTCAAAGAATAAACAAACAAGGAGTGCAATGCACCATCCAATTTTCTACCTTGTAATAGTAAATGTCCTGCATTTCTAAACTTTTAATTCTGTCTCCTGCTCAGGAGGCTGAAGTATATAATTCTGAGAGCTTTGGAAATAGACAAAACTTGGTTTCTGATGCTTCTGTGCTTTGGAGACTACAAAAAAGGTCTACGTGAGATTTTTTTCTGTCATAGGATCCATCAGCTTAGGGCTGATGCTGGTGTCTTGCAAAACAAAAAAAGCATCTCCTCTTAGACCAGAGACCCATTAATATTTTCCTACAAGTTAATTAACGTCTAGACTTTGATGCTTTGTGAAATTTCTCTGCAACAAATCAAATTTCTGTTTATGAACAGAAATACCTCATTTGCACATTCACATGCAAAGACCAGTACATGTTTAATTCAGCTCTTGAAGCTTTGCACCTCTAAGAACTAATTCTTAGAAGTATGCAGACTTTCAGCTTCTCACTCTGTACGTGAAAATGCAGAAGCGTAACAAATGTTTGCTAAATGATCTCAATTTTCAGAACAATTTAATTATTCTTCTTGTCCTCTGAAAATTTTCAAATCATATTTTAAAAAGCTACATAGGCATTATTTATAGCCATAGTTTCTCTCATTCAATAAAATTTAGCCATTTAAATCCCATCGGGTTGATTCATCTTTTTAAATCAGATAAACTTGAAGTGAACCTGGGATTCTTCAGGGTCTGTTCCAGTGGGCTGTTTTCAGTTTAAACAGCTGTGTTGTTACAATTTCCTTTTACATGTGACTTGAGGGTACCCATTCGCTTCACAATTAAGAGCACAGCACCTACAAACGTTCAGCTAACCAGATTGTTAATTGCTATGTTTGCTTTACACTTTCTTGTATAAATAGAAAATGTTCCTCCTGAAGCTGAATGGGTCAAAGGTTCAAATGTTATCTTCCTAACTTTTCCCAGGTTAATCAGTTTTTAGTTTTTCCTCTACTCTCTGTCCAGGGATGTTACTGATAAAGGTTTGCATACCCCATGTTATCTCTTCTAGTCTCTGCTTCAATGAAAGCTTTTGCCTTTATGGAAATCAGTGCTGAATGTTTTCTTTAGAGGCAGCCAGCAAAAACTGAGTTTGTTTTAGAGCAAAGTCATCAGTAACAAACAAAGTAGTCTTATGTTTGTAATAAACTGAAATAGAGTGAAAAATGTTATAAAATACACCTTACTAGGATTATTTTCAATACTTAATGTTAGTATTTGGTTTTATTAGTTCTTATGTAGATGTCTGACTTTCTCCACTGGTAAGTTGCTTTTGTTTCACCTCTCCTAATATTCCTATCCAGTTCATCTGAATCCTCAAATTCCCTGATGATTGTCTTTAGATAAAATTAGAAGCATAACTGCTTAATAAATGGGAGCATTCCTCTGTAAACGTAAAATACAATGTCAGCACTTCCATCATGTGATTTCTGAGTGGAATTTAATGTATGAGCTGTGAATAGCTTATGACCTGTCCCATAATGTGGGATTCATCTAAATGTAGATGCAGCTGAGTCAGTCCCTCATTATAGTCTGAATAGATGAATGAGAACTTTCAGGGTTCACTTCATTTCATGCCAAAGTAGACATATAGCTTGCATTGCAAGCTACCTTTCTGCATTTTTATCCATGCAAAAATTGGAGAAATTGCTGATTTTTCTCCATTATATTTTGCGAAGAAGCTTAGGCTGATTAGCTCAGATGCCTATGTCCCTCACAACCAAATCCTCACACTGATTAGGACTGCCATAACCAGAGACTACTTATTTCCTCTGAAGCATGTCTGAGCTTTCATTCAAGTTTCCCCTTGGTCATGCTGTTCTCAAGTGAAGGCTGTTGAAAAGTGGCCAATAAATGGCCGAAACTCTGGACTTTCCTCTAGCCTTTTGGGAAGTAGTCCAGACATGCTGTCAAACTCATTTGTTCCTGTGGAATTGTGTGAGGGTCAAGAGGTCTTTAGAAATCCATTTCCTATGACTCAATTTATGACTCTGATGTCTTAGTCGAAGGAAATGCTAGTTTATTGACAACACGAGAGAGAACATCCAGTTCAGGTGTTCTATTATGGACTACCTGCTTGACGGGGGTTTAGCCACAGAGTATAAATGATTCTCTGCTGACACTGTGTAGGATTGTGAGTGAAGTCTATGAAGATACGGCATCATCAACAGCTGCAGTTGTTCATGAAGAGGCATATTGATGAAGATCATGTTTTGATCAAACACTTGTTTTCTGTCTCACATTCACATACTGAAGCCGCTGTCAGAAGTTCTGCTTAAAGTCTAACATGATGTGTGGGTTACCTTCTTCTTGGGCTGATAATGGTCAGCAGCTGATATGTCCTCAAAAGTTGGTTTTTTTTTGGCTTGGAAAGAATTTCTGGAACGATGCAAAACAGCTCAGCTAGTCTATACATTTGGAGGTTGCTGCTAACCATCCCGAGCATATGAGCTAAACATAGCAGCGTTCAATAATGTGCTGTTCACAAAGAAAATGGGAACACGGAGGATGATGCTGCATGTCAGCACACATGATGGGAAGGCAAAGGTCACGTTGCAAGGCATAAACTATGAGCAGCAAGGCAGGTGACAGCAGCTCTAATGACAGAATCCTCACACTCAGGACTGACAGATCTGCCAAAGGTGGACTTGGCAGATGGCCACACATCACAGGAAGCAGTATTTTGCATGGGAACAGACTTCAGAGTGCTGTTAAAAAGGGCTTCAAGTATCGCTCCTGAAAACTAGGCTCACTTTACCAGTGCTCTTACCAAATTATATGCTACTAAAATGATGTTCAGGAATAACATAGTTTTGATACAGGTCTATTTTTACTTTCTTACTTCCAAATTAATATAAGCATGGCTTATCCACCCCTCCCTCAAAATAATTATAGTAGCAAAGCAGTCTCTGTAAGAAGAAAGAAACTGGAAATTTATGGAGTAACACAGGATTAACAATTATGAACATTCATCATTAAAATTCCATTTCAGTTATGTAATTAAACAATTAGCAAAACAATCTGAAGACTCCAACCATGGAAAATAATGAGGAAAAAAAATACAAGAAATTCTAATAGATATCTTTAAAAAATTCAGCTGGCTCATTGTATCAACTATGACCAGTGATCACAAGGCACAACTGGTTAAAAGCCCCCAACTCTAAAGCGCAATAAACAAGTCTAAAATTGTATCCATTTCATTATGATTTATCAGTAACTTGGTTAAACTCAGAACTTTTTAAAACCTTGCTGCATACTAACAAACACTTTAAAATTTAAAAAATTTATTCATAAGAGTAGTTCTTTGACATTTTGTTTCTGTGCATTTTAAGGCTTGTAATTTCTCTGCCTGTTAATGCTGTGAATTTCTTTAACTTAAGATTGTATAAATAGTTTTGACAATTAGCTTATTTTAATTATTTTAAAGCAAAATGAACACCTATGAAAGCTAAAAAATAAACATTTAATTACAGAAATTTACTATTGATTTCTAAAAATTGTTTCTAGAATGCACATCTTCTTTTACTAGTCCTAATTATTTTAAATAAGATTTCTGCATGTCAGTTAGAACTGGTTCGGAACGGAAAATTCCACCCCCTCTGTGTCTCTCAAGCACACATGTTCTTAAGAGAACCTTTTTGTATATCGAGTATATGTAAATAAGGAAAAGAACTTTCTAAGAGTAGTTGAAAAGGGGCATAATTTTATAAAGTCAAAATTTACATAAAACCAACCTAGACCCTTTTTTTTTTCTTTTAGAGCATTAATTATCTTAGCCTGAAACAGGAAAACTGGAACATTGATAACATATGCCAGTAAAATAATTAAAATACTAAAGAAGGAATGAGATTTCTATAACCATACATAGCATGACTAAGTAAAACAAACAAAGGAGAAATCTATCCTAGTTTAAACTAAGACATGAGAAATAACACATCTTAACCTGAAAAAAATACCCTGGATTGTTTGCCATTGAATAGCTCATACAGCACCTAGCACTGTTCTCATTCTTACTTGATTTGCCTCGACAGAGTTTTCTTCTTTAGGCTCTGTAAATTTCTAGTATTTCTCAGGAAATGTCTTGGAGATGGACGTAGAATTCCATTGCTCTGAAACTTTCCCTCTCTGAGAGTTGCAGTGAACAGTGAGTTAGTGAAGCCCTGCACGTCCTAAATTACTGTGGGAAATTCACAAGCCCTGGGACTGAATACGGCCTGAAACTTCATTGCATGTCACTCGGGATCATACAATTTTTTCCTTCCACATTTCTTCTGACCAACACTCAGGTAGGCTTCAATTTACAGCCTACCAGTGTGTCTGAAATTTGGCCCTCAGTAAGGGAGAGGATATTCCAGGTTTGGTGGAGAACATTAAATTCTGCCTTGTGCCCTGTTGAGCCTTGCATGGAAGCTGTGGCTCGGTGTGACAGTTTGGAGCGTACTTACTGCATTGAAGTTGGGGAAGAGATTCACTGCTGCAGCAGTGTCCAGAGGAAACGGAAGGAACGGTTTAATATCCAGCGATGGCTGCAAGGGCGGTGCAGGAGGACGCACAAGGGCTGGAAGAGCAGGGCTCTGGCATGTACCACCTACATGTTACAAAGAGACAGAAGGCATTCATTTAGCAAGTGCTATGATTAACAGGTGGGAAAAAAGCCAGTACACGCATACACACAAACACAAAAAGGAACAATAAAAAGACAATACTGGATCAACCAAATTCATTTTGACTTGTCCAAAAATTACTGCATTACTGAAAAAAAGCACAGCTGACTCAGTGACTGAGTTGGTTATCATGCTTTGTCAGCAACTGCTTCAGGTTTGAGTCTATCATGATTAGAATTACCTTATAAACCATTTATTTCCATGGATAATCTGGAACAATAGCTCAGCATATGTCTAACTTACCTTAAGAGCTTCAGCTAGTCTCATTCTCTTATAATTTCAGGGCTTCATCTCTACCCTGTTGCTCAACCCTACAAAGGTAGATTACTCAAAAAGAAAAAGAACAACTTGCTGTTCGGCTCAGCAAAAGCCATGTTACTTGCAGACTTCTGATTTTTTAATTAAATTCTCACTTATGAAGCCAACAGCCTCATAAACCTCCCAAACACCACATACCTTGCTGCCTCAACAGTCGAGCAATACAAATCTAAAAATAACAGTTTCAGGAGCCACTGAAATTCTGTTTATGGGAAGGTACTGATGAACACTTTCTGCCCTTTGCAAGGGGTGGAGCTGATTCAGACTCTACAGTAGAAAGCTCCTCCCTGCTAACCAGTAGCTCTGTGGGAACATAATGCAAATGAAGAAATCCCCTTGCATGCCAATAAGGCACTACCTGTTTGCAGTGAACCCTATTTTGCTTATTTGTTTGCCCCTGGCCACTGCCAGCTACAAGCTGGAAGGATCCAAGTTCATTCTCTGCTTTCAATGTCTCCTATATTTTGGTTGCACTCCAAAACATCAATTCCCTGTTAATTAAAGACTATTTGGATCCTAGGAAACTGTTAAAATATGCCAGTGTTCTTCTAATCTGAGAGGCAGGCAACAGACTGTAAAAACCTGCTGGTAAGAGTCCAAGAAACATTGAAAAAAATGAAAGGGGAGTTTTACCCTAGTCACTGAGCAGAGACACAGGCAGACAGATCAAGAGAGGGAGAGATTCGAAATCTGTTTCTTTTTTTCCTCTCACACATATAGACATTTCATTAGACAAGTTGCATACATCCTTTAAGAGCCCAAATATAAAGTAGTCAGAATGATATATGAAATCTCTCCATATTTGGCCAGCAAATTTGCTAACAAGTTTTGTCATGTTATATGTCTGATTGAGGGCTAACAACACAGGACTTAATTAACCAGTTGTAGAAGATCATCCAAGTTGTGCTTCTAGGTATAAAATCAGCTGGAGCCAAATTTTGAAAGACTGTATTTTTTGCCAACTTTCAACTCCTCTGTGAAATGTTTCACTAAGAATCACCAGTAAATTAAACGTAGTGGATTAGTGGTCACTGCAATCTTGTGATAGTTTTTTCCCAAGAATAACTGCCATTTTTTGGGGTAGTTTCTACATTGTACTTCAGTGTAAGTGTATAAGAAATCAGTCTTTGAATGGAGCAGCTGAGAATATAGGCAACAAAAAAGCAGAGAGCAAGCACCTCTGCTTTCCACAGCTCACGAGCACAAAATTATCAAGTATTTGATTGCCTTTGCTTTGGCAATTGCTACATTCCCACGACATTATTATAAAAACACTGTAAAAACATATTAAACAGGTCAGAATTATGACAAAGTGGTGTTGAACATGCCAATCATACTACCTTTGAATAAGAAATACGTATAAAGGTACTTTTTTATAGACTGGAAATACTTAGATTTACTTATATAAAACTTCCACATATCATGAAAGGAAGAAGTCACATTTACTAAAGAAAAAAATACAGATTGCACCTGAGATTGTACAGAATCACACAGAAATTTCAAGGTGAGCATTTGCCTGGCAATAGCAAATAATATGAGCTAATTAAACATTCTGTAACTCACAAATGCAAATGTGAACTGGACTGAAGAAATGTCACCTGTGCTTGGGGACACAGCTCGTTGGGTGTATTATCTCAGTGCTGTGGAGAAGAGCTTCACAGGTTTGGATTACCTACAGCAACAGCATTGGTATCCCTAACTCATCTGAGATACCACGCCACGAAGGACAAAATATTTCTTTTCTGTGATCCTTCCCTGTGGCATGACTCAGCACTCACACACCTGCTGCTGCCCGCCAGTGCGATGCAAAGCCATCTGGGGACAGGAACGAGCTTTAAATGGAAAAACCCAGCCAGCTCTGCAGGACCTTGGCTGGGACTCAGAGCCTCTGGAACAGAGTTTAAAATCTACCACAGTCCTGGCTACAGTGGCACAGAAAATTAGTATGTTCAGGAGCACAGCTGCTCTCTGTTTTTTCAATAGTGTCAGACATGTCCCTAAATGATGGAGCATGTGAGAGGCATCATGAAATCTGAGCCTTTGCTTAAAAAAATTCTCTAATGTTTATGGCTGCAAAAATTAGCTTCTCTTTCCACTTAACATGCACAGAGTTGTGGTCTAGAATCTGCAACAGAAAAACTGAAGCAATGGCAACCATTTTTGTGACTCAGCTTAGCTTGGACAAGCTTTGAGAATGCCAGTGTTAACTATTTCACACCTAATGCATTAGCAGAGGGATGGAGAGGGGTAGAGGCCCACTGGAGAGAGTTCTTGAAGAGTATACACAGACAAATTCCAAGTGTCACTGACTGTTGGATCACAGTGAAGAACCATAAAATTTACTTATGATGGTGCTGGTATTGTGTAGGATTAGCTTCTCCACAAAGGCCTCCATAGCTTTCCCTGTGCAGATGCAGCACTGCTGATCAATGCACAATGAGGCTGAAGGTTCAATGACAGCCTTTTTACAAGCTTTCCACCAGCAAGGGTTGGATAACATCAACCAATAAAACTAGGATAAAATCCCACAACACTGATAGGTTTTGTCCACAGCCTGTGCTTGATGCTCAGTATTATTATTATTACTAGAATTTCACAAAGATAACCTTGTCTTTATGAGGAGTATGCTACAATTACTTAAAATGGCAGGATAATATAGTATTTTCTAATTCCAGCCTTATAAGTTACTGATGTTAGAGTCTCATATCTTTATAAAGAGCAGGAGAATCAGATTCTAAATTGGAGATGAACGTTCAGACATTTGAGAAATTCATGTCAATACTGTTACCTTAATTGTCTTTGTAGGCAGACCAGGAATAATACAGCTTAGAAGGTTAATTAGCTCACTATTTTGACCAAGTTTGAAGTAAACATTTGTTTCTTCAATTTTCAGACAATTTAAATCACAGGCAAGATAATCTCTTGGCTAAAGTAAGTGTGAGCATAAAAGTTTAGGGAAAATCTTGCAACAAACCTTTGCCCCTTCCTATACCAGACTGAGACTGTTTTTGAGAACTCCCCCAATGTCAATCAAACGGCACATTTTTGCACAGGGATGCAGGTCTGTGTCTCCAGCTGGGACTAGACATTTTGGCCTACCACTGGGTAATCTGGTTTGCAATACAACATCATGTTCTGGGCACAGACAGCCCACGTGCTACAAAGCCATGTGTGCAACATGAGGTTCACGTTCTCGGTGACACAGCCCCATCAAGTGGGGTCTCCTTCTGAAACCACTGGTGATATGAACTTCATCAGCACAAGACCCTTCTTGCTTGAACCAAAGGAATATGACAGAAACAGATGAAGAGATGATTCCTGCCTGTTCTGCCTGAAACTGATCATTCCATAAGGGACTGGCACATTTTATTTGTTTTGAGTATGAATGGGAACAAATACTGGTGTTGGTCCTTTCCCCTGCTTTGCCTCTGCCCCATTTTGACTTTAGAGACCATGTTTCACTATGGAACTGAAAATAGATTTTGAAATGAGAATCATTCTAAAAAAAGAAATCATGTGTCTTAAAAATGCTGAATTTTTAATCTTATCTTAACAATTCTTTTTTTTGTGACATTTCTTTACAAAAAGTTAACACCTTCAGGGGGAAATTTTGCTTTCAGTGAAATAGCAGTTACTGAAAAGAAAGCTTCCCATGTAAATTTTTGTGCCCAGGTCACCTAAAATTTTCCTTGGATCATTGTTAGGTAAAGAGTATAAACAGCTGTAAGTACTGACCCTAAAATCTGGATTACGAGAATTGCAAAGACTGAATATGCACGAAGGAAACCAAAGAAAATAGCCCTAGAGTAAACAGACATCATAAAGCAGGGTGATTTTTAATACAGGATAATAAATAGCAAATTTCCTTAATTTTTTTCAGGGAGGCCAACATCCCCGTTCTTCAGGTTCCCTAACAAACAGCTCAACAATTTGGCAACCACTTATTGCTATATTTTGTGACTTGGCTATAAAGTTATGTTACATCTTCCTCTGCACAGTCTTTCCTCAAGCACACCTTCATTCCCAACCATTCAAGTTTAAACTTAACTGCAGGTTTAGTTTCCAGAAAAAAAATCACAAGATGCATTATCAAATAGTCTCTCCTAAGGAAGAATCTAGCTCAGCTTTTGCAGACACAAAAATGTAGATGATTTTTTGCAATGCATTTGAAACTTGGAGGTATGTAAACTGGGCAGAAACTCTAAACTAATACCCCATTAATCTAAATCTTTTGCAGTTCTTCCATCACTAACTATTACCACCATAAACACTGAGTGAAAAAGCAAATCTCTGCAGAATTTTATTTTCATTCCTTCTTTACTTTGCAATTTTTTCCTTCTGTCCATGTGCACAGCCATTTTGAATACAGCAAAGACACTAAACTAAGGTACCCTTTCCCTTCCTGGTGTCCGACTTGGTTTTCAGGATCATATTGTGGTTTCTCTAAGATATGGATATTTCCATGTTTAACAACCCATCTCACACGTCTCCTAATATTTCCACGATAACTTGCATGAGATCAAAAAAATACACACATTCTGCCTTGGCAAAAGCTCAGAGAATCTTTCAGCTGCTATGACTCAGCGGAGAAGCTGGGAAAGTACCACACATTTCCAACTGAAAAGCTGACTTCTAGGAGGCTTTAAAAGATAACTTCAAAATATTCATCAATATTTTTATATAGGATCCTAATATCTAACAGTACACATGCAATAAGCATTAAAATATATCCTAGAGATCCTGAGGCAAACCAGGAATTTTCGTAGAAAATTTTCAAGAACATTGTCTCGGGCTATTTTAAAGAATAAAGGGGAAAGGATATGTGGGGAGCTAATGGTCTAGATTATAAATGTTAATAAGCTTACATTTGGATAACTCAATATTAGCTAGAACTTTTAATTTGTTATGAATTAAGTTTGCCAGTGGGCCAAAAAAAAAGGTAGATTTGGAGGGATTTTTTCAAAAAGACAATAAAGACACAAGCATTTAAGAACAGCACGCTATCCATGGTGAATAATGCTATTTAATAATCTAAAATATCAGGTATCACATTTATATTTTCAGGGAATCTGATAAAATAGGAAATTTTAAGACATCCAAAACCAAAATAATAAGCTTCTCTGGGATCTAACAGAGAAAATATGCCATGAATTGTAGATGTGGCTTTTAGGAATTAGTTTAATGTAATTTGTCATGGACCATAGTCACTAGGGTACTCCCTTTTATCACTGTATGGTAATCTTCATTTTTACAACAGATATTTTTGTCAAAAACTGCTGAATTGTCCCTTTAAAGGTAAATGCAGTTCTGTAATAAGTAGAACCAGTGATCTAACCTGGCACGGAAAAATGAGCCTCATTTAATCACCAAACTACTTATTCTAGTTATTGTAATAAAATGACTAAAATATGAACTCAGCATGCAGAAAGTTAGCTAACATCCAGCCTGTATCTTTTATGTGTACAAAGAGATAAACTTTTGATTTTGAATATTTAATTTTATAGTTTACATATTATTACATAAGAACTGAAAGAAGATTACATGTAAAAAAATGGCGTGATGCCTCTGGAGAATTTATTGCTCAGAAAATCTATTTTCTGACCATTTATAGTCTTAGAACTCAGCTTCTTGAAAGGGTTTTTTATCATTTTGAGTGGTTTGTTTCTTTTTTTTATTAATTTATTTCTTTTAGAAGGGGAAATGAGAATCTTAAAGTGCTTTTGACTTCTGTATTGTTCACAGACTCTTTCTGTAGAGTGCTTTCATTATTTAATAATCTT
>WEKY01032819.1:0-10000 GCA_013390045.1 Picathartes gymnocephalus
GGAAGGGAAGGGAAGATAAAAGATGTGTGAAAGTGTGATGGGTGGCATGTGAAAGATGAAGAAATAAAGAGAAGCTTAATAAATGGGTGATTGACAAGAAAAAAATAAAATAGTATAAAAGATATATAAGAGATATAAGAAAAGTAAGGAGAACAGAAGAAAATGACAGTAGAGAGGAAAGCTGAAGTTTTCTCACATATATGATTCTATTTCACTACAATGAAACATTTCCAGACAGAATCATTATTTTCCAAAAGACAGTTTCTGTTCTTATAATGGATTTTTCTGAAGGGACTTAAACTGAAGAATCAATATTCTTGTGAGTGTGAAGGACATTGACAATGAAATATTTTAATATCAGCTAATGCTTGATCTTTTTTCTCTGTCCAGATGTTGTTTTCTAACACTATTTTTTCATTACCACTTTCCTGTGGGTTCAGCTAATTTCTTTAACTGATCTAAATGTGCAAAAATACATTTAGGAGTTTTGCAGAGTTGAGTGGATTGTGAGTTACTATATGTTACAATTCGTTCCAAATTTCATGACAAAGAGAACACAATTTGGAATGTATTGAGGGTAACACTAGTCAGAAATCTTGGGAAATTTTTTGATAATTACATATTCTATTAACAGAATTTGCTGCTTATGTTCATCTTACATTTAGCTATGATAATTTTTCCCATCTTATGTGTGTTATTTAAAACTGTGTATGTCAATATAATCATGATTTGTTATATTGCATTTTAAAATTACAAATATGGCTAGTAGCTTAAATATTTATGTATTTGGGTTCAGTTTGGTTGCTTTCTTTATGCGACTTTTGTACAGATTCTAGCCTCTTACAAAAGTTCTTCTTCATAGATTCAATGTTTTTACATAATATGCTAATCAGAAATTTTACTTCTGTGATTCCACTTCTTCATTCCTCAAATCACTATATTAAAGTATATTTTATTCTACCTCGTCCTTTTTTTTCCCCCCATAAACACATCACAGTATAGCAATAAAATATTCCTAAGGACTGACTGGTGTTATTTTGGATAGACTTTTTATATATTAGATGTCACCATTCCAGCATCATTTTCTCCCAAAGTGTCTGACTTTCACATCAGTTTAAAACCACCTCACAATGCTTTTCACTTTTTTGACAAGCTACTTGATATGTTTGATTCTTAGATTTTTACAAGGCTCTTCTGAGTGAGACAGTCTGATATCAGTGATATTTATTTGTGGTAGTAGGATTCTGTCGGTTTTAATATTTAAAGTTTATTTTATTTTGGAATGCTATTTTTATAGAACTGCCAATTTTTCTCCAGTTTAAAAGAATGGATATTTGCTCACAAATTTAAATATAAAGTTCATACTATTTTGAATAACCTCCATGAGAGGAATTGTAAAGATGATATCATGCTGTTATATATTTCACCAGTTTTAAAAACAAACATGACCAATTGTAAGTTTACATTTAACAAAATACTGTAGTCCTTCTAAGCTATATTTTATTGTACTGAGTTCTTCTGGTGCTTCTATCGTACCGTTCTTTTACCACCTGCTTCTGATGTCAATAATATTAGCAAGAATGGCCAGTTCTCAGCTATATATAGACGAGACCTGAGATGGAAAGTACAGGAGCCCAGTGTGAACCACACTGCACCATAATACCTAAGCATTGACTGTGATATGAAACAAGATGGATAAGGATTTCTACAAATATATTGGATTTATAATATCAAGAATAACTTACAGTGAAGGTATCAGTCACCGCTGGATATTTTTAGGCAGACCAAGACCATCTTTCCCAGTTTGCAAGGAAAAATGTGCTATGTGTTTTGGAATATGTGCTCAGCTTGCATATCTTTTTCCATGTAAATGATTTAACCTTTTACCCATCTGGAAGCTAGAAGTAGCAGTATTCAAATTTCTATACATAATTGAATTGCAGATGTAAATTTTGCAAAGTATGACCCAAAATGCAAGTCTCACCTTACTGAAAATTTACCCCTTCATTTGCACGTTCCATTACAGAACAACTGAATCAAGCTTGTGCTGTCAGTGCTTGAGAATTTTCCATTGGCCTCCAACTCATTAAAAACAGACCGTAACAAATAACCATCATGACCCTTAGTCAGAGGGACCTCTTAGTATAGAAAAAGCTCTTTCCCTTCCATTTGGCTAATCACTTTTGCACAGCATGCAGTTCCTCAGGAGTCATGCACTGGTCCCATAGCCACTGTGAGAGCTCCACTAAATTTTGCCTGTGGCCTTCTGTGACAAGAGAAAACTCTATGTGAAACACTACTGGTGTCAGCAAAGCTTTTATCATATCCATACAATGCCTGGTCAGTGATCTTTCTCCGGACCGTTATCTCTACCTTACCCAGCTTTGCTGCTTCTCAAATTCTCTTCCTGTTTAACCCCTGAATACCCCCAAACTGATGCCCTTTCATGCCTACATCTTGCCCTGAAGACAGAATTCTTACCATGTGAGTGACATGGTCATTCTACAGGATAAAAGGGGAAGAAGCAACATGTATCCTCTAGTGACAAGGTGACTATGGAAAAGGTTAAGTATGCAGCAGTGGAAACAAGCCCTATTGTCTTCTTTATTTCAATGTGGATGTGTGGAACTGTCATCGCTGTGTGACAATTCTGAAATTTATTCCAACTGATTTTGTATAACCAGAATAATATCTCATTATGTTGTGTAATACACCTCAAGAAAAATAACATGAAGTAAAATACTGCTTCAGTCAGTGGTGTCCTATGTGATAAGGATTCTCCTATGAGAGGCTTTGACCCATTGTTTTCTCCAGTGTCTGGCTTTTTTGTCTTTTATTTATTACTATTTTGTTATGACAGTAACACAGATGTTGCTTTTCAAATTCATTATCACTGTTGTTTCTCAACATTTCCCAAATGACACCATGGTGAGACAGAGCACCATGCTTCCATTTCCTTGATAATCACTTTCTCCAAGGAAACTGATAGGTTTCAAATTCATGTTAATGATGAAGGTACTATTTGTATACAGCTGGATTGGAAGTTGTGGGGTTTCTCTCTCTCTCTCTCTCTCTCTCTCTCACCGAGGCCCGGGCCCGGCGGCCCCGCTGCACCGTCGNTTTTTTTTTTCCCTTTTTATCTTTTTTTTTTCTTCTTTTTTTATTTTTTCCCTCTTTTTCCAGCACAACAGCCTTCATGCTTTCCAGGTCACTGAAAATGGGACAGAATGCTCTGAGCTATGTGCCCTACTGAGTGGAACTGTTTTGTTCATATGCACTGATGTTCCCTTTGTAAAGAAATAAAAAAGCAAGCAGGAGAATGCAGAAGTGAATGTTTTTTATTCTGTGCTCTAAGTTTAACAAAACAAACAGATTACAGACTTCCTTTGTATTTGAAATATTTCACATATTTGGTCAGGTACATTTTGCTACGGCATTTGATAATTTTTATTGCACTACAAGTTGAATATTTATATGAAATTGTTCTATTTCTGCAATGACACTTTAACGCAGTAGTATTTTTTAAAGAAAACATTTCTTTATGGATTTTTTCTCTGCATAAACAGTTTTTCCCCCTTGCGTTATCCTAATATTTATAATATTAAAATTGTTTTATAAAACCATGTAACAGCATCAAAATAATCATAATAATTGCAAAATCCCTTTTATTTTAAAGGATCCGGTCCTGTGCACAGAAATATAATGAATGCTGGCTGGCCTGAGATGAAACACAGAAGAAAAGCTGAGGTGACAGAAATCTTTGCTACGAAGACATGTTTTCTATAAATATTAAAAAAGGAAGTATCTTTCTGCAAAAGGAATGGATTTAAGGAGCTCACTCTTTCTTGGGTGTAACTTACTAGTTTTTCCTGTCTGCTATATCTTAAGTACCCTAAGACTGATGAATTCTTGTGCAGAAGACAGATGTAAAAGCAAAGATTTAAATGTTTCAATACAGTGCAATTTTAGTAGTATTAGCTAGAAAGAAGTGGGAAGGGAACACACTTTGAAACTGTAACTGGGTAATCATGATAATAGAAAATATGTTCTAAACATGTGTTGAGTGATAAAATGAAGTGGGAAGAAGCTTCCTTCTTATTCATGTCTGTAAAAGAGCAAATCATTACAGAGATCTAGCTTACATCTCTGACAGACTGAAATTTCAGTGATGAGGCTTCCTTTCCCTGTGACATCACAATTTTTACAATGGTAAAAATTTTAAAATATACTTACAGATATTTTCTCTTAATGTGATTATACTTTCATAATTTCAGTAGAGGAATTGGTGTTGAATATCCATTCACAATCATCCACACAGTGTCTGACAAAAGTTCTTTCACTAACATGAAACCAGCACATATATGTCTATATATTTATGCACACACAGCTATACACACAGACAAAATTTGAGATTGTTCTATATCTAGGGCACTTAAGTTGTTCAAAGTGAATGTTGATTTTTGAATGGCTTTATTTATCAGTAGATATCTTGAAACCTCTAATGGGGACAATCTTCATGAGGCAAATGTACATTATTTTCCCTAGACTTTAATTATTACTCTGAGTACTCTACAAATAAGCCAACCATAAACTTGATTTTTTTGGTTTGTTGGGGCTTTTTTATTTTCAGATATAGGTCAATGGTTCATAACATCCGGGATGTGTTACTTCTTTTCTTTCCAATATGCTGATGCAAAGAAATAAACAGATAAGCTGACTCCACTTCAGAAAAATTCATTTATGCAGACTTTTGCTAGAATTAATAAAAATAACCCAGCTATGTATCCTGTGACACAGAAGGAGGGATAAACCCAGGTTTCCAATGTACCAAGGCCTTTGACTCAACCCAGACAAGTTTGTTGTCATGGGTCCATTTTCAGGAAGGAACTGGCCACTTGTAGTAAGTACTTTAGTGGAGCAGTTATTGAGTGTTTAGCACTTTGCACTATTTATATTTATGAACTGTGCACCACCTCCCTGGTTCCCTCAACTTCAAAGCATGCTTTCTCTTACGACACAGAGGCAGACTGCCGCCTTCTGAAGCACAAACACCACTGCCTCTACAGTCTGGGGGGGATCTTGTGATGCTTTCAAGGGAATGTAAGTCAGGACCTGAGGCTCTTAAGTGTAAGAAATAAGACCAGATCTTGGGCTCAGGTAGTGCCTCTGGTGGGTTCCAGAAATACATATTCTCAAGTACACATAAGCATGTGAGCAGTGTGTCAACAGAACTTTGTCCAGTCAGAACACTGAAATGTAGCAAAGCAAATAAGTAATCTAATGTTATTAATTATGCCAGACTATTTTCTACAGAGCATATCCTTTATCATCTGCTGGGAATTGTTGCCATTTAATCTGAGATTTAGGACAAACTGCCTAACCTCAAGTTTTAATTCTAGGCACGCTTCAGTTTCTAAAATTCTCCCCAGGCACAATCTCTTTGATTCACTGCAAAATGAAGTTTGACATATCTTATTATGAAGAAATACTTCATTTGAAAATGTACAGAGTAGCTCTAGGAAAACAACAGTGAACCGAGAAAACCTTGCCAACAGTGCAGCCTTTCTACAGATGCAAAAAAATACAAAACTAAAATAATACTTTTCATTAACAATGAAGTTTGCAAAGAGCTGTGAGTGGAATCTGTGAAAGTACTCTATCTGTAAAACTGTTAGCCAGAAAATGTTGAGAATTTTAAAATTGGCTATGCTGTCCTGAGAGCACTTACAGAGAATTCATTGGTCTGACGCATTCTTAGTAACCCTGTCACCTCTCTTTGTTGCTGTGGGAGAAACACAGGTGGAGTATTTATTCAGCAGGTCTTGTGGTATCAGCTCCTCTGAGTCAGTGTTGAAGACATTTCACAAGGGACTGCATCTCAGGTTCCACAAAAACAGTCGTCAAAACCTCATACCCATTTTGTCCTTCTCAGCAGAATACTATAATTTATGTGAAATCAGTGCTTTAATGTCCTCTTACAAAAGGCTTGGATTTAATTCTGCAGCTTTCCCTTCCCACACCCTCTTCTGTTCATTGCTCTTCTCTTTCACTGACATTTGCAATGACATCTTACATCCAGATATACTCATATTGCACACTCTACAAATCAGATTGTTGATTCATATTGTGAAGTGTTTCACATTTTCTGAGAATTCCTTGGGATATTGTAGCCTTTTTGTCTCAAAGAACATTCCCTTTTAGGCTCAATATGTTGATGCTTTTTAATTGAATATTCCAGGATGGGGGGAAATGAAGAAAAGGATACACTTTATTGAAATATATCGTTTAAAAATATCCAGAAAAATGTGAGCCCTTTTGAGTGGAAAGGTCCTTAATGGAGAATGCAGGAGTGCATGGAATACTGGACTCGAGTTAAACCTCCATGAATTTCTCATCATCTCCAGCACCACTGTGAAGCTTACTCATGTTTGGAAGACATGTCAGTAATAATTAGCTGGAGGGAAAGAGATTGGCAGCCTCGTCACCTCGGTCTGCTTCTGTGAAATCTCCACGAGTGCTTAAGAGAGAAATACATGGATGCTGTCACACCCAGTGGGTCATTTCCATCTTCAGCTTTTTTCCATTAACAAAAAAGAATTTTCCTCTTCATTTTATGCCAAAAGAAGTCTGTAGTTTGCAAGTCTCACCACTTTACTTTGATCCATGTCTGACACGCCCATCTGATCAGGTGCTCGATTTCTGCAACAGAGGACGTAAAAGGGAGTCAGTACCAGAAATAGATAAAATTTCCAGAAACATTTTCCCTTGTCATCCTTTTGTTTTCACTGGGAACACTTTTGGTTTTTCAAGTAAGAAAGATAATCCAATTATAAGAATAGTCCCAAAATTTCTCTTCCTTACACAAAAGACTCTTTAAATTATTCTTGATGCCATCCAAAATATTGTGCTATGGTAGGAGGGAGTTTTCTGCACTTCTGAATGAGCATTATTTTAAATGCAAATTTTACCTGACTGAATGCTTAGGAAGGAGGCAGCAGCTTCCTTGCAATATTCCTTTCACTGGTTCCTAAGGAGGTAGTTGAGATGCATTTCCCTGTGCGGGCCCAGGTGTTTTGTTGTGTGCTTAGGGGGAGAACAAGGCAAGGAACCAGCGCTGCTCCTCTCAGTGTCTGCGCACAGCCGAGCAAACCGGATGGCTGCATGACATCACCAGCTGCCTGACCACAACCCACTGATTCGCCAGTGCTCTGCTTAGATGGTAGTCCAGTAATCAACTTACCTGCTAATTGCAGAGAAACATTTTGCATGTTCTTCCAGCTCCAGCACAAACACCAAAAATTCAATATTATATTACTATTATTTAATATTATATGCAACTGCCTTAATGGTCCACGGCAATAGAGCATTTTTTTTTATTTTTCTCACTTTCATGCACGTAAATATGAGGGTGTGCAGATGCAGAGGGCTGTCAGTTACCTCATATTGTAACTTCTTGGCAATTAAGTAATTCAGAAATAGAGTATCATTCAGGTAACAGTAGCTTTGAAAGAAAGATTTTAAAAGCCTCTTTTACATCAAGGCATCTCATTTCATAGGCGTGCTGAAGCAGGAGACCTAATTGCTCTTCCGCTCCATGCACACAGACAGAAAATGTGAAATGTTACATCCTAGCAAAAGGTGATAGCAGAAAATAAAGAAATTGTGGCATTGTTATTACAAGGAAATCAGTTCAAATCTTTGGAGAAAGCTGCTGAGTAACTGGCCTTTAAATCACTGTAACTAGTACCTATACAGCCATCTTTAAAAAATGGATATTTCTAACTAGGCATTTAATTAATAGGATTTAATATAATAGGTTTTGCCACCTGCTCCATCTACAGTTGTATTAAATCAAAGTGTACAGAGGTGCTATGACCTCCATCTGCAGCAGCAGCAGAAGCAGCAGCACCTTTGAGAGTTCAGCAGTTCTCGACTTCTTCTAAATATTTTCTTTCTTTGGAGATGTGCACAGGTAAAAAATATCTGCAGAAACTGATAGAAGCAGTTCACCAAGATAAAGTGTTCTTACATTTCTGACATCTCAAGAACATCTGCTTCCTTCTTACATAAACCATTAAATGAATATTCTCATACAGCATTACTGAAGCATGCAATACTGCTTCACTAAGAGCCTTCCACTGCCTTCCAGATACACTTAAGAAAATAACTCTAAATGGAAGGATGATACACACAATAGCTAAAGGGAATGCAATCACATTCAGAGAAGATAAAGAAACCATAAACAGACACCTGCATTTCTGGAAATTCCTTGGGCTCTTGCTATTGGCAATTCTAGCAAAACACTTCACAGCATAGACCTAAGTCAGGTCCCAGGGCTTTCAGGTTGAACCACAGTCTCTGGCTCACATCACTATTGCGCGAATAAACTCTATGAAAAACAGTTACTTAGGAACAGGAAAAATACTATTAGAAATAAGCAGTAGCCAGGCAATTCTTCTCCAGGAACCGAAAGGAAACTTTTAAGCATTAAAAGTAAATAAGAGGAGAAACTGCGGAAGACCTAAGGGATGGATCCTCAAGACTGTCTTTGTGTGCATGTGAGAGTACTCAGTCAGGCCAGCTCCATCTGCCTGCTTAGGGAACTCAAGTTCAGCTATTTCTTATGCCATGGGACAGAGGGAACATTTCTGTCCTGAGATCACCATGTTAAAAATAAGTCCAGGAAGAACAGGTCATGACTAAGTTTTTTGATGCCATTTTTCAGAAGAAAATAGAAAGCACTTTGGAAGCAGGAGCAAGAGAACATGATTAGTCTTGTACCAGGTCATCAGTGGTAACATATACAGGAATATAGAGTGATTTTGATCTAAACCTACTCTGGTTCTGCAACTCATCAGTTTCAGATTTCCTTCCCTCTTCACAGTTTAAATAAAATTCTTTGCCTGCTTTTTTGTATTCCTGTTGTGTTGTTTTCCATCTCTGAGACAAACTCTTACACATTATCCTTTTGTCTCTACTTTTCACCAATTCCTACATTGGGCAAATGGACTGTCCCCTAACTTGGCTGCAACTGAGTACTGTCAGCATCCCAGGGAACTCTCTCCTAATCCTCCCAGCTGAAGTGCTACTGAGCACAACTCTACCAACTGTGTTTGCTCCGTTAACATCTTGACTACTTGACCTTTGAGCTCCACAACAAAGCCTGAACTGAAACATCAAACAACATATTCTTAAATCGCCAACATGTCATATTCTTCATAAAGGACATATAGGTCAGTGCTAAATTTTTAAAAACCCTTTCCTTTTTCTGTGAATAAAACTTGGATTTTTCAAGTGTGTAAAATGCTGGAGTAAAGGGTCTTCCTATGGTCTTTGTCTTCTGTAGAGTTACTACCTTCTCAATAAGAAAAAAAGGCGCTCTTGTTTAAGGCTATGGGGGGCATACTGAGCTTCCCATCCCCTCTCTTAAATGTTCTGCCTTTTTTTCCCCTAAAAAATACTGTTGAAAGGAGTATATTTCTTAGAGTGAAATTCAGAAAGAAGGACTAGAATAGCTTCCGGCAGGCAGTTGCCAGGTTGATATATCAAAGCGATATTGCTTTCTGAATTGAGTGGCACCAATCAGCAGGAACTGTCAGTCTGGGGATATAATAACTGTGGTGCCAGTCGTCAGGAATCTAAATGAAAGTTTCAGCTGTACTTGTATATTTAAAGTGTCTATTGGCTCAGGGAGGGAAATAGGAAGGGGGAAGAGCTTTTCTGGCATTATCAAGAAAAGAATGGCATCTGAAGAAAAAATTGCTGAAGCACATAGCACCTGGATTCTCCTCTGGGACCAGTATGAGAGTGAGATGACCGAAGATATGGAATGGATCTTGCATCTGCAGTCCCCATAATTACAAACCCTGTTAACTATCTTTCAGAAGAGAAGGTGAAGATTTTTACAAGCCTGTCACATTTGTCTTGCTGATATCCTACCAGACTGGCTCTCTGGACTGCAGACCAAATATAGATCCCTGAAACCTCTGCTCAGCTGTTG
>WEKY01032819.1:16041-44160 GCA_013390045.1 Picathartes gymnocephalus
AAAAAAAAACCCAACCAAACAAAAACCAAATTAAAACTAAAACAACAAAACCCACAAACAAACAAAAACCCCCCAAAAATAAAAAAACCCCAAGCCAGACCAAAACCAAACCAACCAAACAAAAAAAACTCACCCAAAACAAAAACAACAAAACAACAACCAAAAAAACCAACCAACAACAACCAAAAAAACCCAGATTCAGACCTAATATTTCTTAACACGTTTAGTTTGGTCAAACATGACGTCTTTTTCCTAAGTGTGTTGCAGTTTTCTGTACTTTGTCAGTTGAAAGAAGGGAAAGTACATATTCTCAGTGTCACAAATGTGCCCTACCAGCTTGGTGCAATATTCAAAGGATTAGAACTGACAGTTCATCCTCTTTTGCTCTAATATGCTGAATCTGAATGCCCTAAAGTGAAGAAAGCTAGAATTTAAATTCAAAATTCAACACCCACATCCCTGAATTTGGGATTAGTTTTAATGTTCATTCCTTACAGGGATAAAAACAATTTGGTCTGAAGCCAGAAGAATCTGGGGTCCTCTCCACTCCTTCCTACTGTTGTCTGGCAAATCAATCTCATGCCTAATTGTAGACTGCACCTGCAGAATATTAAAGGTGGGCAGTGTGCAATGCATTTTGAGTGCCACTCACCTTGGTGTGATGGATGCTTTCTGACAGTGCAAGCACAGTGAAAGCATAACATCTGTCCTCTCCCATCACAGGACCCTGGCGGCAGTCAGACAGCAGGCATCCTGTGTCAGCCACTGACTGTGCTGCGCAGTCTGATCTGACTGTCTCCTTATGCCCGTGTGATGGAGAAGGGGGCTGCTGAGCAAACTCCTCTGTAGTTGTCCCTTCCCTGCCCCTCAGTTTAACACTCTGCTGGAATGTGAGCTAGCGTTCCCTGTCTGCTCAAGAAGCACTACATGGCATTGGGATACAGAGACTCTAAGCTAAAATACTAATTAAGCAGATGTTAATCGTTGCCAGCCAGTATTCAGAGGAAGAGCTTTTAGAAAAGGAAACATTAAATACATACGGAAAATATTAGAAATAATATTAAATATTAAATATTATCTCTAACGCTTTGCACAACTAAAAATAAGATGGAGTTAGCTACTAGAGACACTGTGGTTCTTCCTACACAGATATGGCTCTTTTATTCTTCTACCTCTATTAATAGGACTGCAGCTGCAATATTCATTTACATGGCATTTATATTGCATGAAGACTAAAATAATTTAGTGCCCATGCAAATTCAATCTTCCAGAAGTTTCTTTAAGAGGTGGTTTCTTGGTGTCTCCAGGATATAGATGATGATCTGTTGCCTGGGCTCCAGAGCTGAGAAAGAAAGGCAGCATCTTAGTCAGTATTTCTATGTCCTCCTGGCTCACATTATCAAACTTTTTAAATTCCCCACATTCTGACTGACATGTTAATCACTAATGACCCTTTACTTAACAGTTAAGAGAGAAGTGGACACATGTTGGATTCATCAATAAAAGATCTCTTCCTTCTATCTATAGGGTTTCACTTGAGAACCTGTATCACTTGCCTATACATGGGTTAGTAGGGCTACAAAATATGATCTTCCAATAAACCTGGGTGAAATAAAATACTAATATCCACACAAGCATACAGTCACCCCAGGTGCATCTGCCTGCATTCTCATCTGGAGAGGCAGAATTCCAGCTTAAGAACAGTGAATAGTGAAATGCAATCTGTAATCTACAGAGGTCACAGCTAGTTCATTCTACACCCTGTCTGGTCCATAAAACAACTCATGGTAGGCCAAAACTCACTCATGGCAGAGAAAGAAAGCCATTATATGTATTTGAAGTGGTGAATGTAGGGACAGAAAATAGAATTCACAGCAAATTCATTTGGGTTTTGCACTGCTCAGGTTTTTTCTTGGAATATTTTTTCCAGCACTTTGATTAGAAATGCGCCTAAAGAGTGAGCATTTATGTCTTGAGGGGATAATCAACCAGAATCTTCCTCAGACAGCACCAGAAAAAGCTACCAAACATTCCTTAAGGTGACCATCCTCCACTCCTGATTTTTCTGAGTCTCATAGTTGAATGCCCCAGACCTCTACGTGTGGATAGGGATCCAGAATATTTAAATTAAGATCCGCCTTTCTCTTTAGCTGCTTTTTTTTCTGTCCTGTGGCACAAATTCAAGTGCTTGAAGTACCAAAGCATGTAAACTACACCATTAGATCTTTTCCCCTTTATCTACTCATCACCTCTGCTCTGACATTGAAAGAAATGCCTATTTTTGGAACTGAGACATCTATTTGAATCTGAGCACTTAACACAGTAGGGTCATAGTCAGTAGCAGAGACTCCCTGGGGACTCATTAGAACTTCCAAAATTGTGTATAAATGCAGTATGGATGTATAGATATGCTGCTATAGCTTGGAAGTCCCAGTTTAACTGTAATGTACGTATGCTGAAGCCCAGAAGTGGGCATCTTTGCAATCACACCCAAAGCAGGAAGATCTGTTTCCATTCGTTTTGAATTTTTTCAGCTGAAACAAGCTGAAGCACAAAATTTTGCTTTAACTACAGCTTAACAAATCTTCTTCCATTCTTTGTTTACCAGGTGAAGCTTCAGGATGGCTGAGTTGGACCTGAACACATCTCTCTTCAAGTGAAATACATTTACTGGTGCTGGAGTAATTTAAGGACTTCCTTTAAGTCATTACTAAAACTACTTGCCAGGATGACCCATGCAAGACAAGCTACAGAGTGAGAAAAATTACCTGGAAGAGGAATTTTATTTTAATTTTTGTTAATTTATTTCCTTTTCCCCACACTGCTAAATAATAATAAAAAGCAAAACAACCTGTCCAATGTTACTTCAGCCTACCACCAGTGCTACCACCAGTGCTGATGGGCTCAGCCTTGGCCAGCAGTGGGTTCACATGTCAGCTTATAACACGTAGTCTCTCCTGCTTTTTCCTCCTAAGGGGGAGGATTCCTCACACCTTCCCCCACTCTGGGCTGGTGGGGTGGGGTCCCTCCCACAGCAGACAGCCCTCCACAAACTTCTACAATATGGGTTTTTCCCGTGGGCTGTAGTTCTTCGGGAACAGGTCCAGCAAGAGTCTTCCATGGGGTCACAAGTCCTGCCTGCAAACTTGCTCCCGTGTGGACTCCTCTCTCCATGGGTCCTGCCAGGAGCCTCCAGCATGGGCTTCCCAGAGTCTCCTTCCAGCATCCACCTGCTCCAGTGTGGGGTTCTCCGTGGGCTGCAGAGAGACTGCCTGACTCATCAGGGTCTGCAACGGGGGCTGAAAGGAAACTCTTCTCCAACACATGGGGCACCTCTTCCTCCTTCTTCACTGACCTGGGTGTCTGCACAGCTGTTCCTCTCACATATTCTCACTTCTTCTCCAGCTGGCACTTCTGTTGTGCAGAAATTCCCACCTCCCTTTTTTTTTTTTTTAATGCCAGAGGCACTACCACAGTACAGACGGGGTCAGCCTTGGGCAGTGGTGGGTCTGTCATGGAGCTGGCTGGCATTGACTCTGTGGGACATGGGGGAAGCTTCTGGAAGCTTCTCATGGAGCCACCCTTGTAGCCACCTGTGGATGCCCTGGAAGAGTGGCCCCCTAGGTTCTGGCTTCTCCCATGAAAAGACCAAAGACCCAGATATCAGCTACCTCATTTCCACTCCCCTTGTTTGCCTTATGTGGCCAAGATCCAAGTTCTGTAACCCCACTGGTTTACGGCCCTTTGGCCAGCTAGCCCCACTGTTTGTCCCCTAGCCACTCCTTCCCTGTCGTCCCATTGATCCCCATACCCTGGCCCCCCCCTGTACCCCCCCCTAGGCCCTCAGATCCCTGGCCCTGATGCTCTCTCCGCCCCTTGCCTTCCCGGTATAGAACCCTGGCACGCTCCACCCTCTGTGTTCTTCGTCCCTGCCCCTTTCAGCGTGTGGGCGAGTGTCGAGTTCCGCCGCTGTGTAGGCGTTGACCTCTGCCACTAATAAACCCAGCTGGGAACCCCTGAAGAACCCCTCCTGCCGCCGTAGCCTTATATCCAGCGGCTGTGCGTGCAGGGGTGGTGAGCCCCCTCCGGCCGACCGAAGCGCATTCCCCCATGGAGACGCTTGCAGGGAGGTTGAGGTGCCGGGCAGCCGGCGCCCAGGCCGGAACAGCCGCCCTGCCACCAAAACCTGGCCGCACAAACTCCCCCCACAGACCTTTCTGTTGTTTCTGTGCTCTGTTTTTTAGCCTCATATGGATGTCTGAGATGCACAAATATAACAAATTACAGTTTTACCTTCATTCAATTAAACTGGAGTCTAAAAAACTAGTTCACAAGGAGGCAGCTAAAGTTTGTGAGAAAGGATGAAAATGATCTGGTTTACATCTAAACTGAACTAAAACCAGCGTCATATATTTTTTTATTGGAAAGAAAGTGAACTGTTGCAAAAGGCCTTGAGAAAAGAAGTTACAAGAAATGAAAAATAGTTCTTTTGACTTTTGATCATTATGAAGATCTTTATGGTTCAGAAGCATTTAAGGGTTTGCATGCTAGTTCTGTGGAAACCTAGAGTTAATGGAACACTGTTTAACATTTAACATCATATTTGTTTATTTGAATATTTTTACCCAGGTCAGCCTCATTATGTCTTATTATTTTCATATTTCAGCCCTAAATTATCAGCATGAGGACCAATTAAAACACTGTATTTTCCTGTTTAAAAAGAAGTTCATGGATAAGTGACAGAGTGCTGAAACAGCAAAAATATTTTTTCCAAAAAAATAACCTTTTCTGCAGCAGTCTCGCTGATAACTTTGTTAAATTATGGAAGATCTCACAATACCCATAAACGTTCATATAGGTCTCTTGTGCCTGTGCTATCCTGGAATATTTGTGCTTACCAGAACCGAGCTATGAAAAAAAGGGCTCTTTCTCCCTCATTAATCTAGACTTGTATTCAGAGAAAGACAAGTGTTCTCAGGTGGCTTGGTGTTTTAAGTGACTACCTTGAATTACTGAAATCTACTCAAAAGTGCCAAGTATCTCTCTGAGAGCTGTGTCCCATTAAACTTTCCATTTTGGACAACCTAAACTGCCTAAATTAAATCTCACACTAAAGCTGAATGTAGCTGTACGTTAATGACGTTGTTGCAACTGGAGATAGAAAACATCTAGCAACGCAGGCATGTTTCCTTTTGCTTTCACATGGTGCTTTCATGGTGCACATGCAGGTTTTTTCTCCCAAGTAGCAAGACTACCAAATTCACATCAAACTTGAGAAACAGGCAGCTGCCTCCATGCTTCTTCCTCAGTGACAAAGATGCCTTTGGATGCTTGTAGAGTATAGCCCTGCACCTTTATTCTGGTTTTTGACTTTGCACTGCATACAGCTGTTCAGTGGGTCACTGTGACCACACCACAGCTGTCACCAAGCAGGAGCAGAAATGGGGTATAATCCTACAGCCTAGTGGGGTCCTCAGAGGAGTTCCACAGCCTGGCACCCTGCATGTCTGTGGGTCACCGATAAGCTGATCTACAGCCACACTACCAGCTCATGGAAAAGGGGGGGGAAAGAAGATGGTTGAGTTGTATAAACAGGAGGACTAAAAGGTGCTCATCCTCCACAGAATAAAAGCTTGGCTAGATGAGTCTATCAGTAGGATTTAAAAAATAAGCTCTGACAAGAGATGGCAATACAACATTTGTTTCTTCTGGTAGATTTTGCAATTCAGATTTAAGCTTGTGACACTTTAGTGTATGAGAAAGCTGTCAGAAGCATTTTAAGCATAGTTATTTTTCTCTTTCCTAGGCTGTGTTAAGGTAACCTGGGTTTGTATCTTGAAGAATTAAACTAGAACATTTTGTATAATTCTGAAGTAGTTTTTAAGTATTGTCTGTTATACACAGCTTTATGTTTCAAATGTGATGATGAGGTAATGTTTATTAGTATTCACTTGATATAACCTAATTTACTCATTGCTTAATCACCCCTGAGAGATATGCACCCCTCCAAGTGAGATGACTAAACAGTATATTTTGCTATCATACATTCTCCCTCCATGAGATTCCAAAAACATTAAATGCATGGGAAATATGTTTCCCCCTCCAAGATTAATCTGTGCAGTCAGGAAGACTAGAAGGTATGAAAAGGCTGATGTATTATACAGCAATTCATTTCAGTGAAATATTTCTACATGGCTGTTCACAGAGAACAAAGCTGGAATTTGCTGAAATTGTTGTATATGGTATGCGCTTGCCTCACAACAGCAGGAAACTTTTAGCAGTACAGCAGCTCATTCCTAAAGGATTCTTTTCTTAAGCCAAGATGCAGCAAAGTTGGCAGCTCGGCCCCATCCAAAGTGGTGCTAGACAAGATGCAGAACCACAGGATTTGGACAGATGTACCACTGACAGATGGTGCTGAGATTAGTCATTATCAATCAGCTTCAACTTGCATTTATTTCTCTGGTTGAATGCCAGCCAGCAATGAACCCTGACTCATAATACCTTACTACAGGCTAATATTTTTTTTTAAGAGTTGCTGACTCCCTAGAGGATGAAGTGGAGGCACAGACCCTGCTTGTGGAAGAGGACAGACATAACGGACCAAGTTTGCTCATTATCACTAACACTGATGCTTACAGCTCCAGCACCAGCTCTGCCAGTGCCACTCTCTGTAGAGGAGTCAAGGGTTGCATACAAGTGGAAAGACCAGCTGCCACTTCTCCCAGAGGGATTTCCACCCAGTTAAGGCCAAAGTGTGCTTTTGGGATAGCATAAGAGGACCATAAGTAGGCACTGGTATCTAGAAATCCAGGACTAGCAATTATATTACTACTATGTCCACTATGTCTCAGAAAGAGAAAAAAGCCCATGTGTAAGTACCTATATAGATGCACATAAGTATGCCACTCTATTCTACAGAGACATATGTGTATAAGAAGGTCGAAGGGTCTGTATACTTATGCCTGCCTCTTCCTCCATAATACAATCTTATGAAGTGGCAGTAAAAAAAGCAGGACTGTATTCACTGCATTATCTATGATCACCCAAAAAAGTTTTAATATAATATTAAACTCATCCCCCATCCCTAATCTACAAGGCTGTTATAAAAACCTAAACATTAATACACTAGATTCAGTCTTGATTTACTCAACTGAAGCTCACACCAAGACTCAAGCCTTTCCCTTGACATTATGGAGATTGAAAAACTGATGCTAAAAATAAAGACAGTTGTCCTTACAGTCTGACTACTATCTACAAATTATATTAAATTCCTCTAGAGAAAAAAAAAGAAATTATGCTATAAGCAGTAGACAACATATTGCATGTTCATTTTTGAGGTGTCATGGAAAAGTTTCCTAAAATAATCATTGCTGATTTTGACTGGAAGAAAAACTAAGCTATCACAGATAGCTGGTTTAACAAAACTGTCCTATCATGTCTTTTATTTGATAAGGATTAAAAGAAAATTACTGCATAATGCAATATACCCAAGTCAGCACAGTAGTAAGAGGAGTCATTTTATCAACAGGATTAAGTCTCACAATAGAATAATCCATAATGGAAGTTACAGGAATGGAACAAAAGAGACAGCTAAAATGGTTGTGCTTTTTCCCCAAGAGTCATAAGGAGATGATCTAATGCTATGTTTTTATAAGCAGAGATCTTTCCCAAAGCATTTCCTAGGATCATTCCTTTTATATTTAATGAATTTCAGGAAGTGAGGAAGGTTGATGTTTTATGTTTAATGTAGTCCCAGAAGAGCAGAATAAAGCCATGAGGATATTCTATGTATCTTATTTTACAGCTGCCAGATATGCTATTTTTTCCTTGAACAAAGACTCTCTGGCAATTTATGAATGCAGTTAACTGTTCAGACATTCCAGTGCAGGAGAGGTTTTACCTGTGCAACTGAGAATATAGGGAATTTATAAATCTCAGGTTCTCACCAGAAACCTGCCTCCAAAGCAGTGCTTGTGAACTGATTTCTCTCCTACAAATTGCTAGGGTTTCACCACAAACTCCCCCCAAATTCATTTAATACCAGTACTCTCCAGTGTAGGCTGGGCAGTGTCCAGGATGGAAGAGCCTTTCAGCAAGGGAGGCACAGTGGGATGCTGCAGACTGCGTTGAGAGGTGAAGTTCAGTGAGAAAGCCCAGTTCACAGGAGAGACGACCACCCAGCTGCACCTCCGGTGAGGCAGCACCCCAGAATCAAGTAATTTCTAACACAGGAATTTCTCAGCAAGCTAGGAAGCACAGGTAGATTCAGAATCCCTCTAGATGCTCATGGTACTTCCATAGGTACTTTTCAAGGCTAATGTAATCTAAGTAAAAAAAAAAAAAAAAAACCACAAGCAACCCACCTTTAAAAATAATTACCTACTCAGTGTTCATTCTTCAGTGGAATATAGCAAATTTGAGCAATTATTTGGTCAGAAAAACACGTCTAACTTTTCAGTGCGAAATACAGACAAGGAAAGTAACATCCTTTAATATTTTTTTTTTTAATTCACAAACAGGATTTCAAGTAAATAATCAGCTAGTAGAAAAAGAAAATATTTGAAACATTTTAATTCATTGACAATCATGAGAAAATAATCTGAAAGGATCTGATGCATTATAAACTGCTTTATGTGCTAAGTATCACACTGGGTCATGTTGTACATAATAGCTGAAACACAAGCTCAGCTGACAACTGACACTGGTATTTTGGGGAAATTACTTATTTATCAAGGCAGTTTTCCTGATATTTTCTAAAATCCCACACAGGCTAATGCAATTTGGGAAAAAAAAAGAAATAAATTGAATTGATGCCAGAGAAACGTACCTGAAAAAAGATTCATACCTTAAATAATAGAGGTCTGAACTTGCAGCACTGACATAGATAAATAGGTTGCCTAGGGGTTGTTTACTGTGCTATTGGACCTGGAGCATGATAAAGTAAGCAGAAAAGGGACTGCATAAGCTTTATCTCCATAACAACCAAGAAAAGAACGATTACAAAAGAGCATGGAAAAGCCACCTTCACAAAACAGCCTTTAACCTCAGAGCAATGGGAGCAGCACAGCACACAGTACTGCTGATGTCTAAATAAGAAAAGACAGTCTTGGCTCAAGACTGTTGCATCTCGCACCTAGTTGGGTGCTGCGGTTGGAATAATAAAAGTGCAAAGCTATCTAATATAGCAGCCATATGGAACAATAAATCCTTTTAGAGGAATTGAGTTATGATCAATATGTTACAAAGAAAGGAAAGATAGCATGGCATTAAAATGACTTCCAGAATATACCTTTATATCAAGAAATTATTCACACACTTCTTTCCTTTAGCCTGTTTCAGGGCAATGAGCCCTTTTAAAATTAGTCAGTTTTTCTTTGTTTTCCACAAGTTTTATGATTTGAAAAGCTCTTCACTGTAGTTTGACCTAACTGGGTGAGTTCTTTTAGGTTTTACTAGAAAGACAGCATTCAAATATAGTCTTCACAGAAACCTCCTAGCTGAATAAAAAAAAAGACAGACTTCTGAAATGAACAAGTCATTGGGAAGGTAGACTCACAACCTGAACCTTTTCCTACTCAAAACATTATTGAAACTCCTGCTGGCTTTAATGAGCATTGGATCAAAACCTTGGTTTTCTCTTTGACTACGAATTAAGCTCTTTGATGTTAAACTACTTTTAAGGGGAAACTACAGCTTTAATGTACAGGCCTTCAGAAACACAATGTCTAGAAGAAGCTTACTTTGACCAAAATACCCGGGGGCATTTTTCTTCCCCCCAGGTACAATAAGTTATCAATGGAAATATAGTGCGGACATGCTACTGGAATATGTAGCCATGGAGAATGGGAACAGCTACCCTGGCTGTCATTAACAATTTAAGTTAGCTCTTCCCTTCTCTTGCAACCCACAAACTTTTTGCATGGTCTCTCTCACACAGTGTTGTTCCAGTGGGTTAGAAGCATAATGACAATAACATTCCCTTGAAGAATTTAGAAGCTCTTTTATCTAGGACTCCATTTACATGGAACGAGAAAAATCCAACCTGAAATGGCTATTTGGTTTGGATATTTTCCCTAGGCTGTTTAATGCTTGAAAGATAAAGGGACATTTTTCTTGGTCAAATAAGTGTTCTAGTAAACAAGAAGTGATGGCACAGACTTTCATACAAACATAAATAAGTCTGGAGAAAAAAAAAGGCAATTTTCAAATTGCCACTTTATTAAAAATAATTCCAGTGTCTCTAGAAGGAAATCCTTACCCATGCAGCAGATCCCCTGTCCCTGCCCTTCCTACCTTGGTCTCAGCCTGTGGTAGAGAGCAGTCCTTGTGCCTATAGCAGCCACAGGACAGCACAGCAAGATGGGATGCTTGCCTCAGTTTCCTTACTCATGTCTGGTGCTCTTCCACAAAACAAAAATATCTTGCCTGAATGGAGCTTATTTTTGCCATTATTAACCTACCTACCACTAAGCTACCTATATGAAGAACTTTCACAAAGACTTTCCGTCCAAATACCAATCAAATTTTTTCCAGGCAGACATGCTACAGGTATCTGTACAATGGAAACGAAGTACAACAGCTGCAAGTAGCAAATATGCGTATAAGATTTATTCAAGCTCTAGTTGTTCAAGACATCATTTATTACTCTTTTCCTTACTGCCGTATATTTCAATCAAGTTATAATTTCATTATTATCTGTGCCAAAATATCGGAATTTCAAAATTCTTTCGCCTGAACAATGCATAAGAAATACAGTTGCAAAAGACCTGTCAAGGCTGATGTGTCATATTTACTGTTTCAGTATTAGTTTTACACTGAAACATGTAACTTCATATGTATTTTTAGCAATTTTGTCTTTTTTTTTTTTAATTTTCATGCTGTTCTCACTGAGCATATGATACTAACTAGAGGAAAATGAGAAACTGATGTTTAGCAGATGCAGGTATAAAGCTGCTAAGCTATGCCTCTGCAGCAAACTAGCCTATTCAGGTATACATGCTGAAATACAGCCTACCAAATTAACTCTGCTCCAAGAACTCTGGAAGTGGCTGGTTTTCAGTGAAAGACCACAGCCCCTTTTAAATCTCACACAACTGGAAGTTTTACTTCTCACTCTGGGAAGAAGTGGATTCAGACATACTCTCATGACCAAAAAATGGAAGAAGGATTTACTACATAAAATCTTCCACTGTAATTTCTAGCAGATTTCATAAGATTTATTTCCAAATCAGTTTTTCATGAACTTACCCTGTGGTACGCTTACTGAGACTGGGAATTTATCACAGTAACACTAGCTAAGTTTGTTATTCAGAACATCTTAAAGTCTTTCCTTCTGGTGTATTTGACAAACATTGAAGTCTTAGACCAAACCTTACCAGCATATATAATATCTAATTATAAAGTGTAATACCCATTAGTATGATTCTTTTGGAAAATTGAAACCCCTTCCTAGATACATGCATATTCATCCTATATAGCATTCATAAGCAATTTTCATGAAAGCAATTGTTTCATTGCAGAGTAGAGATATATTAGGGAAAAATGTTTTAACCTCCTATAACTTAATATACTATAATTTTACTGGCCTCAGTACTATCACCTTAAATTCATTTTGTACATGTTGCACTGTTGACCATGCTTCTCCATTACTGAATAATATTCTGCTATGATCAGTACTGCCCAAATTCACAACAAAACCTGTTTCCTTATTCATGAAGCTGCAATCTGAACAATACTCCATGCACTTGACAAGGTTTTGGTGACCAGCATTAACAGGTTAACTTTGTTTCAGAAGCCTTTCTGAAACCCTGTTTGAATCTGGCTTAGCTATGAGGAAAATAAGTTTGGCCAATTTCCATATATGATTAAGAACTGAGAGCTGGAAGGTTTTACAAAACTAAATCAGCTCAGTTCACATCCTGAAGAGCTTTGCAAAGGCAAATATCTCTCCTCAGGCAATCAGGTTTTGAACAACTTGGTGACTAGCCTGCACTCAACAAGAATTTCACAATGTCTGCAGATAGCTCATTATTTCCTGCAAACTAACTTCCTCATCCTAATCTCTTGATATAAAAAGGTTTAAGATCCTTTTGAAGGTAAGCAAGCATAAATAGGCTCAAAAGATTAAATACCTGAGGAACTTTTTCCAAGGCACAGAGACAAGGGAAGTACTTATCTCTATACCTACTTGTCTTTAATGACCCTTTCCAGGAGCCAGTGCAATGACGTTTAGAGCAGCGTAACCGTGGCATGGTGCTGCTTCGTGGCAGCCTGAGCTTCCATGGAGATGCAATCTAAGTAACACGGTAGGGGCAGACAGATGGAGAAGTGGCAGCTCTTTTCTCAACATCTCAGCTCTGGGAAGTCACTCCTGTCTGTAGCTACTTCTAGGGGGGCTGCATGAAAATAGCACCATTGGGATTCTACTGGCATGCTGTAATCCTGCCGTAGCATAATATTGGATCAGCTAGAAATATCCCAGACTGATCTTGTCTCCTGACAGTCAGGAGAGTGAATTTCACTGAGTTTCTTGTGCTGAGTTACAGCTCAGATGAGTCAATTTGCAGTTCAATACAAGAATGAGGCAGTCACAATGATGAGCAGCAAGAATTAACACCCTGTTCCCCTTCTATCTAGGCAGTGATGCACTTCGGCTTTCCCAGGGAGCCAACATTGCCCTCTCTGCTGCTGTAGTTTACCCATTCACACCTCTTTCTTTTCTCCCTCTTTGCTAAAAGAAACACATCAGGTTTTCCTCTCCCTCTGAGAACACAAAAATTTGTATATACCCACTTATTCTGGATCGAAAACCTATATAAACACTAACAGCTGGAACTGCTGGTCATTCTCAGGACCTGTGCGTGCTTCCTACACAGGCAATGACAGCTGCACCTTTAGGCTCTCAAAATACCCACACACCTCTTGAAGATTCAGTCAGGTTACAATATTTATGCTCCCTGATGGTCTTCTGAAAACCTCGTGTTCTGCCCTCTTCCTCAGGAGGAGCAGTAGGATGTGGAAGCAGTGGGATGTGGAAGCACTGTATTCTTTTTACATCACACAACTGCAAGGCACAGGCTGCACTTCTTCAGCACAAACTGCACCTAAGAGGGCATTTCATACCTTTTTGTAATTTAAACATCAGCTTTCCCTTTAAATTGTATTTGTTTTCCTGCTTCTAATTGCATATGTCTAGAAATACTTTTGCTCTGCTTTCATCTGCTCTACCACTGCATTGTCCTGGGCATAGCCAATAAACCTGTCAGCATAATATCCAGATACTGGTAAGGTCAGTATGTGTGTGGAGAAATATAAGGATATTGGCAAAGAAATTACTGTCTGCAAGAAAATTCTATGAGGTAAGGTCTGTTTTGGCAACAAGCAGATTAGTGGTATTTCAGTCTTTGCTTTACTGAATCTGGAGAGACAGGAGGAGAGGAGTGGAACGGGCATGTTAGCAAGAGACAAGCCTGCTGAGAAGGGGTTAACTTGATCCAAGAGAGAGTGAGAGAGGTCACAGGAGGCTGAGATGTCTTCAGAGGCCTTGATCATCAGGAAATTATTAGCAATCTACTAACTCCTCACCCATAAATGACTAGTTGGTTTTGAATCTTAAGTCACTGGACATCATTAATTCATGACCAATCTTAATATTTAAATAAAATATAACTACTCACATATTTAAACAATTGTGTATGATGTTCAAAGACCAGAATTTAGAGAAATACAAAATTTCCAGAGCCGTTTCATATGTGGCTTTGTTAATTAGCAGCATTTATAGAATATATATTCATATACCAGCACCATTCTGCTAGTCATGTGGTTTTGCACATTATGGTAGTAGCAATAAAAGATTAGAGAAAATAGTCACTACAACATAGGATACAATTAGATTCGTATATTCAGTTGGAACGGTAGTTCAGTTTTGAAGCTGAAGCCACTTTACCACTCAAAGGTTTGGACTGCAGAGTATCATCTTTGACCAAAGTCAATGAACAGTTGTATTGCCTGCCTAAAGTACCTCCAGCACACAGAACTGCAGAGCCAGAAAAAGGAAGACAAATAGATAGATAGATAGATAGATAGATAGATAGATAGATGGCAGTATTCAGCTCTACATGGATTTTGTTGATGTTGAGGTATTCAGCACTTTCCCAAACCTTGTGCTTCCAGAGGTACCACATTACCTGAGAGTCTTTAGTTTCATCAGAAAAACATAAACTTTTGGTTCTCAAGAGTTCAGAGAAAAGCTTAGAAATTCTAACTCTCATGACTTCAAAACTAATCTCATTTATTGGCAACTTCCCCTTTGATTTTCTAATACTTTAAGTTAACATCTTCTAATTATTTTCTCTAATGGTGGTGACAAGAATCATCTGTGCCAAGTTTGATTTTGACAGAAAATTGAATTGACACCAATGATATGCAAATATTTATATGTCTATGTCTAAATCTATCTCTATATATTTTATATAGATGTGTAGTATGCAAAATGTGGTCACGTGTAAATTAGCTTACAGCTGATGAGGTTGTTATTCTAGCCTTGATTCAATACTATTACTATTCAGTGAGAAAATAGCAACATTTAAAATGCTTGCAGAAATTATATGTTCTAGACTTGAACAAAGCCATCAAAATTTAACCCCCCAAAAAATCGAATTGTACATGACATTGTAGAACTGACTGTTTATTTTACTCTTATTCTCTGAAACACAACCTTTTGATGGTTCATTTATTAATAATCTTGTGTATTTTATGAGAAGTGCAAAGGTTCCCAGTTTTCATCTGAAAAAATAATCCATTAGAGCCAGATTTAATATGTGACTGGGAAATGAGTTTCTGTGCTCCCTCTCTTTCTCTCTCATACATGCATGTGTCATGTGAATCCTGTGCATTGTCTATTAACCCTTTGAGGGAATTCTGAAATATGAAATGGAAATTATTTCTAGACACCAGGCTATTGATGATTAGTGATATTCATTTTGATAGCTACTTTTCTTGTAAATAGAAGAAAGCTTGTATGCTTTATTTATCTTTTTAACCTGGACTAACTGATCTGAATTTCTGAACACTAAAAAAAATTATTATAATAAAAAACTTGATATTTTAAATGCAATGGAAAACACAATTAACCTAAGAGGGGAGAAAAAGGCCTTTCTTAATTGAATAGCTGACATAAGAATCAGATGTTGCTAATAAAATACATTTAATAGAAACTCAGTTTAGTTTTGAATACAAAAGAGAATTGATGGTGAACATTCTTGATGAGTCATACATGTTTTTAATGAAATAAAGGTCTTGTGCGTTTGAATGACTGTGTTTTTCATTTTACAAGCCTCTTGATGTAAAAATATAGATCATATATATCCTCAAGTCCAGATGGGCCAAACTGGAGTCACTTGAGCCTCAGGCAATGGCAGGCCTCCATGAAACTGCTGTCTTTTCTTTCTAGGAGACAAGGAATAGCTGATATGGTATTGTGTTCAAATGGTCCAGAGCTTGGTCCTAGGCTACTCTGTTCAGTTAGGGAAAGGCACAGACATACAGCACCTCCTCTGGATTCATCCCACCAGGACCTGTGGATGATGAATTGAGGCAGCCTACATGGGGCAGAAGATATCAAAGAATGCAACCTGACCCTATGGTTTCAGAAAATTGAACTGACATGGCCACATGAATTTGGATTTCATGTAAGAAAGATTTTGTGTTGCCTATGCTGCCATCTGTGATGAAGATAACATCAAGGGAGACCAGATCCAGTATGGACAAGTGTAACTAATCAGTGAGCACCTTGAGTCCATGGCATCCCTTGTTCCTACTAGCACTGTTGTGCTCACTTTGCAGCACAGACAAGGAAAGGGCACAGAGATCTCATCTTTGGAAATTCTTCATGCTGGGTGATGCCTGTGTCCAATTATTTTTTCTGGGAAAAGATGCAGTCATTTCTGATAGTGAGAGCAGATGCAATACACAGCTTGACCTACATGAAGCCTGGCAGCCTTAATTGAAGCCTCTGCTGACCTCACACTTCCAAGGTGGCAGCTGACATCAGTCAGAAGAGTTAATTCATAATGGTGACATGAAATATTACCAAACCTGTGAAAACTTTCGCGAATTCAGCCAAGTGATAAATCACTGGAAAATTTCCAATCCAAGGACTTTTTTTGCTCAATTTCCTGTCTCTGACAGTGGCCAGTATGTTGAGGAAAAGTATCAGAAAATGGTAAGTATGTGGTACTCCTTGGCATCCATCCAAGCCTTGGCTAAGGCATTGAGGTTAGAAAGTGAACCTGATGCACTCTTGATTTCTGAAAAGCAATTGTATGTGCTTTGTGGGCTCACCTAAGTTCTCACAAAGATCAATTGAATGAAAAATTTGAAGAAAGGAATACTTTCTTTGGTTTTTTACAAAATTGGAAGGGTTGAAAGGAGCTAAAGAGCAATCCAGACACACAAGAAAAAGAGGGGGAGGGGGAAGTAGAGGAAAACATATAAAAATATCATTTTCTCATAGGATCACTTAGCACATAGTTAATGACTATCATCATAAGCTTTCACAAGGAAAAAATTAAATTTCTACATACAAATTATTAGCAGCTGTTTTTCAATTATCATGTAACCAAAATAATGTTTCTTAATAAGCAAACTTGGTTACTAACCAGAGGTTAATAGAAAAAGCATTAAGTGGTACACAGAAGAAAGATAATTTTAAAGAAATGTTTTACTTTGGTAATTTATAATGACTGTGTACTTAAAAAAATTAGAAGAATTTTTATTGAAAATTGAATTGGACTCCAGTTTGTTAATATACCTGCAGTTTTGAAATGAAAAAAAACCCAACAAAAAAATTTATGTTTAAGTAAATAAAGAGTGAAAAATCAGACTTTCTTTCTCTAAATTTTTGTTAGAGTCCTCTCAAAATGTACAAGGATGTAAGACAATATCTCTCCTGTTTTCCTGTAAATGCCAGATTACAATTTTACCCATGTTGCATAAAAAAGCATACAATGACAACATACATATAACAGCTCTATGGAACAAATCAGTAAGAAAAAGGTAGAGATAGTTCTATAGTTCCATCTTGATATATGTTTTCTTCTTTTGTGAATGTAAAGTCGATCAATGTCATTATGATTTAATAATACATATGGATCACCTTTATAATACAGAGAAAAGAAATGCTTCCTTCATGTATAAAGGTCAGTTATGCCCTGAAGGTTTGTAGAAGTCAATGTAACAGTGATAATGAAAGGTTACAATTTAGATGAAGTCTAGCTATATGAGTTAAAATCCAATAATGAAAACTTGAGAAGTGCTCTGGATAAACCCAACAGTTATAACTCTAATAAAAAAGTCGTTCCAAGTAGCTTATCCAACTTTAAAAAAATTAATAAAAATTTTGTGCTTGAGATCAGTTCTTAAGTCTGCTCAGAGAGATAACCAAATTATAAATTTATTAAAAGGCCATTTGAGCCTTATACTCAGGCATGTCTGCATATTTTAACTGGAATTAAAAATGGGCACCTGATCTCGTATCGAGTAAATAAGTTGAAAGTAATTTTCCTGGTTAAAGTGATGCCCACTAATGTTACTACAGATAATAATCTGACAGCATTTTCATAATGCAATCTTATTTTCAGTGATTTAATTCAAGTTGGCTGTCAAATCTAGTTCATCGTTGAAATAAGAAATACAGTTACTCAGATCAGTGAATGTGCCTTAATACAAGGAAAGAAAAGAAGCCTTGTGTTTAACAGTATTTTGGTTAAGATATGAAAACTGATTTTTTTTTAAGGAAAGGTTAGCTATGAAGTAGACATTTAAACTCCCTTAAGTTTGGAGTATCCTGTACTGATTGGGTTAAATTATGCTTTTAATTTAATGACAACTACATAATAGAGCAGTTCTCATTTAGTAAAGATGCTATTCATGTAGGTAACTTAAAATGTACAAATACTCCTTGTATGCTTAAGGCAAGCATACATATAAACTATTATCAGATCAGAGAAAAAAAAATCAGGGATACTTTGGAATGCAGGTACCAAGGATGTAAAAAAGATCCTCAAAGTCATATGAATAAGGAACTATTTATGCTTTAGGAATGAGACATTTGGCTGCAGTGTCTGACTGGCTCTCTCCACATCTTCCTCCAGCTGGGATCCTGTGAAGCTGACTCTTCTTGCAAATATGCCCACAAGGGACATCAAGACAGATTTCTTTGAGAGTTGAGCCAGCTTGTACACTTCCCTGGGAGTGGGTTTCAAATTTCTTTCCTGAATCAAATTAGAGCTACAAGCTCAAGTCTTTCCACTTAATACTGCTCCACTTCATACAGTGGCAACATATTCATTCAGTTATTGTCAAAGCTAAATATTGAAGGGAAGTTAGAGAGTCTGGCTGATTTTCCCAGGTAGGATTTAGATATGATCATCAAATCACTTTACATCACTTCATTTAAGTGACTTTTTTCAGGTAAAAAAGGTTTTGAAAGCAGATTAGACATCAGGTCAAATATAAAACAGCTATTTATTTGTTAATAAAGACAAAAAATCTCTAAAATTAATGAACTCATCACCTCGGTAAAATATGTTTGCTGAACAAGTAGGCATCAATTAACTGGGAAAGATCTGACTTCCACTGGTCCCAAGTGCAGATCCTCCATGCTACTGACTTGCCATCTTCCAAATCCACATTTTTTTCCTTCAGAAAACATCTGTCTCCTCCTGAACCCTTGACCTGCCAATGAGCCCAGTCTCAACAATCTCACACCTTTCTGCCTTTTTTTTGTTGCGCATGGCATGATTCCATGGCCTTTCTAACACCACTTCCTCACTTCCCAATCACAGTCACAGAATTGCAATCACAGAATCACAGCATCACAAGATGGATAAAGCTGGAAGGAACACAGAGGGTCATCTGGTCCATCCTCCCTTTTCAAGCAGGGTCATCCCAGAGCATGTGGCCCAGGACTGTGTCTGGATGGTTCTGGGATATCTACAGTCAGGAAGGATCCACAACCTCTCTGGACAATCTGTTCCACTACTCAGTCACCTGCACAGTAAAGAAGTTCTTCCTCATATTCACTTTCTATGCATCAGTTTCTACCCATTGCCTCTTGTCCCATTTCCTGGCACCACCACAAAAAGCCTGGCTCCATCATTTTGTCACCCTCCCTTCAGATACTGACAGACATTGGTGAGGTCCCCCCTCAGGTCATTCTTCTCAAGGCTGAACAGGCCCAGCTCCCTCAGCCTTTCCTTATAAGAGAGATGCTCCAGCTCCTTACTCATTTTTATTGCCCTCCATTGGACCTGCTGCAGGAGCCCAGGAGTGGACACAGCTCTCCAGATGTGGCCTCACTAGAGCTGAGTGGAAGAGCAGGATCCCCACCCTTGTCCTGCTGCCAGTGTTCTTCCTAATTCTTCTACCTTTGGCCTTCTTGGGCCCCAGGGCACGCTGCTGGTTCAGGGAGAGTTTGTTGTCCACAGGATGCCCAGGTCCTTCTCCACAGAGCTGCTTCCCAGCAGGTCAGCCTCCAGCCTGTGCTGGTGCAGGGGGTTATTCATCCCCAGGTGCAGGACCCTGCATTTGCCTGTGTTGAATTTCAGATGGTTCTTCTCTGCCCATCTCTCCAACCTGTCCAGGTCCTTCTGAAGGGCTCACAGCACTCTGGGGTATCAGGCACTCCTCCCAGCCATGTGTTGGCAGTGAGCTTGCTGAGAAGACATCTGCCCCTTCATCCAAGTCATTGATGAATAAGTTAAACAAGACCGGATGGAACCTTGGGGGACTCTGTTAGTGACAGACATCCAATTAGTCTTTGTGCCACTGATTACCACCTTCTGGGATTTGCTGCTCAGCCAGTTCTCAATCCACCTCACCATCAGCTCCCTCAGTCCACTCTTCCTAACTTTGCCTATGAGGATATCATGAGAGACAAGTCTTGAAAGCCCTACTGAAGTCAAGGTAGACAGTGGATATCCACTGCTTTTCCCTCATCCTTCCAGGTGGCTGTTTCATCATAGGAGGTGATCATATTGGTCAAGCATGGTTTACTTTTAGTGAATCCATGCAGACTATGCCTGACCACCTTGTCATCCACATGGCTAGAGATGGCCTCCAGGATTTCCTCAGAAGTCAGAGCCAAGGCTATGCATATGCATTGTATCAGAGTTGGACCTTGAATTCTTGGTCACAAATAGCTGAATCTCAGGGTAATAATAAGGTTTTGGTCCCCCAGAACTGTAGGATAACAAAATTCAGGTTCCTCTTTGATTAATACTATTGAACTGGAAGAGCTACAGTAAGAGAGGATGTAAAAGTACCATCCTAGAATAACTACTACCTGATGGCTAAATTTTTATGCATCCTCTTGGAAATAGAAAAGATAAAAATCTTAGAGCAAAATTAAAATGAGCAAGGATGTGAAACCTCATGCTGTGACTCTGTGATGTCCTTTGCTTTTTCTTCTCAGCTAGGCACTTTCTCTGTAAGTCTGAGGGACTGCAGCACAGTAAGAGCTGGTTAACATGGAGAAGAGTCTCTTTTGGTGTCTGTGTGCCTGCCCACAAACAAGGTTCAGGCATTGAGACTCTAAGGCAACACAACACTATTTCTGCAGGCATTAGAAGCACGGTATTTTGAACAAAACACATTAAAGGTCCTGGAACCTGGAAGGATGCTGAAGCCTGAAAGTTTATCATTTAGCACCCTGAATGAATTACATAAAAGATATCCAGTATGATAGTTCTTTTTCTGTCATATTTACTTGGACCTACCAATATGTTAATTCATTAATTATACCAAGAATGGCTAACAGAGTCTATTTGTGATGGTGGAAAACTTTGTTTTCTTCTTGTCAGGCAATGAAAGCTTTTGTTTCAAAAAGATAAGGGCAGTTTTGGGTCCATTCAGAAACTTAACTATAGTGCCTGAGGCACAATAAAATGAAAAATATAGTACCTGTGGAGGCAGAGAGGTGACTGTAGTGGAGCAGGGATTATAGTCAGAAACATAAACTTATAAAGTCCACCCTAAAGTTCTCCTTAGATACCTATCACCTGTTTCTTTAGTATATTCAGTCCTTTCTCTGGAGTACTTGAGTGATAAAATCAGGGCAGTGGATATAAACGAGCCCTTCATTTTCAGTATTCATGTTGCATTCTGTGGCAATGATTTAGATCCAAATTCTATTTACAGCTAGGGAAAATATCTTTCATAAAGAAGTCATTGTAAATTTTGGCAATTTTTGCATTGCTTATTCACAGTCCTTTATTAAGCCAGTTCTATAAATGGCTAAACAATATCATATGAATAGCATCCATTGCAGATTTTTTTCAATGAATAATTATCTATCTTGACATTTTCTAGTTGCTCAAACTATTATTCTCAGACATACATATATACCACTACTAATACTACATCATCTGGAATATGCTGAAAGTCCAAAATATCCAAGAATATATATTCAAGCAACACGGAGATGTTACAATATGCAATGCCTAAAGTTTCGTAAGAATCTAGCTGCTAAATCCACAACTCCTATGTGATCTCCCAGAGCATAAAAGAGAGAGGCATCCTTTGTATTGAATCCAGTGTTAATCTTCATTCTCTCCCTTTTTCATGGTGGACCTCAGTAAATCCTCTCAGCTGCCAAGCTCACAGACCTAGCTTGAGTATCTCATGTTTAATGCCATCATCACAAAGTCCCTGTAAATCCTCCCAGTGGACTAGGTACCTATGAAATGTGCTGCAGGCTGTATTACAGTCCCCACTTTGAAAATTTAGAGGCAAATGCTTAAAGAATGCTGTGATTAAGGTGGGTATTTTGATTACCAATAAGCTGGAGCACAGAGGTGCCACAATTTATGGTACTTCAGAGAGTGGTCAGACTGAACTGGATATTGCTAAAGTGTAAATAGATATGTTGTAACATCAGCTGGTTCTACAGCTGCCAAAAGAAAAATGCAGCTCACAGAAGTGTTGCTCTTTAGAGGCTTGCTGGTACTTGGCACAATAATTGGAACTAGCAGATGTCTAAAACCAGGTGGTAACACCCAGTTTTCTTAATCACAATCACTGTTAAATATTAAGGGGTGGTGTAATTTCTCACAAGTACGTAGCTTTTGCCAAATTTCCTGTCCCTACTTTGTCTTTGGAAAAGCCTTGGCAAGTACTGTGTTGCTGCTCCTGAAGGCACAGTCAATGTGTTGAGCAGAGTGGTGATGTTCCATGAGCTGCCTTTTCCTAAAGACTTCCCATGAGCTGCTGACCAGCTCCTCTGATTTTCTGGTGTCCTTCCTCCACCACTTGCCCCATCGTGTCCTGCCTTCCCCTCTCAATAAGAGAAGGAACCCAAGTCCTGAACTAGCCTTAACTCATCTTTTAGACTCTAAAATTCAGTCCCGCTTGCTGTCCTGGTAAGTCTTCTAAAGGTTCTGCTTAGAGGAAGGAGCCTTAAAATAGAAGGGAATTAGGCCTGACACGTTTTTAGCCTTATAACTAAACAGTATTGTATTCAGCAGAGAGAGGTTAATTTTGCTGGATCCATAAATTGATTATCATGGGACTGCTGTACCTAGGAAGTGAAATTCTTATCAGAGATATGGAGAAAAGGCTGGGAGCTGTTTATATCCCATTTGCTGTTGGTGTTTTGTATCTGCCTAGGTATGTTTGCATGCACCTGCAGACAGAAGAGTTTCTATCCAATCTAGTTTAGGGCCGGATTCTAAAAATAATAGATGCACACACTCATTGCAGATTTCCAGTAGAAGCTGTACTTTTGTAGCTTTCAGTAGCCAAGTTCCACATAAACATAAATTAAACACTACTGTGCCTAATTTGAATCAGAAAACTGACATGAGCTCTCAAAACTGAAAGAGATACAGAAGCAGACACTTCTGGAGTAAACTGGAATAAAGTCTTTTTACCTTTTATATTTGTCTTTAAAATTTTCTTGCATGAAAGCACTATAATTTAATCTATACAAGACCTTTAAATAGTGCATAATTTTTGAGGGATAAGGAAATTTCCTTTTCAGCTGACCACATTTGATAACATTTTACTTCTTGCATTGAGAAACAGATATTCTAAAATGAGTACATATTCAAGCATACATATTCTTAATAAGAGATTATATTTGTTAGGATCTGCACCTGTGTATCAACGACAGCTCCCTGAAGGGATTGGAGGTCAAACTGGAGCTGTGGGCAGCGATGGGGACAAGGCTGCATGCAGCCCCCAGGCCAGGCTCCCCACAGAAGCCAGGGCTGAGGACCAGGGCAAGGCAGGCAGGGCAGAGTCTCAGCCAGGAGCCACAGCCTCAAGTCAGCAAGTGAGGTCAGGATGAGGCCTGGAGACAGGGATCCGGGGCAACCTCCCTCCGGGGTACAGTCAGATAAACTCCTGGAAGGGGAGACCATTCCCTTGCAACATTAATCTAACTCACAGACTTGAATTAAGATTTTTTGGTCAAAGCTGGTTGGTTAAATCATATTAAACTTTAGTGATGACTTTTCAGAACTTAGGCATTGCATAAAAGCTTATTTTCAAAGTATTTTAATACATCACATATAAATTAAAAGTACTATTTGAAAACTTTTTTTTAAAAATATTCTTCAGTCTTTTAGAATCACTGTGAGTGATGATTTGTGTCATCTCAGAGGAAACTGCCCTTTTCCTGACACTTTCTGTCTTTTATGTTTGCCTTCAGATATGAAAACAAATCCTCCCATTTGGGACAAACATAACACAACAGCTGTGTTTCACAAAGCTCTTGCTTGTCAGATACTGCTTATCTTCATTTTCTTGTCAAAAATACCGTCTTAGTATCAGTTTCATAATAAAATTGAAAGACCTTTCAACCTCCGAAATATGAGTACAAAATTGCCAAGTAGATCTTAAAATGCAAGGAAGGACATTTCTGGTACAGCTGTCACCAGTGTAAAAGCCAAGTTTTCCCCTGGCTGGCTCAATCCTGACTCTGCATAGAAGATCTTGGAGTATGCAAAACACATTGAAATAATCTTGTGACTAGAATGCTAAAATATCTTAAGGGACCTGCTCTTTCCCTCCCTCAGCACTCTTCATGCTTGTGTCATCTGCCTCTCAGTAGGAGTCACCAAGTTTTTCTGAAATCCTCTGATCACCACTTTTGAATTTTAGGGTTGTCCTCAGTTCCCCAAACAAAATTATCTCCCAGTGATTTACAAAGGAAACATGAAATCCTGTGGGGTTTTGTGCATTTGAAGGAAATTTATCTTGGATTGTCCTATTTTTGTGATTTTCAAGGTGTGGAATAAAGAAGTTTCAAAAGGAAAAATAAGGATAAAAATATGTCAAGTAGGAAGCCTGGGTCATTTCTTACAGATTTAGACTACCCCTGCTCCAAAATCTTGCATGCAATGTAATCACAAATAGACATTAAATGAAGTCTTGTTCAGGAATCAAATGCTTGAAACTTGAACTGCCAGAATGAGTTAATTAATTTTTTCTCAATTAGGATTTTACTGAAGTAAGCATTTTTAATATTATATCACAACAAGGCTTTAGCAAGTAATTTTGTAGCCAGAAAGGGATTTTAAGAGATTATTTTTTCCTGCCCACAGCACAAGACCAGCTGCAGCTATGCAATTCTAGTTCACTGGCAGACTGGGAAGTGAGGTTGCACCAATGCTGTTGAACTGAGTGCTCACACCACAGCAGTGCACTGCATCTTTGCCAGCCTGTGCTCCCCCAGAGAGCTTCTGGCACAATTCCTGAGTCCCAACACGACAAAGACTGACCACAGCACATACACTAGTGGTCAAAAATTAGTATTTTAAATTCTATTGATAGCTGAATGACAATACTACAATTTTAGAAAATTGAAAAAAAAAAGTTAGGTCCTTTTTTATTTTGTCATGATGATTTTACATCTATAAATTAACTCCTGGACTTATGAACAGAAATTAATCAGAAAAATCATAGGATAGTTTGTGCTGGAAGGGACGTTTAAAGGCTGTCTAGTCCAACTCCTCTGTCATAGGCAGGGACACCTTCCATTAGACCAGGTTGCTCAGAGCCCCATCCAGCCTCACCCTGAATGTTTCCAGGGCTGGAGCATTTACCACCTCAATGGGTAACCTGTGCCAATGTTTTTCCACTGTTATTTAAAAAAAAAACCAACTCTTATATCTAGTAGAAATTTATCCTCCTTTAATGTAAAATCACTACCCTTTGTCCTATCATTACACTAAAAAATCTGTAACCAAATGCCCTCTTATGGTTAGAAAAATAACGCTTCTCTTGACAGAATAACTTCAGAAGTTCACAGCCATTTTTGCTTAGTAACTAACAAAATTAAAATATCTTCTGTAATTTTTCTTATTAATTGTTCTGTGGCTTATGAGTCAATTCAATTTAAACAGTGTCAAATTTTGTTTAGGCCAAACTGATTTATAGTACATTTTGTGACCTCATCTTAGTGAGAAAGCCACTTTGAAATGAATAATTTTGTTTTAAGAAGTACTACAGTTATCTGATAAAGCTCAGGCACAGCCTATCTTTTCCTCTAGGAAAACGTTTTTCATGTATTATTTCTGTGGGGTTATATAACATGAAGATATAGGAGTAAAACTTTTAGTTTGATAGCTAAAACATCATACTCCCTAGTACTTAATTTATGGAAACGGAAAATTTTAAAAGCAAGTATCAAATTGTAATGTGTAATTTTCAGTAATTTTGAGAACTGCCACTCACATATTATTTTTCAATTATCATGTTGTTTACAGATTGATTTGGCAGGTAAATATTTATAGCTTAAAATCTCCTGGTCGTAAAATGTGTGAGGTGGATCTTACCTTGGTAATATTCCCTTAATTGTAAGTATTAAGTTTTAGACTACAAGGATTAGATAGAAATAATATGCCACAATTTTTTTTTGAAACAGTAAAATGTGCAATCTAAATTTTTTGCCTCTTTTCTGATGCTGAGTACTCTTGACTTATATGAAAAGAAACCCATCAGCTGTGTTCCTGAAATTTCTTTCTAAAGCAGGTAAGCTAAATTGCTTATCAACCAATTATCTGTCATCACTTTGATCCAAACTGTTATTACTACCTAGTTGGTCAAAAATTTTTATCAAAACTGATTTGGTGGAAACTGAGCTATAAAACTATGTCATGAGAAAACAAATAGGAGAGAAACAACTTGAACTGAAGGGAATGCAAGAGGTTGTAAATTTCTGCTAGCCAGCATCTTCCTTAGTACCATATGTTGTAACTATGAGAATGTAATTTAAAAATGTAGAAATACAGATTAATTTCCATTAACGTCATTAAAATTTGCAAGTTACGTTTTTCAAACCCCCCCCGCCATGGAAAATATTGAACATATTTTTGATGTTTCATGAAAACAAACTTCAAAATATCAAAACTGTTCATATATCATCAGTTCAGGGGTTTAGCCAGCTCAGATAAATGCTGGGAAAAAAGACAGGATAATATCTAGTAATTTTATCAGTCAGCCAATAAGGATTGGAAAATGAAGCATGAAGTAACACGTTCCTGATCTTCATAAGCAAGGCAGTCAGGAGAAATAATACAGTGCTGAGCTTTCAGCAACTTGCTTTTGTTCTTTTGAGGCTCCCAGCAGTAAGTATCAGACATTTCTCCCTGCTTCTTGGTCCACACATTTTGCTGAGGTGTTTGAAGCTTCCTCTGTGATTAAACAGTCCCATTTGTTTACAGTGAGACATGCAGAGCGCTTGTCTGTAGCCTGTGTTCATTTTGTGTCGACTATATTCAGGCATCTTTGAAGTCATGTGAATCATTTGTTCTTTGCCTTCATTTTCTCTATTTAATAATATAGCTCTGTGATTAAAACTGAGCAGATAATAATTTGCTTCCCAAACTGAGGTCTCTATTAAAAACAGTCAAAAAATTTATGCCTTAAGATAATTTACAGTCTCGTGTATCCATGGAAACATGAAGGGTGGAGAGAGTTGCAACAGACAACTGTTTACCCAGTTGTTTACACTTGCTAGAAACACATCTTTTTTGTTGTCTTTGCCAAGTTTTCTTATTGCTCTACCTTCCAGGTAGAGGCCCTGAACACAGAATATGAGCATCTGATTTTCATCTGTGTTTATGGAAATTCCCATTTTTATATTATCTTCATGCTACCCAAGAGCATTTGGTCATTCTTTGGAATAATGTATGGAATTATTAAATGTGTTTTATTTATTTTTATATTATTTATAGTTGTTAATAATTTTATTATGATATTTCAATAAATATCAGTCAAGTCACCATTTTAACAATTTTTGTTATTTCAGTGGGACAGGAAAAAGAAGATTCATTGTTGTTATATTTTAAAAATCAGATGGAAAATATGAATGAAAAAACCACACTGGTATGTAAGGGAACACTGAAATTCATCTGTGCTCAGTCATACACTCAGTGCTCATTTACTCACTGTGTTATTAATAGACAGAGGTTCTATTTTTGTCAAACAGGCTCAAGTAATCTATTCTTTTCATTACAATGCTCAGGAGCACTATAAGACGTTTAGGGAACAGAATTAGAATAGTAGAAAAACAACACAGAAGTGCATAGCGCAGTTTTTTTTGCCATAATCAAGTACTAGAAAAGCAGAAAAGCGAAGGAATGGTTTCCAGAGAACTGCTTCTTTCCTTTAGACACTCTTACAACCCAAATATCCATCTCACACCTTTTACACACATGGAACACCTTGCTAACTCCTTACTAACAAACACAGTGTTGGCAGTCATTAAGAAAATCTTTTCATGTTGTATCTCCAAAAGCAGTTACTTTTTTTGCTTTTAGTATTTGTACTGGGAAGCTGGTGACCACCGACCCTTCCTGAGATCAGAGACTATTGAATAATTTCCATTCAAAATATAACTAATCAAATAGTCTTAGATATTGAGGGTACTGTGTTCCTTAACTCAATGAACATTTCTTTGACTATAATGTCTAGTTTCTTTTCGTATTTACAGACACAATCCTATCATCTTGAATCCGTTTAATCTTGTTTGATCAGATTGAGCAAAGTAACTTATTTTATGGTTAGACTACTTGAACAAGAACTCATGCCTTTAGATATATATATATATAC
>WEKY01032819.1:44175-118574 GCA_013390045.1 Picathartes gymnocephalus
TATATAAAATTATCTGTCTCCTGGGTGCTTCCATAATGTTTCTTCTTGCTAAGTTCAAGACAGCTTATCTTTCAGTGAGAATGAAGAAACTCCCCATGAAGTGAGTGCAGGCAGGCAAACACCTAGTAGACACTACCTTTTGGTAACTACTAAATCTGGATCCTTTCCAAATTGGCACTAACTCATACACATATCAATATCTTGAGACTTCACTTTCATTGCAGCACCTATTTAGTTTTAATTGTTTAGGGTAATTTTCATGTACATACTTGAACATACTTAAAAACAAAAAACTTTTCAAACATTTAAGTAAAGATTTTGTCCATTTCTAGCAACGCTGGAAACACTTGGCATGTACTTTTTTGACAGGTATATCCTTTAAGTGGCTCACAGGCATTCTATGGTTAACACTTGCACACTTGCCCTCCTTTCTTATTTGTACCTGTTGTAGTTGCAGTTTATGGCAGTCATTCTTCTTCTCAGTCCTTGGCTGTATGACCTTGCACTTGATACTACATGTTATCCTTCTTATCACTCCAGTTCTCAAGGTCATACAGCTCTTCCTGTATGATATTCTGATGCTTCTCTGTATTGATTGCTGTTCCCAGCTTTGTGTCATCAGCAGATTTTATCAGGGCACAGTTATTCTTTGTGCCAAGGTCACCAATAAAAACATTACATATAATTGGCCTCAAGACCTATCCTTGAGGATAACTACCTTCTTCCCAACAATGCTGTTCTCTTTTTAGCAGTCTCCCTGTTAGTCAGTTTTTTACCCGCTTTGCAGCTCTTTTTTTGTGCTTTATTGTTGCCTAGAATTGGAAGAAATACCCTCCAAACAGTATTAGAATTGATAATATAAAGGGCAGTCTTTTAATGAAAGCTTTCAGGTGCCCAAAATATAGCTATGCACACATGTGGAATCACATTTTCACAATTTTTCAAAGTATGATTAATTAGTGTATCTAGCAAGTAAATCCAACAGGAGACCAGTTGTCCTGGCAACCCACCCTTGAAGCTGCCCCACTGGAATCCTTCCAAGTGGTTCTTAGCCCTGTGTCTTGTTATGTCTCCCAAATGCTGGTGCAAAACAGGATATCCTTCTTAGATCTTTTCTTGGAAATAAGACTAAATAGAATTTCAAGAAGGTGACATGATGTGCGAGAAAGGGTAACTTCTATTCTAAAGTGTAAGAAAGTGCTAGAAACTATACAGCCATATATTAAAAATCTAAAAAGCTACAAATATGTTAAAAAGGTAAAAATCTTTAGGCATCGTTATCATCCCCAGAAAACTGTCTTTAGGGGTGGCTGAATTTATCCTTTGAGGTTTTTCTCTCTTTCCTTTGTCCATGATGTTTGGTATGTCAGCAGAGACCAGGTTGATCTGGCATGATCTGTCATGCATCATTCTCCATTGTCTTTTCTCCCTATTTTCCATCTGCCCCTCTGTCTTTGACTTTTCCTTTAAGTGCCCTAGTGCTTTGAAGATTACTGTAATCAGACTTTCATTGTAGAACAGGCATATGTGACTATGACCTAGCTTGTAAATAATTAGCAAACACAAATTCGAATTTTTCCGTGGGGCATAGTGGTAAAGCCAATGCAGAGCCACCTCCTGCTGTTTTTAAAACAAAGCCCTAAGGTCAGTGTTTAAGTCCCTTATACATTCATAAGTACCCTTGCTACCAGTCTTGTGCTTAAAAGCACATTAGGACTTGCACTTCCACCCATCTCTTGGAATAAACAATTTCACTTTGAATGTTGAAAATAATTACGTTCAGCTCCTTGTTATGAAAGTGGTTCCCACCTCTGCCTTAAGGAAGTTAACTGCCTGTTATAGGCAGATTGTAAAAAAATCTACTCTCCTTTGTATTTCTGTTATAGCAAATCCCATCTTTAGGTTTAAAGCACTCTCCCTGTGTTATATAAGTGAGCATGGGTGCCTCATCCAGGATTGTGAACTATGTTGGGTGTCATTTCCAATAAGAAATTGGAAACTGCTCACCTTATTATTAGTTACATCCTAATGTATCTAGAAATTAGATTTTTTAAAAACAGCAAAAAGAGTGCTCAGCAGAAAAGGTTCATTTCATCATCCTCTATTTTTTCTGTTCTAAGGAGAAAAGGATAGCAAAATATCTTCTCAAGGTTGCAAACCTCCCAGGCCAAGTGTCTAACTCAGTGTTTGGCATCATCTCAGTTCCAATATACTTTACCAAGATGATTTTCTTTTACATTTGCCCAGAATACCAAGAGGTTCACTTCATCTTTGTAGTATTTAGTCCCACATAAATTTGTAAGGAATTTCAAAGGCACCCACTACAGTAAAGTAGGCTTTAGCTTTCACAGATATTCTTCTCTGCTTTCCTGTTCTCATCATATACTCAGAGACAGGCTAAATCCTCCTACCCAAATTAGCTATGGAGAAGTTTAAGACAATAAGATGGTGTTGCTTTATGCACAATGGGTTTCCTCTAGCTCATTTCTAATATTTGCAGCATTATTTTGGTTGCTTGGTTCTTCAGAAAACTCTCATACATTGTTCAGATGCACATTATGATATCTTTGCATGTTCTCTAAAAGAAAATACTTTTAGAACTTCTTACTTCTAGACAGAGCAAAAAATAAAACTCATTAATCATGTCCTGTAGAATGTCACTATTATAGATGCTGCGAAGGGTTTCCACAGTGGCAGTAAAATATTCATATTTTCAGAAAACCAATTACAAGGTACAGTAAATCATTTAAATGTGTTATTGGTGATATTTAGAAAGCAGTGAGAATTTCTTCCTGTACACAAAATTACCTGAGGCAACCACTTCTTTTCATGGTCAGTGAGGGGAAAATGATAGTTGATGGTGAAAAGAGGAACTTGTGTTTGCAGAGACAATTTATGGCATTAAAAATCACAATTTTTCACCTTTGACTTCAGGATTGGAATGTAGTCTTCATGTCAGCGGTTAGCAGAAAACAAGCTCCAAAATTCCTTTTAAAACCTTACCAATATCCTACTGAAAGTACAATTTCAATTGTACTGAAAGTACAATTTTCACTTCCCACTCCTGTAGTACCCCTGTCCATTTTGTCTGCACTTTCTGTGGAAACAAGACCGAAGAGAATTTTCCTAGCACTGCAGAAAGACAGAGTTGCTTTGTTTTCTGACAGAGGTCCCTTTTCTTAGTAGTATTCCTTAACTCCCATAATAATGTAAGTTAAAGAGAAACAAAATCTCTGACACCATTTCTCATGTTTTCAACTTTTTGTGTTCTAAATCCCTCTCTCACAGCTTGTCCTGTCACAATGCTGCCAGGTCACTGGCATTTGGCTTGGGGGACATTGTGACCATTTTATATGTATGCAAGAAAACCCATGGTTATTGTCACCAGTAAGGTCCTTAGGTTCACACCCCTTATGTATCTGCATGCCTTTCACAATTTACTATAAATATGGATTGTCATCTCTCTGGATTAGAGAATAGCCTTTTCTTGTGTTTTTTTAAATGTTTTATAGTCAGGAACTCCCAGCAATACCATGAAAGAATGATATAACAGTAGGAAAAAGTCCCACAGGTGCATATTTTCAAGCTGCTGCACATACAGCTGAACGATGCTGGGTATGTGGCAGTGTAATTGTTGAACAAAAGCCATGCACATTTTCTCTGCCTAGTTTCTGCTAATAGTTACTATGGAAATGTAAATTAAACAATTGGTGATGTGTTGGACTATAAATATACCTCTAAATGTTGTCTGAAGTTCCCGGTTTTTAAGCAAAACTATTTTCAATGTATATAAATGCAACTATGAGTCAGAAACACAAGAGATGTCATCATTACTGAAATGCTCTCTAGACAGCACTCCCAGACCTGAGTGAGAAGATATGTTGGTTTTTGCAGTAAAGACAAAATTTCTCTCCTTCCTCAAACTCTCCTTGTTTTATTCCTTTCCTTGTCTTTCTTCTTTTCTGTTTTTGTTGCCTTTATTGTTTACTTTTCTCTTAGGTGGTTTCTTTTGTTCTGTTTGACATCTTTGTCCAAATATCATTCCTTCACTCTTGTCAGGGAAACTCTGTGGAGTTAAACTGCAGAGTTGAAAAGATGGAGAAACATTTTTAAGCACACTTGTCTAATTGGTTTTGCTTTACAGTCACTCTAAATCTCCTTCTTGTGATAGACCTCCTTTCCTTGCCATTAGTGACTTGATCTTCACAACCTTCTTCTCTTACCTTGCCAGGTCTCCCAGAAAAATGTTCAATGTTCCACTGACCTTCTTTGACTATGCAATGATTATGCTGTGCTTTCCAGAAAAACATGTCCACCAAGAGCCATAAGACAGCAACCTCTGATTGCATCCTGGGTGATTCTCCTGTGTTTACTCTGACATCAATAGTAAATAATCCCACTGAAATCACTGAGTCAACTCTGCATTGGTATATATCTGAAATGAGAATCAAACCTCTGTGTTATTATCTCCACACATTGATAAAAGCTTCCTGCAGACCCTCTACAGTATAAAGTCTACACACGGCAGCTTTAATACCCGTGGGCACAGTTCTTCCATATAAAAGTTAACTGAAAGTAAGTGTCTAAATAAAGGCAGACTCTTTGAAGATCAGATAGTTTCCCATTGCTTCACTTGTGATCACTATTGCAAAGCACTACTGTGATTGTTATCAGCTGTAAAAAGGTGCATGGCTTTGCTTTTAAAGAAGAACAGGGGTGGCACTTGGCAGTTTCTCTTGGCAGCACTCTGAAATGTATTTGCAATGTCTTAGCCCTCCACACACACACATAAATGCAACACATTGGGTTTGTAAATGCTATTCATATACACATAATCTACCTTACCTAAACTGTACACATGCTTTGTGCTGCTCTACAAGGCTTGGAATGAAGTCACATAATCAATCAGCACTGATTTCATGGACAGAAACCACGACTTCATACCTCCTATTTTTTAAAATTGTTAAAATTATTTGATCAGAACTTTCCTTACTGGTGTGTGTGCATAAAGACACAAAAAACAAATGCATCCTTTATAGAGATTTTGTTGTTAACTTCAGAGACACATTTCATCTGTTTGAAAGTGTGAACTGTTGACAGACAAGAAATAAGTTACAGTTTTTTGCTCTTTGACCACCTTTCCTCTGCACATGCCAATGCATCACCCTTGGGAATGCCTCAGCATAGGAAACCAATGGGCCTTCTGAAAGACAGACCGAGGTGTTTTAAACCAGCCTCCAAGACAAATGTTTTCACTTTCTTCAATATGGCAGAATTTCAACATCCAAATATCATTGTATTTCTGCCTAACAGGTATAATAACTTTCTTTTGTTGTACCTCAAACCCTATAATGAACTTCATTCCAGTAGCTACTAGGTTACTTTTAAATTTTTTTTCTTAAAGCAGACAGTGTAATACATGTGACTGTGTACTGCGAAGTAATCAGTAGGAACCTCATAGTTAAATAGTTCGAGATTTGACGGATTAAAATGCATTATTTCACACTCTAAGGACTGGCTTTCATGTCCAAATTCAACAATTCAACAAAATAATTCTTCAGAGGACAACTGAATTACTATACTGTCCTATAATTTGATACTTGATGACTGTTGCATCAGAAACAATTAAAATGAGTCCACTGGAGCAATTAAATATGAAGAAATGGACAACTGTAATCCCTAAAATTTTCAAATATCAAATATTTGATATCTGTGTTACATTTCACAAAATATTTATAAATTTTTAAACATAAACAGAAACTATTTCCAGTTCTTTTCATAAAACATATTTTTATAGAAATACTACTGGAATCTCTTATCGTCATAAGCAAATAAACATCCTTAAAACTTCTTAAGGTACTATGTGTCTTCTCTGGGTTTGAAAGTGAAAGTAGTGTGTCAGTAAATATTTTTAAGATTCCACTTTATCTGAAGTAGGACTATATAGGCATGGTTATGTCAATTCATGTTGTGTGTTCAGGACGAAAGAAAAATCCTATGGAAATAAGATGCATGTAGCCACATTTGGATATGTTGGGTATAACCTTTCACTTCACAGGAGGACACAGGAGCAGTAATGTCCTGTGCATTGTGTGACCCATGACACCACCTGCATTGACTTGTGAACTTAGGAAATAACTTGAATTGCAATGTTAATGGTTCAGTACTCATTACTGCTACAGACGTTAATATACAATGTCTCAAGAGCTCCCAGGTGTTTTAGGAACTGAAAAATCACCATTAAAATAACTATACATTTTCAGTGACAAGAGTATAGTTCTTGACAGATTGAACACTAGTTCTTGACAGATTGACACCTGTCACAATTCAAGAGTTTATTCCATTTAAAACCAAACAACAATGTTCAAGAATATTTAGTTAAGGTATTGCCAACAGCAGAAATAAAAATAAGAGAAAAGAAAAAAACCATTTCATTAGAAAAGAAAAAGACCTTATTTCAGAGAATTCTATTATCTTCTTTAATTAACCATGATTGCACCCCTTCAACTGGTTCACTTAACTTGCTGTTTTAATCACTCATTTAATTTACCTAGAAACAGTCATGTAAATTATAAGCAGTAAATCAGGTAGCAAGTAATAAAGACAGATAATGCTCTTACTTTCTTACTTTCATTCTCCATGCAATGCAATGAAATGACTTTACCAGAGAAGGAAAAGAGAAGCATTATCTGATTTGTCAGTGATCTCTTTATACATGCAATAAATTGGGAGACTCTGTTTTGAGTCTGAAAGAACTGACCCCGGAATCTTGAGACTGGAAACAATAAATTAGCAGTGGTAAACATCTGTACACAAGAACTGGGCTTAGTTCATTATCTGAGAGCCATTTGTTCCAGGGAGGTGCAACAAAATGGCTGTAACTCTGAATTATTTTGCACTAGAATTTTCCCAGTCCACCACTGTGCACCTGCAAAAAGTCAGGAGAGTCTGTATAGGATTGTCCTCTGTGCGTGCATATATGCATGGGTACACATACATAACCCAAACCAAGGCAAGAAAAAGGCCTGCGAGCAATAAAATGCTATCTTAACTTCTTTAAAGAGTTATTTTTGTCAGTCAAATACCTAAAGGAATTTCGCCCTGCTATTTCAGCAGTGATCGGATTTAAGAATTGGTCCTGAGGAGTGTGTTCTCCTACCATCTTGGCAGTCCTATTCTATAAATATGTACCTCTCCTTTTATGAACCCTCAGGCCTGTGATGTACCAATCCTGTACCATTCTATGCACATGAAAATCTATTGAACACAAATAGAAAAGGAAGACTGGAAAGCCCAAATCAGAAGTTTCTTTTAAAGTCTAAGACACAAAAGTGTACCCCGTATTTTTTACAAATATGCAGAATTTGTATGTCTGTGATACCTATATTTTGTATTGAATGGCAGAATTGCTCAGGATGATCAGTTCATACCAGTCTTCCTCTATTTTCTAACCACATGATGATGTACAGTAGTTCTGTGAAGCATAAAAGTATCACTTTTGAATAAATGGTTTTAGAAAACAAGCAGTGAATTTTCTTTCAGTGAATTTTTTTTGTCTACTTAGGCAAAGAAAATTATTATGACAGTGCAAAATAAAACCCATAGTAGCATCTGGACAACAATGTTGATAATTATCCACTTTAAGAGACCATTATGTTTAACCAACATAGCAGTTGCTTACTCTTACCATTATATTCAGTCCACATATGCAGAATCAATTGGCATATCTATTTGAAGAATGAAAAAGCCAGCCACAGGTTGCAGAACAAAATGCCTTCAATTTTCTTTATATAAGCTGGTAAGGTATATTTGAACATTTTCAGTAAAAACTGTTCAGTAGAACTTTCTTTAAAAAAACTTCACTATGACTAATTTCCTGCTTTGTTCAGTGAATTAGCTTTTTCTGTAAAGACACAGAACTTTACAATTTAAAATTTACTTTGGTATTTAGAATACCAGCCAATAAAATGTAAAATAATTTTATGTCTCTAAATATTTTTAAGTACAAGTTTATAAAGGCCCACCATTGATTCTTCTACCTCCATAAGATATTACATTTTCCTCTTTACTTTCCCAGATTTATATGTATAGCATGTTTTTCTACACATAAATTTTAATTTCTGTCATGCTGACAAAATGCTCACATAAAGTCATCAAATACTGGCTTGAGAATATTTTGACAAAATATATTAAAAAGTTTCTTTGCCTTGGAACTCCTGACATACTGTAATAATTACAAGAAATCAATTTGTTGATGATATTCCAGAAAACTTCACTGCACACCACAGAGGTGTGTTTATTGCCTTTTACGGCTTTCAGAAATATTCACCTGAACAGGTTTCAACCCAATTCTTAAAATCATTTCATGTTTGTGGTTCTGAGCCTGACTTGCTGGAAAAAAATCTGTGGCTGCTCTGAAAAAGCTTTACTAACATCACTCTTCTGATGATGAAAGAGCAGAAGGGGATTCCTGGGCCTAAGTGTCTTTTTCTGTTTCCATGAACTAAAGACCTGAATTTCAAAGTCCCCTTCAGCAAGACCCTACATAGTTCTCACAGGTTACAACTTCAGCTCCTACCATCAGCTACTATCTCAGGTGTCCAAACAACAATCACCAAGGTAATTGAGAGCAAGTTTTCTTCTGGTCACTTTGTTGAAGACTTTTTTTAAATTCATCTGGTGCTCAGAGGTGCCACGTTCCTCGTATATTGTATGTGATAGTTCCAGCTATTCATTTCTCATTCAGGACCATAAACAGAGCACCTTTCTTGACTTCATTTTGCTTTGGCTTTCAAGGCTTCATTTTACTTTGGCTTCTTCCTACATAGAAACATTCAATAAAGGTCTCATCCCAACTACCTAAGTGAAAGTCTTTGTAAAAACTAATCATTCCTTTTATATTTTTTTTAATTGTAACGTCTGTTCAGTGGTCAGTTTTGCACTGCTTATGTCCACTGAGATTAGCACTGGAAAAATCAAATTTCAACTTAATTTTTATGCCTTTTCAATCCTATATTTCTCCACTAGTATTTTCTTCTCTACAAACTCTACAAACTTAGTCATATAAATTTTCAAGATTATTCATGACCTGCTAGCCACTCAGTCACAACTGTCTTTTATGTTTTGCATTCAGTCTTTCTTCCTTATTGCTCTTCATGCTTGAGAAGACCTTCCAAGAGCTGTCTCTAAATCTACCTCATTGTTGTCCTTCACGTTCCCACTTAAATCCTCCAGTTCTGTCACATTTAGAAACACTTAATTGGACTTAGGCCTGTTCAATATATTCAGTTGCTGCTGTCTAAACATCTCCTTGTGTTCTTCTTTTGTCTGTATCATGTGTTACCTTCCCTTTTAATTTTAAATTGCAATTACTCTAGCACAGACATGTTTATGTGCTGTCTTCCCACCCCTTCTCACATTACCATTTTATCCATGACTGTGAACTAACTTAATAGAGGCAAAAATTATTGATATTGAATCATATTTGCTGCTACATACAACCACTAAATCTGAAATTTATAACAGAAAGCTGTATTTCCATATTGCTTTTTCATGTCTGTCCTTTCTCTAACTTCTCACCATTGGGTTTCCTTCTCACATTTTTGTCTACTTTCATTTAGCAAATTCCCTTCTTCTTCTTGTGTCTCTTCCACCATTATTGCCTTGTGCTTGTTTCTTTGTTTGTCTCAAATGAGTGTTCATTTATGTCTCTGTTACATTTACATATCTTCTTCATTCTTTACCTCCTATGCTTCTCTCCTCCCCCCTCAATGTCTTATCTTTCTTTTCCAATTCTTTTAAAAGATTCAACAGCTACACCTGCAAAAATGGAAACAAATTGAAATTGTTCTTGACCTTAATATAAACACAGACATTCAGAAAAAAATAAGATATTTTTGCAATGCCTTTTTTCACTCTGTGTTCTGTGGTATATGTACTTGGATCAAGTTTCCAAACCAATCTCACCTGATCAAAATACAGACTATCTCATCTTCCTGCTTTTGAGCTCCAAAGAATCAAGTATGGAAAAGCAGAAAGAATTGCTACAAAAGAGACGTTTGAGAGGGGGGATCAACTGCTTGAAGTCAATTTCTTTTTGGTGCAAAGTGAGTTCCCATGATATTGCAAAAGGTGCAGCACTGCATTTTTCAAAGAGATAGTGCTCCAAGAGGGTTGCAGAATACTTTGTGAAACCCCATCCTTCCCCATCTATTTTCCAAGGTTTATTTTAACTTTTTTTTTCTTTTTATTTTTTTCTTTTTTTTTTCTTTTTTTTTTCTTTTTTTTTTTAGTCAAGGCATGCTGGCTAAAGCTAGCTAGAAATAGATTTTTTTCACTCTGGAAAAAAAATGTACATTTTTCTGTCAAAGACTAAAACCAATATATTTTTTCTACATTAGTTTTTGAATGAAGTAGAAGATTCTGCTGTTCTGCCAAGACAGACTTTAAGATGATCATAGATTGTTTCCTTCCTCCAAATTGCTGAGAACTCGATAGATAATAGACACTTTTAATTTCATTTAGCTAAAAATACCATTTTTATTGAAAAAGCCATTTCAGCCCTTTGTTTTTATAATTTAATAATCAAGCTTTCAGACCAGCTAAAGAATCAGGCTGTAAAATATTTTTTCTGCTTGTGATTTTTTTTTCTCATTTTTTATCTGAAAGAATTTGCAATCTCTGTTACAATATGTGATCAGATCACTGTGAGGGTATACTGAGGACTAAGAAAGAAACTTTGGAGCATGTGAAGTAGCTAAGAAAGTGCTAATGGAGGAGTGTTTAATGGTAACAGTATACAAAATCTGTAAAAAAAAATCACTTTTTAAAAGTTTCTGTCCCCAGAAGACCTTTTTTCCTCTCTGTAACACCATTTACCATGATCTGTCAGGAGCTTGAGCTCTAACAGATGACTGCTGGTAACTCAGTCTGGTGATTTCAAATGTAGTCAACTTCAGCTCTTTGTTTCTTTTCCTCTGTTAAAGGCTATGACTGCCATTGCAAAGGCATTAAAAAGCAGCCTGCTCCTAGCATCAGCCAGTCCAACACACAAGGCTTCAAACAGCCTAAACTGCCTCTGATGGGATGATGAAACACTTTTTTGAACTGCTACAGGTAAGGCAAGCGGGCAGCTTCCTGGCAGCCAGGAGGGCTGCTCTGATAACTTCCAGCAAAAGGTTGTTCTGCTCCACAGATCCACCGTGTCCTGGACACGGCAGCTCCTTCCTCAGCAAACGTGATTCAGGGCCTGCACACCACACCCACATCCACATCAACAGAAAATTTTCTGTGATCAAGCTGTTTGTCACACTGGTTGTTTTGTCATACTGGATGTTTTGTCACAGTATATTTCCATATAAAACAGTACAAAATAAGAAAATGAAAATGACAAAATGTACTGAAAGGATTCACAGTGCATGCTGCTGTGTAAATTTGGACTGCGATTACAGAGTTTTATGAGAACATAAAACCAGTTCAGGGTCACCATAATAATGATGCTTCCAGTTCTTTAACTACTCTGCTTTACATTGATTCAGAAAGTGGTTGAATTAGACCCTTGTGTTGCACCATGAGGCAAAGCCATTGGACCTTGTGTTACATCAATGAACATAAATAAACTCTCCGTGGAGAGTCATGGTGTGCCTGAGAGCCTTCAGGGCCGCCTATGGCCCCTGGGAGAAGTTCTGCTCCCTTTGGCCCGGGTGGTGCCCCTTCTCAGTGCTGCCTGCACAGCTCCCTCTTCTCCTTTCTGGCTACAGGAGAGGACGTGCAGGGGTCCTGAGCACCTGCTAGGATGTTCCAGAGTCCTGCTTTGTAGATTTGCCATGCTCCGGGGGGTGCGAGGAGTGCTGTGTCATTTTGTAGCTCACCTTAGAAACATCTGTCTCCAAGCAGGTTAAGGCAACTGCAACTCAACATAATTTCCAAGGCAAATTACCTGAGGAAAGGAAAAAACATCTACTGCATTATTTGATCTGAATAGCACAAATGTAAAAGCTCTTGAATGCTAAAAAGGTTTCAGAACATTTTAAAGAATTGCTTATTGGAAAAGCAACTTTGGAAAACTTTTTCTTGCAAAATAAAGGCTTTTCATTGGCAGCATGCTGACAGTTTAAGTGTGCTTCTTCTCATGGTAGTTTATTGCTAGTGGCACTAATGGTTGCTGATCCACCAGTCAATATGCACAGCACGTTTTTCTTCAGCAGTGGCAGCCACATAAAAGTTTGGCTCATGTATGAATTTTTATGTTACAGAGGGAAAAAATAATTTCAAACTATTGTATACCTGCCTTATTCTTCACTTCAGAAAAGCCAATGTGCAAAAAACACGTAAGCAATATCCAGTACTGCATATTAATTAATAATCAAAGTTAACGGAGAGAGTTATTTTCCTCCTGAATATTTTATATGAAATCACTATGAAGAAAATAGCTTACTAATCAAATAATGTTTTCTATCACCCAGAGGGGAAATAAAAACTGTTTAATCTCTACTCCATCTCTTGAAAATTTAAGATATTTGCCCTTATTCTCCAAATACTTTTATAGCCCAGCAGTGAATATCTGCATCACAACATACCTTATTATTCATGCTTTTTCTCAAGCCATTGTAGGTCCTTCATTTAGCTCTAGAAGTCCTATGTCTAGCCACAGGTACCCTGTGTGTCTAAAGCTGCAGTATTCTTGCCCTGGTGACACTGTGGTAAGAGGGCAGACACAGACTTCCATCATCCCTACCATGAACACAGGACTCCAACTTGATACTGCCAAACTCAGGAGTCTGACCAAAATCACATTTTGATTTTTAGCAGACACACACTATCTTCAAGAATCATTAAGGGAAACGGGAGCCATTACATGTAGGTAGGTATTCATCTTTTTCTTCTTTGATCATTAGAATAAGTAGTAATTTAATATTTGTTATACTCTTGCACCACAGAACATGAAATAATTTATATGATTAGCTGATAAAAAAATTATGGACAAAATAAGTATTTAGAGAAGAGTAGAACATGCTTTTCCTAACTGAAAATCTACCTCGCATGCTTCAGTGATAGAAAATGTGTCCCATTATCCCCACTTTTGACTAATAAGGCAAAAATCAGAAGACTTAAAGATAATCTACCACCCATTAAGGAAAAAATGTAATAATAATCACTCAGCCCAAATGATCAGCAGAGCAAAATTTTGCAAATCTAGTTTTAATCTTGAGGGAATCACTTTTTCCTTTTTCACTTCTCTATGCTGTCCTAGTTCATGTCACCCCAGGCCTCTAATCCATCTGGCCTACACGTGAGTCTATCACTGCTATCCTTCATTTGTGACAATTTTATAAAAGTTGTGGTATATATAGGAAGAGCGAGAAAACCTGACATAAGCGAATTCTGGTTGACCTTTCCTTACTGAAGAATCAAGAATAATTTTATTACTGACTCTTCCAGCTTTCTAAATAGAATAAAAAGAAACAAATTAGAAACATTAATTCTCTTGTTCGTCAAAGACACATTCTTGAGCAAAGTAAATTCCTTGTTAGATCAACGGCTTGGAATGGAAAATAAAAATGGTGTTTGCAATACTTAATTTTTTTTTTTAGATTGACTTTGTCACCACCAGGAATTCTTGTTTGGTGAATTCTACAGTTTTACTTTTTCTCTTGTGTGTTTTCCTGCTAGGAATTTTTCCCAGACTTCAGTAAGGAGCGACTTAAAATGCATAAATCTAAAACAAACAAACAAACAAACAAAAAAAAACAACCAAAAACAAAGCAAAAAAACCCCAAAGCAACCAAAAAAACAAAAAAATCCCCAAAACCACCAAAGAAAAGAAAAGCTGACACTTAATTCCCCAGGCTCCTCACGTGATATTCTCTAGCCCTCTCTAAGCGGGCCACTAGCAGTGAAAGTGAGAACCACGGGGTTGCTGATGCTAGCATCTCTGTGTCAATTTCTGTAATATCCAGTGCCCTTGGGATGAGACTATTTCTCCAACCTGCAAGCCATTAATGCCATGTCCTCCTCAAAAAGCCATTGACAGAAAAAAGAGAGTGCTCTTCCTATAGTCAATAAAAACAAAATGCAGCATATGGGAAAATTAGGTAATTGCAAGATCAAAGAGGGACTTTCAAAATATGATTTAACCCCTTAGGTATCCAGCATAAGTACTGCACCTGTGAAGAAAAACAAGAACTGGGATTCATCCAAATGTGTGTAATATCAAAGCACTTGTCAAAAATTTTGCATAGAAATGGGCACAGCTGAGGTTCTGTTTATGTAAACTCTTCAAGATGTACAGTCAATCCCTGTCTAAAAATAATATAGGAATTAATTTTATAAGGAGATTTCATGGTCTTTACTAAGATAGTCATAGCTTCTCATCTGTCTGCCACTTCAACCCAGTACATCAAAATCACAACCTGTAAAAAAAAAAACGCCCAAAACAGTAACATCCTAAAATACTGGTGCTGTTAGCTATCTTCTTGTGATAATGTCCTTAATTTTCATTTTCTAAATCACCACTAACAGGGCTGAATAGTCACTTGGAGGATAACCTAATCTCAGGTCATTTCCTTTCACTGGAAAACTTCAGGATGGAGTGGTGGAAAAATATAGCAAGGAACTTCTTCAGGTGAGAGGTAGGTGGAGTTGCCATTACCTATATCCACTGAGATTATAGTATATTTATTGCATATTAATGCACAGCAATTAATTATGCCACAGTTAATTGACCATGACAAAAGTCTGATTTGGGAAAAAAAGCAAAATTGTTTCCAAGTTCCTCCAGCAATATAAGTTTACAGCTGTTACAAACTGCCTATCTATCTGAGCTTTCTCTTAAATCAATCACTGGCTTTTCCAGTTATTTTAAACATTGGTATGAATCAAAACACAACTGCTTTTATCTACATCCAAAGCTGCAGACACAATGTTGATAAACAAAATATACAATCTGGATTGAATAACACTGATTCATTCCTCCCATTCTCATCCTTCCCAGAGAAAAGAATCAAATCTTGGTTCCAGCACTAAAAATAGTAAATACAAAGAGATGAATTAAGAAAGAAAGCCCTTGTCAGAATATCGTTATGATTTATTATGTAAGGGATGCTTTGATCTGGAATAGTGAATAATAATAGCGCCTTTAAAAACGTAAGAATTTTTTATTAATGAAAAGTATATAATAGAAAGTAATGAAAAATGTCATTATGCAATGCATTATGAAGTTACAAAAAGACATTACATGAGGTATAAATATAAAATTAAATTGAGTGAAGCTGCATGTTGAAGTTTAATTTAAGCTTAGATTCTCTAAACAAAGGAAATTAATATACATCATGAGATGAGCATTTTAATATAAATTTAGTAAGAACATTTATTTGGGACACAGAATAATTTTTTTCTTTGTTGATAATGTAAATTTTATATATATGTTTTTTAAAAGAGATCTTAGAGGAAAAAAAATCCTAAAATGAATGTCACAAACTATTAATCTGAAATTGAACTGAAAGAGGGTAGGTTTAAATTTTGTATTGTGAAGTAATTCTTTCCTCTGAGGGTGGTGAGACACTGGATCAGGCTGCCCAGAGAAATTGTGGATCCCTGGAAGTGTTCAAGGTCAGGTTGGATAGGGCCCTGAGCAACCTGGTCTAGTGCCTGGCATCCCTACTCATGGCAGAAGGGGTGGAACTACATAATGTGAAAGGCCCCTTCTAATTCAAACCATTTTATGATTCCATAAATCCAAATTCTACTTCACAAATAAAAGCCCTGGAAGTACCTTTTTTCTCTGCAAGCCATCCTTAAACCAGCTGTTTCTGTGACAAACTTTCTTTTGCATGCAGTGCCCTGTAGTTTTCTTCTTCAGGATTTCTTGCACATTCCTCTGACACATTTAGAATAGATCAGTACTGGAAACAAGAGCCAGGTCTGGATAGCCTGCGCCTTTCCAGACAGTTCCTTCCATCTGTGCTGCATCATTGTCTGTCAGTGCATGGGACAGCACTAGAAAGAATGCAATGGACACAGGATGTACCTCTTGCTGACATTCCATCCATATCCTCTGCAGCTGTCTCTGCAACTGCCTGTAACACTAACCTGCTATATCAGACCCCTTAATTGGTTCTGCATTGGTCAAAATTATAATTATATGTGGCTAGGAGGATGCAGATGGACTAAAGTCTTATAAAAAATTTCCCACAGTGAAGAGGAGAAAGGAAAAGTCTCAGCTAGGTGTCTCAGATCTGTTGCTTGGGCTCGTTTGTGCTTAATTTAAATACATCAGAATTCCTGGATTAAGTGAGAAGCAATGGACGTGTAAAAAAATGTTTTGATCAATAACAAAAGAAGGTTAAAATCTCATAGATGGGAATAATTACAGCACTGGAACCTATGTGGAAAAATGATCAATGTTTAGACATATTTATGCTATGAGTAAACTTTCCCAGTGTTATCCAGGAAAACAATTTACTTTTCAAAAATGTTGCTGGCTGGAAGTCTCCAGTTCCAAAATTAACTAAAACTTTCAAAGTCAATTATTACTACTTTGCAATTCAGATGGCTTAGGGAAATGGAAACATCCATGCTGTTCTGATAAATCAGGTACTAACTGCAGGACTGACAGATCTGATGGAAGCTATAATGATTAGCCTTATCTATATTTCCTTGTTTATTATAGCCATTTGCTTCTTCAAGAAAATACTCCTGTCTGCCTGCAGCATAGCTTAGAGCTACAGTAAAAGTAATCTGTTTTTTCTCACTATACACAAGCAGACTAACTCAACAATCATTACACAGAACAGGCATGGAGGACAGAAACTCAAAATGTCACATCAACAATGTCACATTCTCAATTCCTATAAATCCTTTTGAACAGGACTTCTACAGATGTCAAAAATAGCCAGTTAGGGGCACCCTTTTAAACTGCATCCTAGTAGTTCATACTGATTTCTAACCTATCAATAATTGGTAGCTCAGTTACTGCAGAGCCAGTGTATAACAAGCATTTACAATGGCACTGTGTTATTTCATCCAGGTTAGAATGCTAACAAAACTCATGGGAGAAAAACAAAGCAGAAAGCTCTTTGAGATCCTCATGATATCACCATCAGGAGGCAGGTCCTGCTCATTATTCTCTCCAGTCCTGTGGATCTGAAAGCCGCCCAGGGGAAGAGCAGAGACCACAGGTACCTTGGCAAGGACACAATCACATTTGCAGAGTGGCCAACTTGTAAAGGGACCTAAGGTCCACTCACTCTCTACCTCTTCTCATTCTGTTTGATTGAAGCAGTCATTAAGCCACTTGTTTTCAATCTTTTATCATCAAGATGCAGGAAGGATCCTGTACTGCCTCTCTTCTTTTGCATGCCCCCTACCACAGCTGGTGCAGAGCATCCTGTGACCCCAAACCTCCAAAAATCCTAGAATACTTCTTCAAGGCCTTTTTCCCAGGAAATCTCTCTAACCAGTTCCACACTTTAACTTTGCTTTCCAGCTGTCATAGTCTAAACATTGAGATAATCCATTGTTTTACATAATTCAATAGCCAGAAATAATTACTTTGTATGACCAAATTTTGTTTTTATTTATCATACTTCAGAAGGACCTTCTGTATAGGTTTTGATTTGAGTGAGACTGAAAACTCCCAATTTTTCACAAAAAATGCATTAAGCATTTTCTTCAAGATGAAAGATGACTCATTTTAAAATATTGTTTTACTGTGTAACATGATTTGGGAAGTAATCAGCCACAAATGGATACTGACTGTCTCAGTCTAGTTTCTGCTGGATTGACTTCCACTCTGATTTGAATAACCTTGATTCCTACTGAAGCCAAATGGAGATTCAAATGTTCAAATCCTTGAAAAATCAGGCCACATCTGAGTGCTGATATTCTCTAACCTTCCCGTCCTTGCTTGCTTGTTCAATTCACAAAGGGTATAGCAATATCTTTGAACATACTCCGTAGATTTTATGGTGATTAGTTCTCCAATCACAGTATTTCCTCTGGTTGTATGTCAACCATGCACTAGATCTGAAGTGTCAGTACAGGGGTGACAAGTAAAAGAAATATGTGGCAATGTTTGGCATCCATAAAAATCAGTTTAACATACATGGTGGTTTGATCTTGGCTAAATGCCAAGTGCCCACCAAAGTCATGCTGTCACTTCCCTCCAGCTGAACAGGGGAGAGAAAAAGAATTAAAGGTTCCTATGTCAGGATAAGGACAGGGAGAAATCATCCATTGATTATTGTCACAGGCAAAACAGACTTGACTTAGGGAATTAATTGAATTTATTACCAATCAAATCTGAGAAGAGTAATGAGAAGTAAAAAAAAAATCTTAAAAATACCTTCCCCCTTCCCCTTCCTCCTTCTTGGGCTCAACTTTATTCCCAATTCTCTACCTGCTTCCCTGCAGAGGTGCAGAGGTAGAGGGAATGGGGACTGTGGTCAGTTCATTATGTTTCTGCAGCTCCTTCCTATTCAGAGAGAGGACTCATCTGCTCCAGCATGAATGCTCTCCCCACGGGAGACAGTCCTCCATGAAGTTCTCCAATGCGATGTCCTTCCCATGAGCTGCAGTTCCTCACAAGCTGCTCCAGCGTGGGTCCCCACAGGATCACAAGTCCTGCCAGGAAACCTGCTCCAGTGTGGGATCCTCTCTCCGTGGGGGCACTCCTGTCATCTTTGGTGGATTGGGTCTGACTGAGACAAAGTTCATTTCCCCAGAGCAGCCCTCACAGTGCTGTGCTGTGCACTGGTAGCTGGAAAGGTGCAGATAACACGCCGGTGTTTTGGCTGCAGCTGAGCAGCACTGGCACAGCATCAGTGCTGTCTTTCCATCCCCCTACCAGAAAGATGGACAAGATATCAGGAGGGGACACAACTAGGACAGCTAACCCAAACTGACCAAAGGGATTTATATATATTCCATACCACGTGATGTTGAGTCAGATATAAATGCATAGAAATGGAGGAAGAAAAAGGGGGCATTCATTATTTACAATATTTTCCTTCTTTAGCAACCACTATACCTGCTGAAGCCCTGCTTCCCACTAAGTGTCTGAACAACATATGCGGCTGGGAAGTAGAGAATAAAATCTTTAGGGTTTTTTCCTTTGTTTCTGCATGCAACACTTCGCTTTAGTAAACTGCCTTATCTCAATCTATGAGTTCTTTTCCATCTTATTTTCTCTCTTCTGTCCAGCTGAGAAGGGAGAGTGGTAGAATGTCCTGGTGAGCACTTGGCATCCAACCAAAGTCAATCCTCCACAGTCCTTTTTGGTGCCCAACATGAGGTGAGAAAACAGCAGTTTTATATTAGGCAAGCTATAGTTAATTATCGAGTAGAATGTACATGGAGTTTGTCAGCACTGCTTATCTCTTTATTTTGCTGAGTTTGGGAACATACAGACAATGGCTCTGTGCTTTGCCCTTACACTGAAAGCCTTGCTGTGTCGGGGGAGCGATCTCAGGATTGATGTAGATGTTTTTTTTATGCAGGCTCCCAGGTCCTTGTTCATGCTTATGTGAGATTTTAAATACCATTGTTTGATACTGTTAGGATATTGCGGGGTTTGTGAAATATGGTGTCGTCCTGGTATAAGATAAAACAAATTTTGAGTGAGAAGGTATTGAAATGTGTCCTGAAGTGGGCAGTCTGTGGGTGGCAGGGTGTGTGGGAGGATTTGGGAGGGTTCCTAGGGTGGTTATCACCTCCCATTAACTAGGACTTAACACCTGAACAGATGGTCAACCCTGACAAATTGACCTGTCAACTGCTAGAAGAGTGCCTTGCCTACCCCAGTGAAAACTGGCAGCCTCCAGCACAGCACTGGGGCCTGACCTGTGCCCATCCAGCACACTTCAACACTCGCAAGGGACTGTAGTCGAGGCAGGAACCCAAACTGCATTTGAGGACACTATGGCTGAGATAGGGATGGAAACAACAACAACTACGGTAACTGCTGAAGAAGAAGAAAGAGAATCAGGAAAGGAAGAATCTGATCAAGCCAGTCCTTCAATGATGCAGTGGTTTTTATTGGTTAATTGTATTTTGGTTTGTTCTATGTACCCCTGTTTGGACCCTGTGTACTCTCCCTGTCAATTATCTGTCCCCTCCCCTGGTCGAGCGAGAGGATCCCTCTCTCTCCCCTGTCACTCTCCTTTCACCCCTGCCCCAAGTTCTAGAAAGGTCTCTGTCATTTCATTGTGCATTGGCCTTCACAGGTGTATCCCCCCTCCCCTGTTCTCCCGTTTGCTGTGTAACCTGTCCCTCACCCCTGGACCACACCCTTGGGCTTTCCCAATTGGTCATGTTTGTGCCTCCATCCCTGGGGTCCTGGGGGTATGAAACCCCCTGTCACCCGTGTTTCGGGGTCTCTCGGAGCAGAGCACAGGAGGTTCAATCCTTCTATGTGAAACTCCTGGTGGCCTGACTCAGTGAGTCTCTCCCCATCAGCTGAATAAATCTTAGTTGGTATGCAGAGCTACTGAGTCCTCCCTGCTTGGCTTCTCCACGCAATTGCCACCTGCTCTTCACGCTGCTATCGGCTCTGCTCGCTGTGGCTGCGATAGGTTTCTGGGGATCAGAGAAGGTCCCCAGAGAGATTGCCTTTGACCGGCACAGCCTTGGCACCCCGGGCAGCAGAGCGTAGCAAAACTTCAACAAAGAAATTGAAGAAAATAGGGAGGTAATTCACATTTAATATCAGAAATTAACCAGTCCCTGACTTTATCAGAATTCTCTGGCTGTTTATAGCAGCAAAGCTGGAAACTGCTAGGACAACTACAATGCTTCTGGAATTGTTTCATAATCTCACTTGGAAAATGGTAGAATAACTCAGCTAAATAGTAATTTTTTTATCTTACTATGTTTTTCTATCTTAGTATCTTCATATATGATATGGCTGCCAGAATAGCATGTGAAAAGAAATAGTCCCTGTCAAATATACCTTCAAATCTTATTATCAAATTTAGAGCAAAATACTACAAGGCCTGAGGAGACTGGTATGAAACACACACTTCAACTTTTTTTTTTTTACTTTTTTAATGAACTAAACTTTTATATGCTATTTGCTTGAAGACAGAGGTATTACTGACCTCAGTCATTCTCAGATTGGGTGTAGCACTTCAAATATCTTTTGCTGAAATGCTTTTGAATCTTTTGACTGTAATGTTCATCTGATACATGTGAACTCTAGACAGCACTGCAACATACAATAAGGCCTGTGGAAAGCCAGAGAAACACACTACAGCAAAAGTTGCATCTGTGCTGACACTATGAAGAGGGAAGTATGAGAACTCCGCATTGATAATGAGTACAAAACCCCTGAACATCAGCAGTCAGTAGTTAATAAAAATTCAGAGGGCTTTTTTGAGTCCATTGGAAGCTGGAGGATAGAAGAAGCTATGACAGCAGAAAGAGGAGCTGTCAAAGGAGCACCAATGTGTAATGAGAGAAGACATTTCAGAAAATAGAATATGCCTCCATTTCTGCTTGTCAGGATTCATTGGGGCTGAATAGGTCTGAATTCATTGCTCAAAATGGACAGTGTACACTGATGACTAGTAGCAACCAGCCCTTCTTCAACTACAAATTCATCTCGGAATGGAATTCATGCCCAAGCACTTCCAGAGCATGATGTCTGGTTGCATAATACTCTCCTTTCATGGTGATTCACATGATTGTCAAGCATTTACCAGTACTGGCACTGTGGCCCATTTGCAGTGGAAAATGTTTATTATTGAAGCATGATTTCTCCCATTTTTATAGGATGTGCTCATAAAAGAGTTAGTGCTTCCTTTTTTTGGCTTGCAAAATTGATGCATTCCTTGGAGGAAATTCATTATTGGGAAAATATGGAAACATGCAAAGAAATGCACAGAACACTTCCTAACACTAGACAACTATAGGCTATTACATATGTCGGGAAAGTGCCATTTGAGTTAAATATAGTGTATATACAATTTAGTTTTGCATTGTGTCTTTCAAAAAGAAATCAAGAAAATACATGTTCTTTTATCTCTATGTTCCTTTAAAAGACCTATCTCTAGTGAATCAGAGCTAGAGATTTTTGGAAGCTGAATGTCTACAAACAAATGTATAAGATGCTTTTCTTCTGGAAGAAAACCTCCAAGGCTAATTGTTCTAATGTGCTGAATGACATTTTACAGACACACCACAAAGATGCATGTCCTAAATACCCTGATACGAGATGTTTCCTTCCCAAGTCTCACATACAGACCTTAAAATGCTGTTGCCCTACCAAAAACTTTTTACAGTCTGAGTCCTGCTACAAAACCTAATGAGAGATACAGAGTAAAACTCACACTAATTTTGTTGTTGACCAAGCTTTAAGATCTACGTTGTGTCTTCACCATGAGTGAGCAGAGATCAAGTCCCTCTGCATTAGGTTTGAACGGCACCTGGAGGCCTGTGCAATGCACCAAATCAGCTCTAACCCTGTTAGTTCGGTGCTCCCACACAGATTTACAAAGACCTCCACAGAGCTACATGTGATCCTGCATTTGGCAGGTAAAGGTGGTACCTCAGCTTGATAGGACGACATACTGCAATATCACTGAATCCCAGCATAGACATCTTCCACCCCGCGGAGAGACACAAGAAGTAGAAGCAGCGCAAGCACTCAGGGGACTCCACAGAATTCCCCTTTCTAATAAGAGGTAAAGGAAAGTGTAGGCTTATAAATTGCAAAGACTGGGTGAATATTTGGGTAGCCATATGCTCTCTTTCATCAGTGATAAATGAACATAAGACATGCAACTGCTTTGTTTGCAGGAGGAGTATTTGGGAAACTTTGGATTTGAGTCATATTATAGAATAAGCAAAAGGGTCAAAGAGAATCAGCAGTAAATAATAAAGCACAAAAGACTGCAAGTTCAGAAAAAAAAAAACAGTTGGAAATTAGCATGTATCTTCTAACAAGCCTTAACTTGCCCAGGAAAATCTCCAGAGCTCTTCACGGTCTGGTCCTAGAAAAGGCCAGACACTCTGAAATGAAGTGATGTGGTGCAGTCTGAATCCCACCCCTCTGAGGGATTCAGGACTCTGTAATCAGAGGCACAGGTCTGACACAGCCCAGCCATATCCTTGGCTCAGGCTGTCAAGGAAACTGTGAAGTTGTGACAAAGAGAACTCACAAGATATGTAGAGCAGCAGCAAAGATAAGGAAATTAAAACTCCAGACATAGGGATGGTGAGACAGGTTGTTAGCAGTTCAAGGAGGAAAGTTCAAGAGGTAAAATATGAACTTTAGAAGGTACAAAATCTTAAAGGAAAACCCAGGGATTTGAAGAGAAGCGGCTCATCACCTCTGAGCATGCACTCCAGTGCATCACCTCTGAGCAGTGAAGTCCAGCCCGTAATCGTTGCCATCTTGTAGTTGTTTTAGCCACTAAATAAAGATTCTATACTTGTAAGTAGATCCTATTTGCAGCCTCTTTGCATATGGTAAGAGGTGCCTGACCTGAAAAATTACAACTGACAAAAAGAAAATGAGCAATAAAAAAAAAAATCTTAGGATGAGGAATAGGCTCAACTGAAAACAAAGTAAATAAAATATGTCCATGAATAAGAGACGGATGTGTGCCTACAGCCTATTTAGCAAATTCTACCGAGAGAGATTGCTGTGACTCCCTGCTGTGCATGTTCTCTGCAATACATGATATTTATTTAAAAATAAGTATGCTCCATCAGGAGGTGGACTTCCAGTGAGTTCCCATAATACCAAATAAAATCAGCATTACATTTCAGCTTTTCATACACATGTATTGTTAATATATTAGTTATGCCTGCACTGTATTTGCAGTTTGACATCATGGTATCTTATACTGTACTAACTAGTCTGAATGTTTGTGGCAGTCTAACTTCAGCAGAAAGGGGGGGCCTTTTTTTCCAGCGAAAGCAGACAAATTCTGCCTATGTCCATCTACTGACCATGCTACTGCAGCCAGACTTCTCTTAATGTTTGAATAAAGCCTGCGTTGCTGTATCTACACTGCAAATAAATTGTTTTGCTCAAAGAGGGGACAAGTATCACCAAAGACAGTGATAAAGCACTTAAAATAAAGTACTGAATGCAGCTGGGAATGCTGCTGATCAACACAATGTTAGCAGAAAAGGATTTTGAGACAGAGTGCTGGCACACTACAGATGGACCCCAAGGAATGAGTGCCACAGCGACACAGAGAGAGACTCAGGCACCACTTCCTGTCTCAGACCTGTGGCAGAGGAAGGAGTCAGGCTCTTACACACTCTCAGAAGCTTTTCTGAAAAAGGGGAGTATTAAGCCTTATGTTCCAGCCTTAAGCAAAACACTTCATAGAATCACGACATCAAGAAGAAAATAACAACCAACAAATCTTGTTATTAAAAGAAACTATACAAGTAAGATGAAGAACAAACAAAATTCAGAGAAGAGCTAGAAAGACTACTGAAACCATGCTACTTGAAATTTGTCCAGATGGTAGGATTTAATTTAAAAACAAAACAAAACAAAACAAGCAAACAGAAAACCAAACAACAACAAAAACCCACCAAACCCCAGTATAGCTACTTCATTTTTAATAACTGTCCCATTTTCCCTTCACCATTAAGCTAATTGGATTGATTCTGCACAATGATTAGCCACAGTTCTTTCATTTCCATCTTTGGACCTGGTCTGGTTTCAACAGTGTTCTCCAAATATTTTCCAGCCAAAGCTGGGCTCCAGTGCTCCCTCCTTATTATCTTTTAATAGTCAGCCCACTCTGGCACTGCTTTTCTAAACTTCTATGTTTTTATCTAGTCCTTTCTCTCATCTTATAGGTTACAACCTGCTGACCTCTTTAGCTAGATGGATAGAATGATTAAATGGTCCAGAAGAAGTAAATGTATTATTTGAGTGATAATCTTTGTCTGGCACTTTATACTAAGAAGGAATTTAATTAATAATAGCACAGTTTTCTCTGTAAAACAAACTTATTTGCTGAGGCAAGAGTTTAATTTTGTTTGGCAAGGAGATAGGAAGAAATATAGCAATTTAAATTTGGGTTCTCATTATGTAAGGAGAAGGTTTTTAGATTAACTACGTTTTATGTTTCTCTCTCTTCCACTGTTTTTTGTTATTCCTCACTCACTGTTTCAACTCTTGTTAAGCTGTCACTTAGCATTTTTTCCCTCTGGAATGACAGCAGGACATGCTGCTTACACTGGCTAGACAGATGCCTACCCCAGAGAGTGAGTATATCAGCTTCTGGACTGCACAGCCTGTACCAATATGGTATGTATTCTTGACATTAGATCTTTGGCATTAATGTGTGTCAGTGACAAGCTCATTAGCAAATCAGGTGGTGCAAAAGTTATGCAATGAAAATAACAAAGAGCTAACTTTTCCCCCTGAAAATAAAGTAAAGTTATTTCTGGTCACTGTATAAACACTTGTTTATTTATAATTAAAACCAAATAAAGTTCCTGCAGTGATATTTAAATTGTTACCATTTTCTTATAAACCCAGAATTACTGAAAAATACTCACAGTTTAGTCTTATTTTGACAATATTTAACAGGTGCCAAATTATTGCCATTGAAGTTCATAAATACAACTTTTGCTGTGGAAGGGGATATTATGTCTTCATAAGGTTTCACGTTTCTAGAGTCTTAGAGGAACATTTTGCAGGACTGAAACTTTGAAAAGATGCAGTTAACCTGCTTACACCAGCATATAAGTGATCAAGAATTAAGTTTATTTCCCAGTGTTCAAGGTGTAAGGGTGGCTGCAGGGTGGCTGCACTAACTTCATCCTAACCTGTTTCCCCATAAGTGCAGACATTACTATTATGTCATTGTGGGTCCACATTCCCCACTTTCACTCCTGCTAAGTCCATTCAATGTCAGCATGGCAGTATCTTACCAAGACCTAACTTTTCTTAAAGGAAAGGAAGAAAGCAAAATAATCCCAGGCTCTTTTGAAGAACTGTTTTGATGAAGTGCATGTAATTATACAATGCAGCACTGCCTGCTTGCCCAGCACAGCAGGCGTGGCAGCAATAGGGTAGTCTGCAGGGAGCCTCCCTAGAGATTGCCACACTATACCTGAGGCAGCTCGAGGCGTTGATCTTTGTGCACTGGAGAGCAAAAGATGCGAGGGGAGACCACCAGCTGTTGTACCAGTCAACGCTTTATTGACAGATGGGCACAGTGGTGATCTGGACCAGTCAGTACTGACCCCAAAAGAGACCAGTACCAAATGGCACCAAGCCTCTCAGGGACACAGGTTTTAAAAGGGAGGGAGTCAGGGGAGGAGACAAGAAAACAGCCAATAGGGAAGATTGGGAGGAGGTACAAACTTAAGATGGACTTTTCATAAACCCAATAACAGAATGAAATGGGAGGGGATACAACAACAGCGACCAATAAACATTCAAGCTACATAGAGCTTTCTGGATAAAAGGGCAGGGTTTAGGGTAGTTGACATGGGAGCGAGTGTAAGGGAACAGCAAACAAGGGAGGGGCTAACCAATCAATCAAATCTTGACAGACAAGGAACCATCTTAACAATAAATCAGGGGTATTCGGCAACCTTTTAACTTGCAATCCGCCGCAACAATACAAGAATTTAAAGCAAATGGTTCAATTTCGCATTTAGAGTAACTTTGGATTAGGTGGCATTCCAGCACATGCAGTGACTTTATTGTAGATAAATACAATAATATATAATAAATACAGGTTTCAGCTGATATACCACCAGTTTGATTGAAATCACCACACATACATAGACATGGGGTTAGATCCATCTGATTCACCATTATAAAAGTTTGCAATGTAGGTATTTGCAACTATGTTGGACTTGTAAATTTTACTGTTTATTGAGGGGAAATAGGTTCTTCTGCAGTGTGATTCCACACATCCTAAAGTATGCTCACAAAATAGATCAGAAGGCAAGGCTGACTACATCAAAAACAGTTGTCTACCTTAGTTATCTCTAAAATCAGCTGTGATGAACCCCACCCTGGCATCTTGACACCTCAGTCAAAGGAGAATTATTGAGGTTAATTTGTGTTTGTTTTGCATTTCCACTTGGAGAGCAGACTGCTTCAGGTTTTTTACTTGCTTATGCCATGGCCAACCAGCACTATCTCTGTGCCATGGAAAAACACACTGTCCTACCTTATTGCCAGTTGGAGAATGTGTGAATGGAACACCCTCTGACTTCAGACTACACTGTAATGTGAATTTCAAACAGCAAAGATTTGGCACAGTTCTCATTTTATCCTAGTTGATTCTCTCCTCCTGAGGCTCAGGTAGGTTATCAGCCTTCAAATGGGATAAGATCCTTTTAAAGACTGTGACATTGCAGGTGTCAGATAAATCACAGATTCTACTTGAAACCAACATTTTTAATTACATTTGGCATTCCCATGCATATTGCTGTCACTTCTCTACCACTGATGGCAATAGGCTAGGGAATGTTCAATATAATTTAAAGCTTTCATTTCTAACACATTCCATGACACCTGTGTACTTTCAAGCCTTAGGAGTCCTGTACTGAGCAAAGTGGAATGGAAACTATAGAAGTCTTGACACCTCAAATACCGCACAGAAAGTAAGATCATGCCCAGGTACTGCCATAGGTGTCTGCCAAAACCAGTCATCAGGAAGCAGGTGATTTTATTCTGTCACCCCTCTACAGAGCCTGAGCCTTCTTCTAGTAGTCGCTGCTTAATTGATCACACTTAATTTTGGAACCAAGCCTGAAGGAGATATAATGACATTGGTGCTGCTATTCTTCAGAATAGCATTGTGTCACTCTAGAATGTGGAAAATGCATTTTAGGCTCTCTTCCAGGTGACAGATTTCAAACTTCCCCAGAAAATAGAAACAACAAGAGGTTAAAATTGCTGTTCACCCCTTCTGCCAAAGAAAAATCAGTATAGAAAGAAGGCATCAATAGTCTTGGGACCTTAAGTTGATCAAACAAGGAAGGTGCCAGCACTCTGATTTTGTGATCAGGGCACTCATTTAAGATAGGGTAGGAATGAGTGGTCCTGCTCCCTATTCCCAGAAGAAGTTGTGCAGCTGACAATCAGGTGGAAAAATCTGTATGATCCAGAGTGAAGAGTGTTGAACTTTTCATCCTCCCTTTTGAATTACCTCATTCCAAGAGAGCAAGTCAGGAGCAAAGGTTTTCAAGGCTCTTCTAGAACAACTTCAGCAAAACCTCTCCCAAACATATACATGAAGTGTTCAATTCCTCCACCAAATTAAAAAGCACATACCATCAATCTCCTACAATACTTCTCTCTGAGCAAAGCTTCAGATCCTGAGGATCTATATTGCAATTTGGTGTCAGGTGCTAACTCTTCCAGCTCCACAGGACACCTGAAGGAGAATTCACTTACGGTTGATGAAAGTGAGTGGTAACATAAGCACTATATCTGATCTCTTCCTGAAGAAATTTATCAGAAGGTGATCTGTTAGGTCAAATGGCACTATGGTATTATGCACAAGTTCTTCTTACAATGAATTAGGGAAAATGACAAGTTGGAATGACAGTGCAACACATGCCTCCTGTCCCAGAATGTGACCTCCATGCAGGAAAATTTTAGAACATCCTTAACTTCAATATCTCATCCACAGCAGTACATCCAGTGTAGCACAACCACACACTTTGCCTGTAGCTTTTCTATGACAGTGAACCAAAGAACACTTGATATCATACATCCATCTTGTAAGGAAAACTTGGATTTTGGTCTCAAGAACTGTACTAAAAATCAATGAAGGCAGTTCAGAAGATTTAACCATTGGATTGCCAGGCATTTCTTCAGTTTCTCTTAAGTCATTATGTCAAAAAAAATTCCCTCTGTGCCACCAATCTGTAAGCCTGGGAACATCACATTTTCTATTTCCTCTTCAGTAATTTTTTTTGCACTAAATTGCAATGGTTCTGCCACCACTGGACAAGAAGCCCATAATCAGAAGATAATTTATCTCAAGTATGAGATAAAAATAAAGAGTACCAGACTTACTGTTGGCTGTTTACTCTTCCAAAGGAGTTTCCACGACAGCAATCCAGGATTAAGCCGAAAGTTTACAAAGCAGTGATCCAGAGAGTTAAGCAATTGGAACATGATTTTGAATGAACTTTGCATCCTATGATTAAAGGCCTCAGACATAAATAAATGCTTACAGTAAGATATTGTCTGCAAAGTTATGAGTCACAAAAAAAAAAAAAAAAAAAAGAAATAGACAGCCAGTTGTCTGGCATGATATTTAACAAAGTTACAAAGGAATAATGCAGAACAGTTTATCATTCTGTTTTGTGTAAGTAAGCTTTTAAGAGTCTTGTGCATCATCAAGATAAAATTAAACAATTGTGAACATTTCTAAGTACATGAGTACAAATCTCTCCAGCACATATAAAATCAAGCAGAACCAAGCAGTTTGGTGCAACAAATGCTGTCAGATGTCTGCTATCCTAATAATGTAATTGTTCACATGCTATAACTTAGAAGTGAAATGAGCAAACAAATTTGTTCCTCAATGCTTTAGAAGGATATATTTTATAAACATAAGTGATTCTTACCCACCTTATATCTATATCCACAAATCTAGACAGATAGTCACAGTCTTTTTGTTTCATCTGCTTTGGTAAACAGTTGTCATGGCGTAAAAAGAGTTTTCATTGTTTGTTCACTGGTGCTTTACTGGGCTGCTTTAATCTCTTACAATAAAAGCTCTCAATTTCTAAAGGAGAACAGTAAGTGGTGGCATTTGTCATCAAACATCATATTTGATTGGCTTTTATTTTAGAAGGTAAATCTTTTTGCAAAGAAAACTGTGGAGGTGTTTTCATACTGCCTGAACAACAGCAGAATCTGAAACCCTCACTCAGGATGCTGAAGACATGAAGTGGCCACTAACTCCTGAGCTAGCTGTTGCAATCCAGAAGTCTCTGCCCACAGTGGAAATACAGTTGTGCACAGTTATGAAGTCACAGGCAATAGTATGTGCAAATCTAAGTTTCACGTGAAGAATGGAAAACAGGGGTATTAAATTCCTCCCATAGATGTTCCCTAGGCTCAGAAAGCAGCAGGCTTCAGCTAAGTAAATCAGTAGTACAGACAATGCTGATCCAGTATCTAACATTAATTCAATAGCCTGAGGCTGCTTTCCTGATGCAGAAGAAACATTAGCAAAACACAGGATTGCATCTGCAAGGTATTTCAGGCAGCTTCTGTCCACATTCAGAACATTAGCATATGGCAGAGAGATTTCATTTGTTTGTTGGTTAGACTGGGAACTACAACAGACCTCCACAAAACGTCCAGCCTTTCTACATGCTTACATCCCATGCTTTTTATGGAATTTATAGTGAAATGTATAGTTAATGGGGTGGATGCACAGCAGTGAGATTAGCTGGTTTTGTATATTTTAAAACTTCAGAATTTTTTTTTTTAATGTTTTGCTTTCAGCTGCATTTGTTTTGTTTATGTGATGTGAATGATGTTTGAAATCCCTTGACTTAGTGCTCTTATGTCTGCCATCACTAACTTCATTTGAATAGTAAAGGACTTACCTGTCTGTAGCGACAAGTCTGATGCAAGTAGTAACTGTTCTCTGATAAGAAATGGAATTATTTTCAATAGCAGAATTTTCAATAACATGGATTTCCAATAATAGAATAACTTAACAATCAAGAAGTTTAAACAAAGTTCTGCTGAGTCTTCCTTTTATTTTGTCTCTTTAATTAAATTAATAATGTTTACTTCTAATAGTCAGTTTAAGAACCAAAAAAACTTCTTCACTGATGTGAGGCCTGTAACATGTCCATTTTTGAAAGGGAGTGTACAATATATGCTGGCCTTTTCTACCAAAATGGTGTATAAACAACACACTTCAGACACTGCAGAGCTTTTTGACATTCATATTGAATTTTTGGTTTCAAAGACTTTAATCCAAAGATGAAAAGTAACTGAAGGCTTACTCAGGATTTGCAGAGAAAGCATAAGAAAGTTCAGGGATGAGCAAGTCATCCTTGCTGGTAATTCACTACACAACAAGAAGAAAGAGCAAACCACATTTATTAGTCAGGTAGAGTGAATGCCTGAGGACAGGCCCTGCACCTCCATAGTGGTCCTCTCTCCTTCCTCCCTCCCTTAGTATTTCCAGTTCCTCTTCTATTAACTAAGACAAGGACATTTTCACCACATGCAGCAACGCTTGCCTCCCTTTCTTTAGTTTAACTTTTCTTATCTCTTAAATCTACCACATCTTCTTGATTTACTACTGGGGTGTACTAAGCAGTACTTTACTAAAAGCGCTTTACTACTTGGTGTACAATGAGCAGGACATGCCAAAAATCTTGTTTCCCTTAAGAAAAACTTAAACACCACTGTTGCATCAAGATTCAAATACTTTGTAACTCATTGTCAAACTGTTTTCTAATTTGCAATGCACATGAAACACTCACAGCAGGTTGGCTATACAGTCAGGTAGTCAATTTTTCCTTCTTTTTGTAGCGGGGAAGACATCAGATGTGCCGGGCAAGCTTCACTTCCCTGATTGTAGAACATGACCATCATTAGAGATGTGTTTTGTTGTGGCATCTCACTTCCCGTTGCCAGTCCAGGAGGGCATGAGGACTGTCTGAGGTAAATCCTCCTGCAGATTTCTTGGAAATTAAAAATACTTTAAATGGCCATAAAAAAGCATGTTTAAGCAGCTGGATGCAGACTTTCACTTAGGAGTCAGTTTGAGACTGACATCTAGATCACAGTTTGGAAGGACAGTGAGATCACATAGTAGGACATCTGCTAAAATTAACGTTATGCGTACTGGAGTGACAAACTTACTGCCTCTCCCATTCAGGGAAATTAGGAAATTAGGACGTATTATCACCTCCATTTCATAAAGAGTGAAGCTGAAGTGAACAGGATTAAGTGCTGGGCTTTGATTTCATGCTGGAGCAGTGTGTTTCTGACAGACAAGCACCATGGTCTAGAGAGGGAGCACCATGGTCTAGAGAGGGCACTCTGGCATCAAGGCTCGGGTAATTGTCCAAAATTTTAGGACAGTACAGGACAGTACATAAGCACAAAGCATGTGCCCAACCTGTGGTCTAGCAGCTATGGATATCCCAAATTATTTCTGATAGTTATCAGTAAAATTGTTTGCTTCATTTCTATGTGTTATTGCTGCTCTTTGGATTGTTGTTGAATCAATGGTGTTTTAACATTGTTGTCAAGCCCTAACCTTTGACTGTATGTAAGTACTTAAAGCCCTTGTTGCCCACGGTGTCCATGTCCAGGTGTTGGCCATGAGGGCTGCAGAGGAGAGGCCAGGGCTGCTCCAGGTGGGACACAGCTGGTTCCAGCTAGCTCCTGCCCACCTGCCCCAGGCAGGGCACAGCTGAGCCCCTTGGGCACCATGGTGGTGCTGCCTCAGGGAAACAGATCCAAGAAATGGTAAAATATCTGATGGAGTGGGAAACCGCCTTGCAAACAACCAGGTCAGAGACCCATGTTTGAGAAGCTGGTGAAGAACTACATTATTTGACAACAAATTAAATTAATCTGCTCTGAGTGGAGTCTGTTTTGTCTGTGACAATAATTGGTGTGATCTCCTTGTCCTCTCAACCCATGGGCTTTTATTTTATTTTGTTTCCCCTGTCCTGTTGAGGAGGTGGAGTGAGAGAGTGGCCAGGCAGGCATTAGGTCAGGTCAGCCCAGCACATGTATAGTGCCTGATAGTTACACTGATTGCATTTGGGAACTTGATCACAGCATAGGTTTGATGAAAGCTCAACAGGGCAGCTGCTATCTTACTGTCTACTTGTAGTTGTTAAAAATTATTGTAGTAGACCTATTTTCATGCACATTCCACAGGCTCCCCTGGTTTGAGGTGTATGTACGGTCCCACCTTCCACAAAAGAGTTTTACCTACACCATGCAGGCTGCTGGCTCTGCAGTGTCCTGTAGTTGTCTTGCTTCCTAGGCACCATACTCACAGCCACTTTGGTTCCTATGCTCCATGTTTGCTTGTGTCCTCCAGCCTCCAGCTCCCTTTTCTACCCTAGATGAGCACTTCCCCAGCTATTCTGCACTGCAGCCAGGCAGACCTGTGCACAGGGTCCTTGACCAGTCAGAGGCCCAATTGAACAAATAACTGTTCAGATCACGTATCAGCCTGTGCAGGCATTTAAATGGATGTTTGCCAGTGTGGGGTTTTATTCTGATGTCATTCCTCTACTCTACGCCTGTTTTTTACGACATTTTTAAGGGCTTAATGAGTTCAAGACTTCATTTCATTAAAATTTTGGGGAAATTGGCCAGTCACTTCAAAATATATTTGTGGTAGGGGAAACAACTTGCAGAGAGAGACAGATGTCTATTGAGCTATAAGTCTTTTCAACTTTAATGCAGAGAAAAAACCTCCAAATGCTTCAGAGACAACAGGTGCCATCAACAGCATTTCATCTTGATCTAAACAGCGTGAAATTGTATATTTGTACCTGTGACTCCTGCCATCTGCCCCTGAGACCAGGCTGAAGCATTATATGCTGGGACTGCATATTACATTATGAAACATTACATGCAGCCACCTTCAGTCTCCAGGGGCCACACTTTGGTTATTAAAGATGAAAGAGGCAACAATCTCCACCATTTGATTTCTGGCATAGGAACTTGTCCCCGTGCAAGGGATTAACAGTGCTTCTAAAAATTATTTTCTACAGCTGTTATGTATGTATTATGTCAACTTGGTGGAATCATTTTCTTAAGAAAGAATGGATCTATGCATCAAAATCATGTTGAAAGGACAAATCCAAAAGTTATTTTAAAATTATTACAACTGCCTTTCATGCTGGGTGGGTAAATAATAACCTTACCAAGAAGACTGCCTTGGGCATATATGTAACTGCCATCTCAGTGCTTCCTCCTCCACATTTGAGCCAAGAAACTATCTGTGCCCCTAACCAATTCAGCATGCCTTATCTGAGAAAGTGTCTTTCTTCCTTCTGAAATTTGAAAGCAAGATTACAAGTAAGAACATGCTCTATTTTTATTGACATTCCATTTCTGTTAAATACTGTCTGCAAATATTGGTGGAAGAGAAGTTCTTCCACCGGTAGGGAATTGGACAACTAAGATCCTCACTTTGCCCAAGCTCCCTCAGGCTAGTCACAGAACCACTGACCCATTCAGGCTGTGCAGGAGCTCAATACTCTGTACTCCAGAGCAGATACACCCTGTTACTAACGCTCATTAGAAACAGGATGTATCTGCTCTGGAGAAGAACCAGGGTAGCAGAGCTGCATGGTCCTGCTCTCCAGGCTAGCACAGAAGGCTCCACAAGCTATGCTTTGTGCTGCACAGTTGTATCCTGAGAACCTCAGTCGACAGAAGAGGGAAAAATAGCCCTTTTTGGAAATTGGTTAGAAATTAGAAATCCAGCCTTTCTTAATGCAGAAATGTGTGCCATTCTTACTGAACTATGCATGCAAAATGCAGGACAGTCTTTTCTACGGTGACTTGACAGATGTCACAGAAGTGCAAAATGGGAATTGGCCTTAATAGTCCTGCAAACTGCCACAGAATTTATAAAGTGGGATCTAGACCCAAAGGGACACAACCTACTAGTTCTATGGGATTCAATGTTCAAAGACACCAACACAGCTATATGTGTACTCTAATTTGCACTTTCTCTAATTGTTTCAATTTTTTCTTCCCCATCAGAATTAAAGTTTTCCACTTTGGGAGCTGGTAGGACCTTAAAGAAATTAGAAAATACCATGGAAAATTTTCAGAGTTTACTTAATGTCCATTAAGTGATTTATATGTTTCCTACGTTGAGTTTAGAAATGGGAGTTGAGGCTGAAAGGCCAATTTTATCACATATTAAACATTCACTGTCTTGGGAGGTAGCCTGCTCCTTTCATTTCACTGGCAAAAAGGAGAGCAAGTCCCCTGAGATTCCCAAAGCAGGCTGGGCTAGTAAACAACCTCAGAGAGGTGAAATGAAATGAAATTAATATAAAAGTGAATTCCATCCAAGAGTGCTCCATCTTCACCCACATACTTTGCAGTCAGAAAACCTAGCCACTGTGAGCAAAGCGGTGAACCATTATTTTTTAAGACATGCTAGAAATTTCCTTCCTGTTTTCTCTTCCCCCCAACATACGAGCAGAGGAGGAGTGTCCCTGATGCACAATGCCTCCAAGGGCTGCTTTAGTGGTGCTTCAGCCTGTGCCACTTGTCTTTAGACACAGGACTGTGTCTAAAGACATAGACATGCCAGAAGGGCTAGCAACGAACATCAACGCTGTAGTCAGGCATAAGGACATTAAACTAACTGAAAAAAACATGTTGGCTTCACTGACTGAGATGAAGAAAATATGATCTATGCATAAAAATTAATTTAGTTTGCAAAACATATTTTAATGTAACAAGACCTTTTTAGGCACTGCATGGTGTTGGTCATTACACAGGGAAAGTATTTTAAATATGATTTTCATCTTTATCCTTTTAAACCCTCATATATGGATTCCACTTGCACTATTTATAATAATTTTGGTCCTCAGGAAAAGCTCTATTAACGTATGACTGCAAATAAGGCATAGGAACAAGCAATTCCCAACCAGTTTAAAACATTTTTTCTCTGTGTCCTCCCCACTCCAAATCTCTTCAGATCATGTGTAGTAGAAATGGAATGCAGAGTGTCTTGTGGTATGGATTCTCCTTTGATTTAAAAAGCCAACACCTGCATATTTTGGCCAATAAAGCACTCTATTTTTGCCACATTATCTGATCTCTTAGAGTTCTTCTTGAGAAAGATGTAGAGCCTCCAGTAGCATTTGAGTGTTTTGGATGTGTGAGAGCATTACTTCTTTAAAGTGTACAGATTCCTTTAATTTGAATGAGTTCATTAGATACACCTAAGAAACTGGAGTACAGGAGGACTACAGGCAGAATAAAAGGTAAAGACACTATGAATGGTGCACGACAGGCTGGGTTCTTTGAAAGTTCAAATGCAAGAATGTGCTCTTCTGCTCTCTATAAATTTGAGAAAACAAATTTAACATTTGCCTACCTATTTTAGCTTCTGCTGCACATAAATGACTACATACTATTCATAATATTTCCTTCATTTTGATTTGATCTTCCCACTCAGCTCTTAATAAGTCTTGATTTTAATTAGGCCAACTGCATCTTGTAAAGTAATGGAGGCACAACTTCAAAACTATGAATTCCAAACAGTAAGTGCAGCCTCACATGAAGAAACTTATCATGAAAAATAATTTGACATTAATGTTCGAAACTTTGCATTTCTGTAATGTGATAAGTGAGAATAATTTCCTCTTGTTGTAATTCTTCTAGGACACAATGTTCATTTAATACAAAATTTAATAGAGCAGAATATGCTCATGTAATGCGAAAAGATTAGAAAAAGTTATGCAGCATGCATTTCAATGCAACTTGTCCCACACATCTATTTTAGTTATTGCAGACCACCTGTTAACTAAATGCTTCATGTGACTAGACAAAAGTATCGTGTATCTGCTGTGGCTGTGCCACTTTGAATACTAAATATATAACACTTGTCATTCACATCATTGGCTTGACAGAAGATAGCAGTCCAATTTCCTGATTGGTATGTATCACCAGGACAGGATTCACTGCTGAATTGTCATTTGTCACCATAGTTATTTGGCACAATTGTTATTACATTTCTTGTTAAAACATTTGAGAGGTACTTTAATGATGTGTATGTAATGCCTAATCAACACATTGAGCTTCATAATGATTCACCACAAACAAGCATGTTTCAAATAAGTAATTTATTTGCAAAGACACTCCATGCAAACCAAGACTAGTGAGCTCAGTCCACACCCCAAGGTAATCTTGTTTCAGTTGAATAAATAAGGATCCAGACGTGAATAACAAGAATTCATGAATAATAGCGATTAACAAACAGTACTCATTATCTATTCATCCTCAAGTTGATAAAATGTAGCTAGATCTCTAAACTGCAATTTCTGAAAATCTCAGAATGACAGAATAGTTAGTGTTGGAAGGGACCTCTGGGGATCATCTAGTCCAATCCCTCTGACAAGGCAGGGTCACCTCGAGCAGGTTACACAGGTGGGTTTTAAATATCTCCAGGGAGGGAGACTCCATGACTGCCCTGGGCAGCCTGTTCAGTGCTCTGTCATCCCCAACATAAAGTTCTTTGCCATGCCAAGGTGGAACTTCATTTGTTTTAGTTTATGGCCACTACTCCCTGTCTTGTCACTGAGCAGAACTGAAAAGAGTCTAGCACCATCCTCTTGACACCTGCCCTTGAGATATTTGTACGCCTCAGGGTTCTCTAGCCTACACGGGCCCAGCTCCCACAGTGTCTCCTCATAAAAGAGATGCTCCAGACCCCAAATGGTCTTCGTGGCCCTCCATTGGACCCTCTCCAGTAGCTCTTTGTCTCTCTTGTACTGAGGATCCCAGAACTGGACACAGCGCTCCAAATATTGCCTCAGTAGGGCCAGATCACCTCCCTCGACCTGCTGGCATTGCTCTTCCTAATGAGCCCCAGGTTACCAACAGCCTTCCCTACAAAATTTCACAAAAACATTTGTCAAAACCAATAATCCACAAGAGTAGGCATTTTGAATTGTCTTTTTCTATATGACAGTCTTTATAATTCCATGGTTTACTAATGTAAAAGATTTATCTTTAAAAAGTAATAAGAAGATGCTATGTACTGAATGCATTTATTACTGGTTTATTTAATAACTTTCTTTTAATGTAAGAATTACATTTGTCAGTGTGGAAACATGAAACAAGACATGACTATGTGAAAACACCAGGGTTTGTGAGATCATGCTAACTGGATTAAAGAAACAAAATGTTTTATATGAGATAAACCTGTTTCTGTATCAATTTCCATTGCTGACAGATCTTACTTAGTTTCTAAAGCTGTTTCCTACTTCCATATCATATCGTTGCATAAAACTGTCAATTAATTTTGAATTTTTCCTTCTGCCATTTTAATTACATGAAATAAAACTATCAATATGCTACCTATAACTCAGTAATAAGAACTGTTAGCATTTTAAAGTTTGCTTGTGAAATTACTGTATAATTACTTCTTCCTCTAGCAGAAGAATGTAAATATGTTCTACTGTGAGTCTGCAGCAAGTCAGAAACTTTGATACAATATTGTGTAGCTATTGCAAAGTTTGAATGTATACCAAATAATTTTCTTTACCTCTGTGCTCCAAAATTGTTTCTACAGTTAAGATTTTGGCTGAGCATTGCATGATTTCCCTCCCACTCATGCTTTTCCCCAATCCAGAATCACAGCATTTCCTGAATGTCCCTCATTTAAATCTGTTATGGGTTTGATAAAAGTCAGTGAAATTGGAGTGGTTTGACCCTGGCTGGACGTCAGGCACCTATCGGAGCTGCTCTATCACTCCGCTCCACAACTAGACGGTGGAGACAAAATGTAGCAAAAGGTTCATGGGTTGAGATAAAGTCTGGGAGAGAGATCACCCACCAAATACTGTTGTGGGTAGAACAGACTCGAGGATACTAACTGAACTCACTACTAACAAAATCAGAGCAGAATAATGAGAATTAAAACACATCTTAAAAACACTTTTCCCCCACCCCTCCCTCCTTCCCAGCTCTACCTCATCCCCACAGCTGTGCAGGGAGACAGGGAATGGTGGTTATGGTCAGTTCATCACCTGTGGTTTCTGCCACCACTCAGGGAGAGGAGTCCTGCCCCTGCTCCAGTGTGGGAGCCCTCCCAAAGGCAACAGTTCTCCATGAACTGCCCCACTGCGGTTCACACTTCCACAGGGTTCAGTCCTTGAGGCACAGCCTGCTCCGGTGTGGGTCCCCCGCAAGGTCACAAGCCCTACCAGGAAACCTGCTCTAGCATGGGATCCTCTCTCCACAGGTCTGCAGGTCCCTGCCAGGAGCCTGGTCCAGTACAGATTTCCCACAGGTTCACAGCCTCCTCTCAGGCACCCACCTGCTCCAGCATGGGGTCCTCCACAGCCTGCAGGTGGATCTCTGCATCCCCATGGTCCTATAGGGGCGGCAGGCAAATCAGCTCTGGTGCTTGGAGCAGCTCCTCCCCCTCCTTCTCCACTGACCTTGGTGGCTGCAGGGCTGTTCCCCTCACATATTCACTTCACTCTTCTCTGGCCTCAATTACACCTGTGCAATAATTTTTGCAGTTTTTTATTCTTAAATATGTTATCGCAGAGGTGTTAGCACCATTTTGGATTGGCTTGGCCTTGGCCGGCAGCAGGTCTGTCTTGGAGCTGGCTGGCACTGGGTGAAGCTTCTGGCAGCTCCTCACAGAAGCCACCCCTGTAGCCCTCCTGCCACCAAAGCCTGGCCATGTGAACCCAGTACAGAGACATTGCTTCAGGCCCTTCAAATATGCTTCAAGATATGCCAAACTTTGCCTAGATTTGGCATATCTGAGCATCCTTACTCCTTCATTAATTGAAAAGGCTGGTTCAAAAGTCCCCCAGAGATCACTGACACAATAAACCAGAACATCTTTCAAGGAACTATTTGGGTCAGTCATATTGCTTTGTGATAGTACCAATGGAATCTTTAATGTATCACTTACCAACCCAATTCAGAACCATGCCAGACTACTCAGGCTGTGCTTAGGTAGCATCAAGTCAATAAACCCGTACAAAATCCTAAGCTCAGCCTTCTAAAAATGCTTATTGAATTTTTCAGCTGAAATTATTCACAATTTTGTGCGTGACCAGTTCTTTGTGTGAAGTAACTTGTTTTAAAGCACGTGCCTGCCACAACATAATCCTAAATGCCACTCTGGCACCATCTGGAGACTGAGAACTGTCACCCTTCAGGAGTAATTAAAAGATGTGCAAGGATTTTGTGGCCCTTATTTGTCATCCAGAAGAGCACTAAGGACATCATAAATAACCTGCCAAGGCTTAGGAGCACCAACTGGCTATCAGTGACTTGACAAACCTCTAAATGTCTTTCTCCGTGGTTTCTCCATAGTCTTACATTCAACTCCTGCTCAGATTTTGGCCAGAACACGGCTCATGCCAAGGCCTGTTGTACGTGCCCTGCAATGGCACTGGCACCAATGCCATTAGGTCAAAGTGATGGCAGCACATAGGCAGGACATGGCTGCCAGAATGGATTACAGTCATTACACAGCCAGTGTCACCTGCAGCTTGCTGTCTCCTGCAGCCACAATCCTTGCACATTGATTTACTGGCACTTTTCTTCAGAACCTGTTAAAGAAATTGGACAGACCAAACTTTACAGTTTGAAGGTGTAAATACTTCAGCTTATACAAGGAATTTTTGAAGCAGATCAACAGCAGCTGGAGAGCTGGGGCTTTCATGCTTCCCGGTGTGATACAGGGGATGCTACACTGTGATGGAAGAGGAAGGATGAGCACTCTCACCATTGGCTAGATTACTGTTTTGCTTACAGGTGCACGAGTTACAAGTTGTGAGCACAAGTAATAAATTATAGAACTAGTGAGTTAGAAGCCTCAAGAACTAAGTGATGAATTAGTGAACTCTCTTTAGATTAGTGTGGACAATGGGGACTGAGCCCCAGTAAGTTGTGTTTGTTTTCTAGTGAGCTTGTATCATAGTTTATTTCACAGAATACCTCACCTGTAAATTTAAGAGATCCAAACAGACCATGACAGTAGTCATCTTCCAGGGTTTAACTGCCCATGCTGAAGTTCTGCCCTGATCTGGTGCAGCCACATAACCTGGGATCTGATTTTGCAGAAAAGAGCCAAGCGGATCTTGGTCAATCTCCTACTGCTTGATACAAAACTGCTTGGACAGCTGAAGGCTAGATAGCAACTGACAGTAGTTAAATGTCAAACACAGAAGGCTGTATAGAAGTTCCACTGTAGTCTGTCCCGGCTTTAGTATTAACCAACATTTTCATCAAGAGTCTGAAGATTAAACAGAATGGCTTCCTATGCTCTTTCTATTCCGTTATTACAATGATTGTATTTGTGAAAGATAAAACTGAAAGGGGCTGCACATATCTAGGCTAATATCAATAGAGGTCAAATACTCTTAACAAACAAGAAACGGTCTACTGAAGAACAGGAAACAATTCACCATAAATAAATGCAGGTTCCTATTCTTAGCAATAATTGCAGGATGTACAGCATTTGAATTTGATAGCAGACCTGCAAAAACAGATTTAAGGGATTACAGTGGATCACAAACTGAACATGAGTGAATAATGGATAGTGTCCTACCCACAAGGTAAAAACATCTAGCCATGCAATGATTTATAATTAGGAATATGTGAAGACAAGAGAAATAGTCTCCTTGCTCTGTCTAACATGGATTAAGTTTCAGCTTGAATATGGGATCCAGGACACAGAATTTCAAGAAAATGGTAGCAATCTAAGCATAAAGAGTCAATAAAAATGGAAAACTGTGGTTATTTAATCAAAGTTACAACTAACTTGGAAATACTACACCAGGATGAGGTAAATGGCTTATGCTGCAGTAATAAAAATTCATGGCGCACACTGGAAAAATCTTACTAACAATGGAGGAGCAAAGTCCCTGAACATGTTGCATATTCTGAACGGGGGATATTCTGAAGTCTTCGGTACTGGAAGCATATAAAAATTGTTATAATAAATGCCTTTGTCAGAAAAGATATGATGTATATTACAGTGCCCATACTAGATGTGGAAGGTCATTCCAGCCTTTTCCAAATGTTAGAAATAAAGTAGCACAAGGCTGCAAGAAAAAACTATAATTTTGATTATTCTTTTTCTTGTCATTGTCGTTTATTTGTATTACAAAAGCAGCATTTATCATGATGATGTTTGCTCAATTTTCATCCATTTATGATCCTTTTCCAAAGTCTATTTCTTCTCTTAATGAAGCAGGATTTTTTCAAAAAATCATGACAAAATCTAAAGATTAACAGACATATAACATATTTGATAGTTAAGTAAGCTGTGTGTTTACATGCAACAGGAAGACTTTCAAAAATAAACCAATAAACATGTATCAGATTCAATACCTAATCTCCCAACAAAAGAATGAGTATATTTTATGTTCTTGTACCCTTAAAGCTGTATATCAATATTATTAGGTTATATATTGTGTATATTCTCAGGACGGTTTCCTCAGCAACTATATTTTGGGTATCTTTGCTATGGCAACCAAAGATGATTGCTAATTTTACTGTTTCAATTAATAATCCATGGCCTGAACTATAAAAGCAATAGTTAGATAATACATCTACAAAAGGCTAAATAAACATGTGTTACACAAGTGCAAATTTTCTGAAAGAGTTATTACTCTGGTGTAGGAATAATACATATGTACATCACTAATTAGAGTCTGTATTTCAATGCCTAAAATAGAAACACTGGGCTCAGTTCTAGCTGTATACAGAGGAAGGCACAATAGTGGGTTTTGCACATATGTGACAATCATCTATTATGTGAGAATCACATTAAGTCAGAATCAACTCCTTTTTATGAAGGCAGGAGAATGAATTTCCCAGTATGCCCTTCTGCCCCAGTCTTGCCCTCAACTGCATGAGAACAAATCTATTAAGTCAAAGGAGCCTCTCTGTGAACAGAAATTGAATTTCTGATTTGAAACTCAGAAAACTGAAAGATAATTGGGCCTTTGTCAATTTTGTTTGTAGAATTTCTAATCACACTTAGCTTATTGTTATGTAATGGGCAAAGTATGTTTCCATAAGAATTTATAAAACTGGTGACAAAATATTCTCAATCAAGAGCATTTTAGATTTCAGGATGGTAAGCACAAAAGCTGAATACATCTCAAAGTAAGCATGTTTTTCTTTCTTTACTTTAAACAAGTATAAAAAGTATCTAGATGATCTTAACCATTTTGCAATTTACACTTATATAAGAATTTTTTTTTTTTCCCAGCGCTCCACATTTCAGCACTCTGTCATCTGACTATGAAGTGGCTCACAGATTTAATTATAAACACAAGTCTAGAAGCCTGGTTTATGTTACCAGTCTGGACTTGAACATTGCTCTCATAAACCACATTTACACAACAAATACACAACTTACATCAGCACTGCTCTTACATTGCATGCAAGTCAAACCATCCTCTCTTAGAAATAAATGGTCAATCTACATAACTTACCTCATGCATGGTCTGAGAATTAAAACATCATAAATTTGGGAACTTATGCAAGTCTAAATTTATAGTCTTATTATAATAATCCCATCATTCTTTGATATACACATCAGGGACTCCTGAGGTGATAGAAGCCATCAGGAAAACACCAGGGAAATATCCCAAATCAATTAAGGAGTGTTCCTCTAGGAAGGAACACATCCAACAGCCCATATGAAGTGCCTTCACACCAATGCACGGAGCATGGGCAGCAGGAGGAGTTGGAAGACATGGGCTGCTAGAAAGTTATGACTTTGTTGACATTACTGAAACAAGTGAGACAAATCCCCTTACTGGAGTGAGACTAGCAATGGCTATGGGCTGTTCAGAAAAGCCAGAGGTGGAGAGGCTGCCACCTCTCTTGATGTACATCTCTGAACGTGAATGAGGTGAAATGAGTGTGAAGACCTGTCTCTGAAGAATAGCCACAAGCAGGTCAAAAGCCTGTGGGTAAGAACCAGAGACTGAGGCAACAAAGGGAGTCTCGAGTCTCATGTTCCATGTCTACTACAGGCCCCTGATCAAGGGACTACTACTGACCAAGCCTTCTTGGTCCAGCTACAAAAGGCATCGTGTTCGCAGGCTCTTGTCCTGCTGGGGGACTTCAAACACCCCAACATCTGCTGGGAAAGTTTCACACCAAGGAGCAGGCAATCCAGGAGACTCCTGGAATGCATAGAGGGTAATTTTTTGAGCCAGGTAAGAGACAGCCCTAGCAGAGGGAATGTGTTCCCGGATCTGATGGTCACCAACACACGTGAGCTAAGCGGGGACATGAAGGTTGGAGGCAGCCTGAGTGGCAGTGATCACGCATTGATAGAATTTGTAGTCCTGAGGGATATGGATCAGGTATACAGCACAGTTAGGCCCCTGAAAATTAGGAAAGCAAAATTCCAGCTCTTCAAGAAGATAGTCAATAAGATCCCGTGGAAGACTGACCTCTGGGAAAAGGGAGCAGATCAGAGCTGGCAGATCTTTAAGAAGGTCTTCCATAGAGCACAAGAGGTAGAAATGCATGAAATAGGACAAGGAAAGCAAAACACTGGCATGGCTGAGTGAGGACCTGATGGTTAAACTGTCTCTTTTTAAAGAAGGTCAAACCGCAGCCATCATTTTCTTAAGAGAACACAGGGGTTTCTGAAGAGAACATTACCTCCTGAGTAATCTAAATAAAGGTGTAAATACAGATCAAAATCCTCATGTGCAGGTGCAGAAACACCCACTGAATTTTCAAAATACAACATCTGTGTATACTATGTATACTTTTCATGAATGAATACATATGTTTTCACTGGTTCACTATCACATTAAATATCAAGATGACCTTATTGTTTATCATCAAATTTTCCAAGTGGTCTAAAATCCATATGCTGGCCTACATTTCCTTGAAAATCTGCAGACCTTAAGATATTCAGACAAGAATGTCTGAGCAAGCCACAATGCAGTCAAATACCACAGTAAAAAAATAAAAATGCATTCATAATTTTTTCCTCCATACCCTGAAAAACTATGTCTTTGTCTCAAACTATTATGTTGAGCTTTTTTGAGGAGAACATTTCTCACAGTTTTCTTCATGGTTAAAGTCTAAATATCTACGAACTCCAGGTAAAGCTTATGAAAAAGCATTTTCTGTGAGCAATTGACTATTTTAAAGGGAGCCTGGTGATTCTACTGCTGCTTGACTCCTGTTAATGTGCATTAATCACAGACTATCTGTCAGATTCTGAGTCTGGATCCCCAAAAGTCTGTTTACTAGGAGCATGTAATTCTCAATCTGTAGCAGTAAATCTCTTCCAAGAGTAATACTTCTGATTTAAAATATGAGGGGTAAGATTCATTTAATTTTAGATATTTAAAAATTTGGACATCAGAGTACGAGCTACTCACACAATGACCAGTGAACAGAAAAAGACATTTATAAACAGATGTTTTCTCTTGTCTCAAGAAAAATGTCTAGAAGATGTTTAATAACTTCTAGAGAAGCTCATTTCCTCACTTTTGAGTAACTGATGACAGAGTCAAACTGATGCATCATTTTGGCACTGGTGAGGTGAAGAGGAAAAGGAATACACAGGTCAGGGGAAGATGGAGGAAACCAGAAGATGGCACAGTCCTTATACAGGCAGTTATGGCGTGCTGGACAAAATTGAAATGTTGTCAAGTGAGATACAGCTACAGTGGGTTTGGAGAAAGAATCAGTATCAGTGAATTTCCTTCTCCAGATATCATTCTCTGTAAAATGGCAATCCAAGATTAGAACTTTTCCTGGATACCAGTGCTCTTTCCTGTTTTTTGCAGATACCAACATAACAGTAGACACTGTCCTATACTTAAACAGTCAATTATCATTGCATTTTCCTTGGTATTTTATTGAGAAATTATTCTTTCTATTTCAAGATGAAAATGCTTCCATTTTTCCTTATCAATGCATTTAATCCTTCTTAATTAAAAAATCCTCACCAAATTGTAAACGGTTTGTTTCACTGAAATGTCTGGACCAGAATCATAATTAAATCACTAAAGACGAAATAATCCAAAAGGAAACTCTTCCAAAAAATACCATATTAGAACCATTAAAGAAAAAGGAAAGGAATAGGAGGCATCTTAGCAACAAATGTAGCAGATGAAGACCTCCTACACATAGTAGTTACATTATTTTGAAATTAATTTCAACACTTTTAGATATTTCAGCATTAAATATTACTAATTCTAATTTTATTTTTCCCATTAAACAGTGTAACTGACTTCTATAATCAGTTCCAAGAGGAACACACACATGTGGCTTGAAACTGAGCTCTTTGCATAATGCATTCGTTTGTGTTGGTTTTCACACTCTAGTAATTATCAAGAAACTTGCCAATGTTAACCCTCCTTCTTGCCAAAAGCCCTGTTCTAGTAGTAATCAATCAACACTTGCTCAAGAGTAGATTAGGTTCCACAGAAATATTCAAAATACACCACAAAGTATAGAAATATACTTGTGAGGAAATTGCAGACACTGTTTTCATACCTAACTGCATGATTCTTTTCCTGTTTTACCTCAGTAAATATGACAATGGTAAAAGTAATGCTTTGAAATCTGCATTTAGAAAAAAAAATATTAAATTATAATAGGTGATAAGAAGGCAATTAAGTCTTTCAAATCAATTCCTTCAGAGTAAACACAAGGGTGAAAATCAGCAAGTGCTTTCCAGGCAACAAAAGAAATGTTGCCAGTTGAAGGATGGCCTCTTTAGGGCTACAGAGATTTGGAGTTAGCAAAAGTAAAAGATGTATCTGCCTTAGAGAGAAAATCCTAAGGAAGAAGATACAAAAAAGGAGGTCACCAACTTCCAAATTAGTTATTGGACAAAAGAGCACTGAGATGAACTTTGAAGAGCATAGTTTGAAATGGAGATCCTATACTAAGAAGCCTAGACAAAGACATACACAGCCTTGAAAAAAAATGCCAGGGTCTTTTGAATACTGAGCATTTCTTCCTGATGATACATAAGTATATGCAAACCATCAATTAAATTTTGATATATCAACAGTTATGATCCTGGGGGGGGGAATAAATATAAGAAATAAATATAGATTAGAAGGGTTGTGATTTTTTTTCTGGTTTGATTGCCAGATAATGAACAGCCACTAGAAAATTCAGAAAACCTGACATAACTTGTATAGTAACTTACTTAAGTGTGCTGATCATATTACGCAGAGAAGCAACAGCTTGCTAGTATTCAGGACTGACTGAGCTTAATAAGCAAAGCTTAACTTAGGCAAGAAGCAAGAACAAGGTAGCTGCTATTTGATTTACCTGACAACACGAAACATGAGAAGTACAATGGAGAAGTTCTCAAACAAATACTAAAACACAGGGTAAACATGAACATTCAAAAGCATACATATACAAACTTCAGAGAATAAAGAACAACAATGGAAATGCAGAAAATTCAGCAAGCTCTATCTGATTTGAAATAGACACAGTTTCTAAAGACTGAAGTTAGTATGAGGAAACAAAATTTAAAGCTTTTTCAGCTTCTAACAGAGGACACCAGTAGTGGTATCTATGTCAGAATTGCACAGCTGAGGCACACACCTTCAGCAGCTGTAAATTACTCTGAAAAAATAGCCTTTTTATGTGTTCGGAATTTAACAGCAGCAATGAACAAGACTGAAAGAAGATCACTGTAATGTTGTGATTGTAGAAATGAAATTTCTTCTACTCAATCTTAAGCTATTACAAGCACAGTGGGAGGAAATCAAGCTGTGCAATTGAGAAAATTGGTATTGAGGATCTGGGATCCCTTCAGTGGGTATAATGACTCCTGTTAAAGAATGAGGTAGCTCCTGCCCATGATCAGCCTCAACTTCTGCCACTAAAACATTTCTGGGAGCAGATTGTCACCTTCAAGATCTGCAGATATAGTGTGTGTGTCACCTGAGTAACAAGTGCAGATGTGTTGGCTTTTCCTAGAACATCTGCAACTTGTGACTTTTTTTGGCAGGACGTTCAACATGTGGGTGCCAACAACTATGTCCATGCCTGGCAGCGAGATGCTCTTGCTGTGTCTTGCTGCTGTAACTGCATTTTCTAGTACCATATCTGAGCCAAGCTTCAGCCTCTTTGACATGCACCAGTTCTTATATCACATAGTATGTGAACCCAAACTATTTTGTACAGAACTCCTTAGCAAAGCCAGTGTTGCATACAGGTGCAAACAACTGTGCCACAATTTCTCAAAGATTTACTGTCCTGTGTGAAGTAAGAGAAAATTTTTTCTCTCTCATAAAAGACATTTCAGAAGGAAATAACATTTTTATCCATCTTACTGCATCATTCAAGAAGTTAAAGGGCAGCATGATACCTTGAACCACATCAGGTCAGGAGGGAAACAATCTTGTCTTTGCATTTTTTTTAAAGCAAGAAACTTTCCTGTTACTTCTGCACTCCATTTCTGTCCCCACCATAAGATACTACAGAACCATAGTAAATGTTCCCAGAGAGGGTATCTGGAAAACAAGAGCAGGGAGTTTTATGGGGGTGCTTATACACTTGTCTTCATGATCATCTTCAGATTGCTCTTACTTAGCCATACCTCCAACATATAGTATTTATTATGGCTGAAGAAAAATGTGCCTGCACAGCTTTGCTGTCTGCATATGTCTACATTCATGCTCAGCAAGGCGCTGTTGTAAAGACCACTACTGCTTGGAAAGCCCAGGGAAAGTTTTACACATGCCCTTCCTTCACACAGGGACTTGGGCTCTGACACATTCCGTCACCAGCCTATACTGCCCGTACTGCACTCTCCAGCCCTTCCTGTAGGATGTGATGAACACAGGCAGGGATCCAAGGAAGTCAGTTTCTTCACCAGGCAGGAAAAGAAAGGCTCATTTTCTTTAGTGAAATTAACATATTTACAAGAGCAAAGCCAACATAAGACAGAGAAGAATCAGGCCTAGATTTGTGCTTATCCACTTGTCTAAAGACATACATTAGAAAATGGTTTTATTGTTGAGAATAGCAAATGCAAACTTCTACGGAGGTATAAAATATTACATTATTATATCATTTGTACCATATTCTTTGAAAAAATGGCACCAAAAATGTAATTTCTAATATCCTCCAAGAAGCCTTTCTTCTTAGGAAAAAACCTTATTTAAGGTAGCTTAAAAATAAGAATAGCAGCAATGAAAACACACTCAGAGCATCCCTCCGGGGACAGACCTGCTAATGGACATGCAAAAGAAGCAATGCTGCCCTTGCAGATAGCCACGGCAGAAAGACAGGCTGCATAAAGCCTTGAGCAACCTGGTCTAGTGGAAGATGTATCTGCCCATGGCAGTGGGAGTTGGGACTAGATAGTCATTTCAATCCCTTAACGTTCTATGACTCCATGATTAGCTTTGGGAGATGCCTCTGCAGTGGCTGATGCAAGAGAGACCCACCTGCAAATCTTCTAACAAGGAAATATACAGGAAGTGCAAATCCAACTTATTCATTTTGTGCATTTGTTTTACCAGAACCAAATTAGAACAGAGATAAAAGCATCTTACCACCACACAGCTATTTAGTGTGTAGTGATACCTTTGACATGCAATTTGTCTTTCAGAGGAGGAAAGATTATTCAGCCTGACATACCTTTGTGTTTCCTCTCTGATCTAAGGTAGTGGAGCCGACAGCAGTGTTCCTCGGTGTCACAATCCAGCTGCAATCATCAAGCTGCCCACTTCCAGAGAGGCGAAAATTTACCATGTTGACATTCTTACTGGCAGTGTAGCTGTTTCGTCTCACGCAGAAGGAACATACTGCCATGTTAGGTTTTGACAGGTCTCCAGAAAAAAAAAAAAAATGCACTTAGCTGGCAACTTCTCTGCAGAGACACTGCGATATTTAACCACTTTCACAAAGACCAACAGAAAGATTTTCATCATTATTGACAATATAATCAGCATTATATGGATTTTCATTATAGTACTTTCTTGTTAGCTTCCTTTTATAGAAGGTTTAAGATTAAAAATATTGTTTTAATAGTATCTAATCTCTAGCAAGGAATTTAGGCCACAAATTTCAAGATCTAATGACTAACATTTTCTCTCAACCATTAGTTCCTTCCTCTCTGCCAGCAGCTGACTGGAAGAAATTTTGACATTGTTGCTCACTCTGTAGAAGACACTGTAATTTGAAACCTTAAGCTTAGGGTGTTGCGGTATATGATCTCTTTACCTGAGAGAAGTTAAATAAATTCAATCTCCTTTGTCTTAATGCTGGCATCTGATCAGAAATGGTGCACTATTAAAAAGCAATGATCATTTATTCTTAACACAAACATATTCTCTCTTGGAAAAGAAATTCATTCTAGTTCAGCATGGGTTTATAGACACCAAAGTAAACATAACTGGGGGATAAATACCCTGCCCTGATGCGTGTCCTCTTCTCACTTGGTTGTTTTCCATGATGTTTTCCTTTGGCTCTCTAGCCAATTGTTTGTCCTGAGTCATCCTTGGTGTGATCTCTAATACACTTCACGCTTTGCTGTACCTCCTGTGCTCTGCTTTTGGTTACTGAACAAGTCTGACCCTTTGGGGTTATAGATGAAAGAATATATTGGTTATAAAGAATAATTATATGTGGACCACATTAAAAACAGTGATCAAACGTCACTAATTAATTATCTAAAGCTATTTTAAAGGTTTGTAGGTATATATTTTGCATACTACCTAGGCATAATTATCACTTTATGGTACAGAAGCAAGAACAGCACTGGGGATACAGGGACTGTCACAGCATACCTAAAAACTTGGTGGTGTTGCCAGAATCAGAATTACCCCAGAAGCAGCCTGCATGGCAAGAATGAGGTGTGTTTTTGCAGTGATTGAGCAGTATTGGACCACTTAAAGATCTCAACATGGTATGGTGAAATGGGAAATAACCCTCTTAGGCTGGTATCACACACATATCTTTTCTCTTACATTAAAAATCCTCATTTGTTCAAATAAAAGTGGTTGAAATAATTTCCATCAATCATATTTCCTACTTGATGCTGCTTATATCATGAAAGCTTATATTTCCCATAGGATAGAAATATGTGGTACTTCTGTGAGATTATGTACAAAGGCAATCCTCATTTCTAGAACTACCCATACCAAGGAAAAACACTATGTCTGTGTTATACTGCCAGCTAGAGCAGCAAGGCCTTGGTGTACTTCTCATCAGTTAAAGAACCCGGGATGGGTTTATCATAGCTCAGAACAGGAGCAGAAGAGCCTGTGGTAGGACAGAAATAAAAGTACAGTGGTTTGCTACGTATCCAGCAGAGAGGAGCCCAGACATAACCAGAAAAGAAAAATCTGATCAATCAGTTTGGGCGTTGCACTAACATAAACCTTCAAGTCATCCTAACACAGCAGTGAATAGAAGGAAACTTAATTATTTGTGATTCTAAATTCCAGTTTCCTATCTTGTAAATGCTGCCTGACATGTTAAAGAATCATAAAATTGTTAAGGTTGGAAAAGACCTCTAAGATCATCGAATCCAACTCTTAATCCAGCACTGCCAAATCCTCCTCAAAACCCCATCCTTAAGTGCCACATCTGCATGTCTTTTAAATACCTTTGGGGATGGTGACTTCTTCCCCGCCAGTTCATCTTGCAGCACATGGAGACAGTCTGCTCCTGTGTCTTGAAGATTTTATTCTGGAAGAATGCCCAGCCTTCCTGGACTCCTTTGCCTTTCAGGACTGCCTCCAGAGGTACTCTGACAACTAGTCTCCTAAACAAGCCAAAGTCTGCCCTCCTAACTTCCACAAGGATCAAAAATTATCATTTCATGATTGCTGTGCCAAAAAAACCTCCAACCATCAAATCACCCGCAAGTCCATAATGGGATCCAAAAATCCCCCAAAATTTTTAAGTTCTTCAGCCCAGAATCCTGCACTATTTTTTTAATGACTTGGAATCCAAACTCCTGAATCAAACCACTTGGCTTCCTCTACAGTATTTAGGATTCCTGCAGGCTAAGGACAGGACTCTTCCTAGGAAACTGAGGAAGGTCCAGCCAAGTGCCAGCCCTTTCCAACAACTTGTATTTCATTTGTTTAACCCAGGTGTAATACATAAATGTGTTCTAGTCTGGTTGCTGTCTCCAGACCCACTTCAGAGCGAGCACTGCCTGCGGAAATCAGCCAAGAGTGCTGAAGGCAGCCTCACCATCCCAGAGCAGTGCCAGGACTCGAACCTGGAGCATAGCATGTGGCGGTGGTGGTGGTTGTGTACACACCTTTCAACTTCCCCTTACGAACTAAATGCAGGGGAAAGACAGGCATGGGCAAAAGATAGCTTGAAAAATATTACCTTAATACAATTCAAATATAACCCCCCACTGAACGACAATTCACAACCTAGGACCCTTGTGTATGCTTTCAATAAATAGACTGTAGGAAATTTAAATTGCAAATGAAGCTACTCTAATCTTAGCTTCTTTAAATACCTTACTACATGGATCCTTCAGAGTGACAGATTACTAGATTTAGATTTCTTTCAAGTTAGTCTCATGACAACCATTTGGGAGATAATATAATATCCATTTCTCTGCAACTCTGAGGTAGGCTTTGGCTGTTTGATGCACACTAAAGATACCTTTGTTCCAGCTCCTTGACAACCTGCCCCACAGAAAGCTCAGATACCCCTTCATTCTTAGTCCAGGGTCTGTGTAAGTCTTTTTCTGTTAACAACAACAACAAAAAAAACCCTTTGAATCCACCAATATCATGCAAACTATGGCTTAGCATACAGCCATTATTCATCCACATGGACAATTACAGCATTTCTAGTGACTAAACCTTTCTGGCAGAGTGATTGAGATTTCTCATGCAGGGAAAATATTGTCTAAAGCTAAAATGTATTGCAAGCTATTTATTGGTTAATCACCAAACAGTAAAATTCTTGGAACAATTTCTCAGCAAAAGTATACTAAACTCAATTGAAGCAATTTAGGGAAAGAGATAATGCTCTGTGCTCTAATAGTATTTTATTTAAGTATTTACTATTGCTAAATTTTGTTTAGACATGTAATCTCAAGCTACATGTTTCAAGCCCACAAATCTCATGCCAGAATGGCTAGAAAAAAATGTCCTCTGTTATTTCACATATTGGTAGCTACAGTGGGATTAAATTGAGGAGCAGAGTTCTAAATTGAACCATAACTATTCTCACTGCTGTAAATTTCAGAACTAAACCCACAAAGGAAAAAGTCAAAACCTGATTGTTTTTAGTTTTGCTAGATAACATTGTAAAAAATTCCTATATCAATGTCAACATCTAGAAATTGAGATTTTCCTTTGAAAATCTCTTTCTTTTAAGTAGTCTGAGAGAAAAACTGATATTCATAATGTTAAAGCAGAATTAATGACCTAGGCACAAACCCCTGTATTGCTTCCATACCTTAGAAATAAATCTGAACTGATGAGCACTTTCAAACAAAATATCCACAGCTATGTTGTCACAATGGACATTTCTAAGAGAACATGAGACTGCACCTGAGGATGATTGCAATTAATTACCTTTATACCATTTCCTATTCCTTCTACAGATTTTGTCAGAAAAATTAATATATCTTACTCTTCATTCTGTACTTGCTGTAGTCTGTCACAGGAATGAATTATCACCAAATTTTAATGCTTCAATACTGTGCATTTTTATTCTCATTATATTCTCCCTTTTTTCTCAATCTTGTGAGAAAAATTATAATAATAAAGAGAAAATAGCAGAACATTTATCCATTTATCCATTCCCTTGACATCCTTAATATTGTAACCAGAACAGAAAATTATACGAAAATGATTTGTTCTTATACTAAATATAGACAAAAGGAAAGAAATAAGTTTAAAATTAATCCGTTCCCTGAAGAGTATGAATCCTTGGTCCATCTTCAGTGCCCTAAAATGTACTTCTACACTGAGCATTGTCATCAATTAAAGCTACAGTCAGTATTAAACATTGACATCTGCTACTGCAATGTGGATTGCTGTGAAGTAAGACTGCAATTGGACATGATACCATTTTGGTACAAAGAGGAATAGAGGAAAGAAAGGCAGAGCACTAGATCTCTGAAATGTTTTAGAGAAGCATAGATGTTAGGAAATCTGAACTCTGCAAGTTCTTGTCTCTAAACTGAAGAGGATCACATTTCTGTTAAATATGCAAAATATGTTATATTTATTATTATTTAGTCATTCCTTCTATTATAACAGAATGAGATACACATGCATAAATTGTCATTTTCTTGGTATATAATATTTCCATACCAAGGAAGGAAATAAATCCATCAAACTGTTTATTAGAGTAACATTTCATAAGTACAATATATCTTTAAGTACATCTAGACTTCTTTAAATACACATATATCATTACAATATCTATACACACATACAAATACAGAACAATGATATTCCAAGTAAAAACAGCCAAACAAGTTTTGCAAGTGAGCTTAGTTATGATAAGCTTGCAGCTAAGAAAGTTGTCAAAAATGTCTGCATGCCTTTACCAACAAAGAAGTGTAAAGAAAATTATCCTGGATACCTGCAGAGTACCATGGTCACTCAATAGCAGTGACCATGATTAAATTCATATTGCATTTTTTTGGACATGACTAGTTCACCTGATCCTCCCAGTGTCAGGTCTGTTATTTAGGGTGCTCTACTATCATGTAGTAAATAGCAATTCCTGTCCCAAAGAGATCATAAACTGCCTCACTAAGAAATGGGAGAAGAAGATGAGGCACAAAGACTTGCCATGGGGATGGTAAAAGAATCAGTGATGAAGAATATGATTTGAGTTTTATGACTGTCATGCCAATATCCTTTCACTTTCTAGAGTCCATTCACCAAAGAAAAGCAAGATAATTTAATGACTGGAGCTGATGTGAAGATTTTTATTTCTATATTGGCAGAATACATCCAAATGCACCTGATATTTCAACCGCCTTTACAAAACACTTTAAATGTCATAAAGCTCATCTAAAGAAGTCTAAACATTTTACAAACTACAAGAACATTTATTTAACTACCTATGAATTCAAGTTCAGATTAGAAGCAGTGTGAACTGAGAGGCTGTGAATCCCATCATGGGATAGAAAACCCAGAACCCCTGGGTGGTGCTGGGAGAGATGCTACAGCCTGCTTCCCTCTGCTGGCAAATCTGTACGTCTGTCCTGTACTCGCTTCGTAATGTCTCACTGTGTTTTAAAGGACTGCTATTTACTAAAAATTCATTCTTTTGCCCACAGTATCTTCCAAAGAATTCTAATAACATGAAAACGTGTTCTTATAACTGAGAGAATAACTAGTAAACTAGTATGTTAGTAAACTAATATTGATGAGTTCCCACTAAAACAAAGGCATCCCTTGGTTTTAAGGTAACACAACACAAACATGCTAGCTTATCATTCACCTTGATCAGATAAACAACTGGTCTTGTGTAATAATCAAAACGAACCTTTGGTTTGATTTTTAGTAAGCATAAGGATTTATCACATACGAAAGAAGTTCATTCCTGGAACAAAATTATATTATCTAGTCCAACTCTGTGTTTAGGAAAGTCATAATAAATTAACTAATTAACTCAAGTGAAATGCATTTCTGTGGATATAGACAAAAGAAGTCCTAATGTGGACAAGAAGCAGTTAACTACAAGCCTTAGCAGAGTCTTCGGGTAGCTAAAAGTTCACACTATTTGGAAAACTAATAACTAGGTCTGTTAGCTCTGTATATGCATTGTAGGTAACCTTTAATACTTTAAAAGTTGAATAAGATCTCCATTATTCCTGAAAAGCAAGTAAATTACTTTCATATTAATAATACAGTGGTATTATTATGGTACTGTAGTCAAGGTCTTTCTCTCATTATGAACTTCAATAGTGAACATAAAGGAAGTATAAATCTATCAGTATGCAGAAAGGAAATGGAAAAGTATGGTCAAAGTCCATGAAGATGTTAGATCTTTTAGGCAAGGAAAACAGAGTTATTTTCAAAGATCATGAATTATGGAAACATGGGTCACATGGCTTAAAATGATAGGGAAAGAAATCACACTTAAAAGTTCCCTATTTGCTTTTTTGAATTTGTGATGAACAAACTGCTAATTACTGCTTTCAGGAGTTCTTTTCTGTGTCAAAACCTTGGCAGAACTATTTCTGCCACAAGAATTTCTGAAATTTCAAGAAGTTTTATGTATCCAATGTGTTGGTAATGCATAAGAAGAGCAAATCTGGGAAATCTGAAAATGAATGAAATTGAATATCTGAACTAAAAAGATCAAACCTATGGAATTCATATTTTTTAAAATGTAAGAGCTTGAAGAAGAAACCAAGAGCAATGTAAAGAAACACCTTTGCATTCACCACAAAAAGTGAAAAGGTGTCTTAACTCCTTCTTCACTCATCTGAAATGACAGGAGACTTGAAAAAAGTGGCAAGAACAGCAAGACTTCAGATCAACAAAGATAAAAACAGATTTGTGCTTGTAAATTGACAAAAATAACTTGCCAAAGTTTATGTAATAGTCAATAATCACAGATTTTAGCATCTTTAGCATAACCGGGAATTTAAGCATCTTAAATACCTAGCAACACCAATTATTAGTAGCTATTGAGTTCAGAAACATAGTAGGACATGAGAATTACATTTTTGTCCTCTCAGGTACTGCTTAATTCTGATAAACACCAAGAAGAACCAATTTAAAGACAGCTATGCAAATCTCCTACAGGAGAGCCTCTAGATGTAAGCAATGAAACTCTACAAGAAACAAATGAGCACTGGAATGAATTTTGGGGTCAGGAAGAAAGCAAGATTAAGAAAAGATTTAATAAGAATGTGTGGAAAGCCTCAGAGAAAACATCTGTATCAAGTACAGTGAAATTCTGTCAGTCTTAATGGGTGATCAGTATGATGAGTGAAGCAGACATGAGGTACATTCTCTATGAATATGAATTTCCCTCTCAGGACTTTGCAAAGTGTTTAACAACCTACTTTTTTTCTGTATGCTTTAGAGACCTCCTGCAGTTACCACCATTTTGCCTGAAACAGGTTGGGGTCTCTTAGAAGCACTCTTCTCTGTTTTTTTGCTGTGAAACCAAGAAATAGTGTCTTATTATTAATATTCACAAGAAATGTGCTCTTAGGGGAAAATGATGCAGTGAAATTATGAGAGCAGAGAAGTATCTTTCAAGTGCACAGTTTCAGCATGACAGGAGCCCACCATGCTAAACAGACACTTCTAACATAAGGGGATTTTTGATATGACTCTTTGCTAGCTCCGCTACTGCCCATAGTGGCAAACTACTGGTGTCTCCTCCTTTTCAGTTCTTCTCTAGGCTAAACCACACACTAGGTCTTCCTGCTTCTCCATAGTCTGATGACTAGAAAATTTACAGCAGTATGTCATCATTTTTACACAATCATTTATTTAACCGCCAGTTTTTGTGCTCCTGGCTGTCACAGATTTTACACAATTTTGAGGAGGAGTTTATCTGGATGCCTTCAGTTTGGCACTGTCTTTGCAAGTAGTTACATATAATGACTAGCTATTAAGCATTAGTATGCTTACCAACCCAAAAAGGTCTTTGCAGGTGGGGAGGGCTCATTCTCTGCAGCTGACTGAAAGGGCTCCCAGGTGTTGCAGGACTGCTGTCCCCCACCAGCTGCATTGGGACTGATAACAATGGTGACTCAATGCAATGGCTCTGATTCTTGGGCTAACTGTTGACCAAACTTCTTGGTTTTTTTCCTTTAAGATTTTACACCTTTTCCTGTTGTGTTTTCCTCTTGAATGCTTCAGCTGCTAACAATCGTGTTTCAAATAATTTCACCTTTATCTCTTAAGTTTACCTTTGTGACCTTTCTGCATAATTTCTGACAGGTCTTCTGCAGCATGAGCAAAGGTTTTTTAGTTTGAGAACTAGGACTTAGAACGTGTGACACAGGTGCAGGACCCCTGTGTTCATCTGGGTGCACAGGTTGCATAGCCCTTGCTATTCTTTGCCATCCTTTGGATCCTCATTCCCACATCCCTAGGAAAAGCTTCTCTCCGTCTCTCCCCTAGTTGACCAAAAACCACATGCAGACTGAACAGAGTGTCACTCCCCACCCATTACCAGGTCCAGCTCAGGGTCAATCATCTGAGATGTCAAAGCCCTAACATAGTGAGGATTTTTAAAACAAAGTCAGATCTACTGCTAGTCCTGGGGCAGAGATTGTGTCTTTTAAGGCTCGGATTCTTAGTGAGGGAGCTTTCATGTGATATTCAAAGCTTTTTTTTTTTTTTTGTTCACAGCCCACTCTACTAAGGGACCAAAGTGCAGCCAGAGAGCTGACACAGTACAGGAAATATGGCAAGCTTTTAGCAGTATGATACTTCACAGCTGGTGTTTAATACAGCCCCTTTGCTTGACCAGCTGTGACAGAACACATCACTGGCCAGATGCTGCCTTCTTCTGCAGGACAGCTGGGACAGGGTGGGCAAGCTTTTTCTCTGTTCTAACAGAGATTTATACTGTCCAGGGATCTTAACGTGCACGATCAACTCTTCATTCTCTTCAGTGGTCATAGGAGCTTCATTTTTTCATGCCTGACCAGGAGAGGAGAGTCTGCACATTAATCACTGACTCAAGTGCTATTTCAGGTAGACGTGATGGAGGGTTATAACACATAATGTAGCAAAGCTGCATTTGCCAAGCTTGGGTACAGTGCTGAAAAAGTGCTTTAAAAACAGGAAGCATCTAAGCACTTCTCTCCTATTATAACCATACTGAGAGAGAAGGAGTGAGCAACCATTGATCACTCTGGTTACTTTCTGTTCAAGTGCATAGACAGCGCATAACCCTTTGACTACCAGCTGTGACAAAATCAGGCCACAGAATTTGGCATCACCACTATCTACAATTTATAATGTCAAGGAATAGGACTCATATTTTATCAAATTTATCCAATATATTTATCAAATATTTTCTCTGAGGCATTTGCAACTCCGAAAGTCTAGCTAACAGTCTTAGAAATATCAAATCTGGTTGTACAAGTGTTAAGCATCTTGGGAAGATGTTGGGCTGGAGACGGGCACCTAAGACTTTTCAGTAGAAAATAAAATGTATTTTTTATGATGGGCCCTGCTTAAAAGGCATTTTCATCTGAGGGAAAATGCAAAACCAATTTAAACTGCTAAACAAAAGCAACATATACTTTTCATTGTGTGTTTTGGAATGAAAGATGTGAATATTACAGAATGCTAGGGTATTTCATAGTAATCTAAGAGTACCACTGTGCCTGCTTCAACAGAAAAAAATTCACAACAGTTTCTTGCAAGAGCTACTAGTGTTCCTTTTCTAGATGTCTGTACTGGTAGGCTGAAAGTGCAACTACAAGAAAACACATAATGGATACAACATAGTGATATTAATGAAAAGCTTGAGAATTTGCATAAGTTAAGACTTAAAAGACTCATCAATCTGGACGTACAATGACAATAATTACACCATTAAATATTCCATTAACATATCCAGAGGAAGTACTTGAAGAAGACCTGTAAACACAAAGTGATCAAAATGAAGGGCCCAAGTTAATGCCATGATATCTAACTAGTTCAGGCTTTTTGAGTTTTTACACTGATTGGCAAAAATTAGGTATCCCTACCACATTTGCCCAAAATAGTTGCAACTCGAGTTCAGTGAGAATTTTTTTGCTGACAAATTTGCTTTTGTCAGACATGCTATATCTGACAACAGTGTCTGACAATGGGCTTATAGCTTGAAGGACATTATTTTAGGCATTTTAAAACTATATATGTGATTACCTATAGGATAGTGAGTCCATGTCAATTCCCAGTACAGAATAAAACATGTTAAAAAAATAAACCAATACTGAGGTGGTTAGTCTTTCTGTCTTGGGTGATACAGAAGAATAGGAATGCCAGCTACTGAGTCCTCATCATGTCTGCTGGGGTCTTCTTAGGTTAGTTATGACATGCAGGTTTTGGATGTTCTTTCCTGTACTCCTTAGGAAGGGAATGCAATTCAAATTCCTTTTCCATCAAGTCTGACTTACTCAGTGTCTCTTGGTTTCTGATTTGAGTATCCTGAGAAGCTGTACATAGACGCATTGAGATCGTGGAGACCTGCTGATACTGGTGCCATCAATACATGACAGTTTTCTGTTGTTCTTTCTGGTGCTTCTGCATTTCCATTCACTATGCACTCATATCAGTCTTCATGGTTCTTTATAATTCCTTTCACAGATAATACAATCACAAAATTATATCAATGAATCATGTGCTGACAGCTCCCGACACTTTGCTAAACAAAAACAAAACACCTGCATAGTAAAAAAACAACGTCAGAGTTACTGAAGAACTGCAGGATGATAAAAAGACAAATTTGGGTTTAAAAAAGACCTATCAGTATTGTAGGAGCTGCCACCACCTCCTGAAAACAACACTGTTCATCTCTGGGATAAGAAACTAATCACCAGCATCTGTTTTTCAGGAGATTGACCCAAGGCTTATGCAAGATTTGTTCTCGACAAATATGAGAGATGGACAAAAGTGTTTAGGAGACTGGGAAGAAGGAAGTACTGTAAAATATGCCAGAAAAGGCTACAGACAGGGACTAATCACATCAAGTTAGTCATGGAACAAATGGGTATCTGGAGCTGCTACCCTGAAACATAGTTATGCTGAGACCACAGACTTGTTCATCCAAAAGCAACTCAAGGATTAAATGAACATGATCGGCATAGTGTTTGTTTGGTGGCGTCTTAATTTATTTATAATGGCATGACATAGTACTGCTATTTTTAACACTAATAATCAGCAGGAAAAGGAAAGTATGACACTGGACAATACTGCTTTCAGAGAATGAGCTTCGCAGGCAGAATGTCTGTGAGCAGCACAGCAGAGCCCTTGAAGCTCCACACTGCTGGCTGAGTCAAACACAGACTAAGCCTGACCCCTGGCAGGATCCCCAGCACTGCACAGCCACAAGAAGAGGATACTACATGTTTCTTCAATAGTGCCTAGTTCTGACACATTCTTGGTCATGCCTGCAAGCTGATAACCAGACATCTAAGCCCCCTTCTACTAGTGCCAGGTCACACTGATGCCTAATTCCATGCTGACATAGCCTTGTCCCTGATCTTCAGGGGGTGAGGAGAGGCCAGAGACCTGCTCTATGAGATCCTCAGAAGCTATGCAAGACTTGATTTCACAGGAAAAGGTTTGGGTGCAAGCAAAGCGACTAACCTCTCTGAGTTAACCCACTCATTTCTGCCTAAAACACCAAATTGCACGTCTTTCTGTATTTAAGGACACTTTGCCTTCCTAAAAGGCAGAGCAGCTTGGCAGCCAGGACACTCCTGCCTTATGTCAAAAACGCGGGTTTGAATTCCTACTTTGAACCAGGCCCAAGTAAAGATTTGAAGCTGAATCTTTTGGGTTGCTTCACACAGTACACTATAGTGTATGCACACTGGCATCTATGCACCTGGTTTCTGGGCTGAGGTGAAAACTACATCCAGCTGAGCCACCCCTTGAGCTCAGCCAGAGTCTGGGGCTGCACTTTGGCGGTGGAGACCCCTACAGCCACACTGAGGATCCCTTTCTTGGAGCTGCCAGTTATCTCTCTTGAACAATTAATGGGCAGCTTGTTAACCAGGCATCAGTGTCAACTCACAGATGGTTCTGCACATGCCTGGTGGCAAGATAATAGACACTTACTGGTTAAGAGATTGATGACAGTGGTATCACATGGAGATACACATAGGAAATAAGTCCTCTTGATGAATTTGACCTATAATTGCCAGGGTTATGACTTCAGTGGTTTCAGGGTATGATAATTTGAGTTGTCTACTGCTTTTTCATTTATAAATTTCAACTGCTAAATTGATAAAGCCACCAATACTTTAATTAAGATTCAGTTACTCATCATCTGATGTCACAACTGAAACACTGAAAACACACTGAGTTCAGTTCAGTAACTCATAGAAAGAGTAAGCATATAGTAAAAAAAAGGTGCTATGCCCTGATCACAGGGAGGATGAAACAACATTTATTCTCTCATCATTCATCTCATCATAAGGCCTATTGCATCTAAAGGCTAGATAATATGCTTTTCTGTAATACTGCTTCTTCAAGGAAGTATGACTTTCTGCATCTTATCAGCTTGGAAATGTCAACTGGAGGAAGTGAACCAAAGAAACCAAGATGGTTTATTCTTCTTCAAAATTATCCTAAACTTAGAGCAGATACTTAAAAAGCTGTTAGAAAGAAAAACAGCAATAAATACATCCCACTTACAGGAATAAGTTAGGTTCTCGTATCATTTAAATCTGGGAAAAGAATTTGTATTGAAATTCTTCAACACAGTAACTCCAGATGCAGACAAAGCACTAATCTCTCTATTAGCCACTCACTAGGGTGTATAACGTTAACAAGTAGTAACACTTTTCCTACTACAAACTGACATCAAGGGCTTATCATTCATCCTTCATGTAGGCAGCATGACAACTGACACTCCACAGAGACATTATGAATAAAGCCAAACACCATAGGATTATTAAATAGTCCAGCTAACTTTCCTCATCTTCCAAAGAGATATTTTTGCACACTGTAACTTTCTACAAATGTATTACTGTCACAATGACTTGCTCTTGAGGTTTTTAGTCCAGGCACAGAGAAAAAGGTGTTCCTGTGCAATGTGAAGGACTACAACGTGAAAAACTTTCAGTAACAGTCATTGACCTTTCACTGTAGAAAACTGTCAGAGCAGTGAAACTAAGAAAGAGGATTTTTTCAGTGGTTGCTGGGGTGTTATACAGCCTTTCATGTGTGTACTAATTCAAATCCTGCCTGGACCAGTATTCTGCCTTCAGCCATACTCAGCTGACAATTACTCTGCTAAAGCTAAATGATTGCAATCAGCAATCCTGAAGAAAACAAACAAACAAAAAGTTAACTCAGCCTCTCTCTCATGTTCTCCAGTATAATTCTGTGAGAGTTCCCAAGACAGCTTCAGCATCAAAGCGCAAGACGTCTGTTCTAGTAGCAATTAAAATTAGAGAACTGATCAGAAATTATTGCTTTACAGCAATAAATTTAGATGACATTCATATGGCTTCATATCTGAACACTCACCAAAACTAATCTTCTGTTTTCTTTCCCATAGTATGAAGAATACAACCACTATCTGCAGCTCCAGCATAATCTTCTATCCATACACACAGTCCACCAGCTCTTAAATGTCAGCTGGCCTTGACATAGCTTTCATTTTAAATCAAAATCAAACCTATTCACTCTATGCCTACTGTTAAAATACCAGTCCATGCTCCTATCATCTCCCTCTTTGACCCATACAACCTTCTTCTGTATGGTCTCCCCATAATCTGCATAAATCTTTTTTGACGCATTGAAAATAATAAAATAAGCATGAAACAAAAGGACAATATTTGTAAGGAAAGCAATGTCTCAACCAATTTGCATACAGCTATTGTGTTCCAAAACACACAGCATAATGGATTTAGGCTTTCTAACTGCCTGCAATCATGGATAAATAAGAGGCTACATTACTACAAGCTCAGAAGAGAAGGTGTGACTTATTATCTCAATTTCGACTGCAAATCCTAAAAGTCGGAATAAATTTTGAATCCCACAGTGCTTGACACTTCCAGAAGATGACAGATATTGACAAAAGAAGACCCCAGAGACAATGAATATAAGCAATTAACACCATCTATTAAATATTTTCAAGACATTCTGCAATAGGAACAAATAGGCAATGGGTTTATAATATAGTCAAAAGCATTAGAATGCAGATGCTCAGACAAAATTGGTTTCAAATTCAGTAACCTCCTGTCATCCCTTCTTTTAGGAGTTTACATCCTCAGGAAGCATGACATATTAGAACCTATTTTCAAATGGTCTTTATCATAGATACCTTTTCTACATGTTTGCATGTGATCACAGATTTTGTCTGAAAGGCCCCTGTTTGCAGGTATGCAACGGTACATAACACTGAGGCATAAAGCTCAGCTTCTATACACTGAAAATCCAACCTTAACACCTAGGAAAGTCTTATCAAAAAGTGGGATACTAGCTAAAGGAATTTAGTGCCTTCTCTATTTGCTGGGATACAGATTTAGGGCTTGATCTGGCAAGATCCTAAAGGTACTGCTCCTGACACTGTGAGCAATCAAGCATGTGAGTGAATTTAAACAGCTGACTCATTTCTTTGACTCTCTGTGTGCCATGTACATGCATTGGGAGGCACATGACTGATGAAGTGCTTCATGGGATGTCGGCCAGAATGTGCAGATCCTCATACTGCTCAGACTAAGGGGGAAGTTAAGCATCCTAAATACTTCAAGAGAATATGTGTGTTTATACACAAACATACATATACACATATACATGCATATGTTTATATACATATAAACACAATTTTCTGTGTGTATTTCATACATTTATATTTTCATGGTACTGCATATTTTATCTAAGAAGTGACCGTGTTTGAGCCTTGTCCTGCTGATACTGATGAGTTTACAGCCACAGATTAAATTATTGCAGACCATATTTCTAGACACTTCAGAAGTAACACATCCTTAATGCATAAAATGTGTAATTTTCCCTAGTCCTGCTCTAGAGTTACACAAAACAGCGAATAGCCCTCTAAGTGAAGTAGCCTTGACCCCATTTGAATTTGAGAATTAGTAAAATCAAATGTTTTGCAATTTAAGATGCTACAAATAAATTCTGAAATAGTGACAGAAGCATATATCTATATTACATATATCTTCACAGCTTCCATCACATCTTTGTGATCTTTGTATCTCCAGTGGAACATAAGGCCAGTCAGCACAGAAAAGACCAAACTCTGTCATTGCAAAAGGCATTTCTTCAGACATTCATGGCCACTGTGGTTTTGGCAGGAAGTTTCATACATCCTGACAGACATGGTGCATTTTCATAAAAGAATTTTTCTTTTCTGTTTCCACATAAATCTGTGGAAGTCACCACCAGCTACAATGGGAACAGAAGTGGGAAGAATAAGATGACTTCTCTGTTGGACTTCTGCAAGGATTCCAGGATTTCATTTCATCTTTCCATGTCTTGATTATCACAGATGTCAGCTGGATGATTGTCCCCACTGTTCTTCATAACAAGCCACAAAATCCTTGCATGAAAGACAATACTTAAACAACACCCAAACTCCACTAAATCTATGAAAAAAAAAAAAAAACTGATTCAATTACTTTGGCTGGTGAATTTGGATTGAGTGCTCTAATACTAATCTGGCTATTATTATTATTGTACTATTTATATATATATTATTACAAACATACACATGTATACAGCTTCCATATTTCCATGTTTTAGGATTTTATCACCATGGTCACTGAAGTAATTAAGGTGAGATATATCAGTTTTAATTACATATATTTAGAACTGTATTTCTCAGTTTACACATCCCCAGTGATATTTCTTATGGCGTGAATTTTCAGACTGGTAGCAGAAGCTAAAATTTTCCCTTAAAAGTTTGTGTAACCTGCGAAACACAAAGGCATTAAGCAGTTATACTTTTCTGAATCATGGTGCTTTTTGCAAGAACAGCCGTGTATTTAGTTCAACCATGAAACTCAAATGGTTTTACTAATGAAAAGGAAGCCAAATAACCAAGTACTGGAATGAATTGCAGGCTATTAAAAGCAGATACTTGGCTCAGTCAATGCGCCCCTCGTGAATGATGCCACTTCCCTTTAGACTGGTATTGAAATAATGCAGACTTATTTCACATTCTACAAAGTATTTTTAGGACCCTGTATTAAGACCTTCTATGATAAAGATAAGATATAGGAAATACATAAGAAAATGCAACTTCTTAGCTTGCAACAGCAAAATTCCAGCATTTACTGAACAATTACATCTAGCTTTTAGGATAAATTACTTTTGGTGAAATTATTTACAAGTTTTCCCATGGGCTTACCAGTACCATTGGATTGCTGCACATGCATCAGAAAATGTATGAAATTTTGGTAATATTGGGAAGAACAATTACTTGTTTTTCAGATACAGGTGGATTCATTGACTTACTGAAGGCAATGGGAAAACTCCAATATGTAAGTCAATAAGACAATACTTTAGATAGGGAATTCAAGAAACCTTAAATAACAACATCCAAGGTGAACTATTTTAATTAGTTCTCAATAGAGTGATCTGCAACTATGACTTCTTTCTTTAAAGAGTCTTCTCATACCTTCATAGTACATGTCTCTTTTTATTCTTTCCCATTTTCCTTCTACAGGCTTTGTTAATTTTTAATCCTGTGTATAAATTTAATTGCTTCTTGCCTTGGATATACTTCCATAAAAATCCGTGTATCAGGATTGTTCATTCTTCATGCATAACAGTTGAGCAGACTGGTCCCTGACCAGGTTATTGAGAGTGGACCATGACAAAAGGGTTCTGAAAGATTTGAGGCAGTCTTAAAAGATTCTTGAGAAAAGTGCTGAGCTGATGAAAAGAAATAGCAACACAGGCACAGAGGCTGCCCAGAGAGGGTGTGGAGTATCCCTTCCTGGAGCAACTCAAAACCAGGTGGTTGGACTAAGCAATCTCCAGAGATGTCTTTCACAGTCAGCAGTTCTGTGAGTCTTCTGAATTTTGTCCCTTCATCTGGCAAAGACACACCACCTTCAGCTTAACTGTAATTTCTTGTTTTCCCAAACTACCTTCTAATTTCAGCAAACGTTTCTTGGGGAATCAATCTTGAACAAAACATATTTTAGGCATGCATACATGAGGGACAATTTGTATAATGTCAGTTTCTCATTTATAACTAACATGCTTAGATTTAGTTGGCTCAAACTCCATAAGAAGGTAAACTTTATTTCTAATAATACCTAAGATTGGGGAAAAAAGGAAAAAACAACACTGTGGACATTTGCCTGTAAACAGGTATCCAAATGTTGATTAGATCTAGATTTGAAACATATGATTACACAAGTTTATAATGTTAAAATCAATTTTTATTTTCATGAAACTTCTACTTGTAACAACCATATGCACAGAAGTCAAGAAAATGTCTGACAGCATAGCTTGGGAAAAAAAAGGTACACTATAGAAAACAACATGTGGATGACAGCTGCTACTCCCCCTTTAGCTCTTATTCAGTCTCTCTTGTGTTAAATAGTATCTTTCCTTTACCATTCAATACTAATCAAGTTGACATCACTAAGCCCTCTGAAATTGAGGTGTTTCTGCTGCGTACATTTCCCTGGCTAATATTGTAAAATAATTCATTCTTCTCAAAAAGAAATAGGTAAACAATATACAATATTCAAACTACCTGTGGAAGCATTCTTGAAGAATGTAAGAACATCTCAATAGCTTACATGAATACAAACACTGAAATCAAGAAGACTAGATTCAGACTTTACTTTCTCAAGGCCAGAGGTAGTTTGGATGCATCAGTCCAGTTGACATCTTACCTCTACTTTTGTTATGCTTCTACAAAAGCCAAATAAATCTGCTTCTTATAATCCACAAAAAGCATGACAGTGTTCATAATAATGACAGGGAATCCCCTGATTTGCAATTATTGATGGGTAGCTCTCACATTCCCCTGTGGAGTTCAGTGGGGAAGTCAGTCAATGGGTGTTTAACTCTGGCTGGCATCCTCTGCACTCACTCCTGCAGTCTGGCTGCTCCTGCCTCCTGCCAGCACCAGCTCCAGAGCTTTTTTTATTGCAGGGCTGGCAGCTGCCTTCATGTCTCCCTGCTCCAGCCAGCAATGCAAAGAGACATCTCTCAAGTGCTGGCAAAAAAGCTCAAAAGAGATTCCAGCAGGCAGAGGAGATCCCCTGCCAGGCTAAAGGACTGAGGGAAAAGGAATCACTGGGCTATTTAATCCTTTATTTTCATGTCTGAATAAAGGACAGCAGGAAGTACATGACCCCAAAGGAAAGAATTTTCTATCAAAAAATGGCACCATTCTTTCTGCAAGCCTTTTAGTGCTCTCAGAGAGAAGCAACTTTTGCTTCTTGGAGGAATCAGAAGGAGTCTGCCAGGGTGATAAAAGAAAAGAAGTTAACCTCCTGACAATGGTGATAGGTTAAGCCAGTATGAAGGAAGCTTACACTGCAAAGATCTTTTAGGACTGAGAAGAAAATTGTCTTTGGTTCAGCAAAAGAGGAAGTGCAACACCAGAGGATTAAGAAGAGAAGGAACACAGTAAAAATAAGAAGCCAGAGAGATGTTCCTTTGCAGCAGCACTTTGAATAAACAAAGCTGCAGGGGGTCACAACGAGAGACTGGACATGACAAGTCGTACAGGGAGAACTGTTAGTAGGCCTGTGCTACAAGCAGTAAGACTTCAACACAATCAAGTGGGAATAAAAAGAGAGGAAAGATAAAAACATGACTCATGGGTGGTATTCAAAACTCTATTTGTCAATGGGTGCATCCAGGGGACAATATCTAGACAGTCAAGAGGGAAAAAAGACAGATGGAAGTCTAGCACACACCCAGCAGCAGAACAAAGAGGAGCACTAAAGATTCAAAAAGCAAAAGTGAAGAAGAAATGGGAAAGGACAATTTTTTTTGGAAGTGCACTGGGGTTTTTTTAAGTGTTTGCTGTATTTGGTAAGAGGAATGAGAGTTTCTAAAGCAGTCCATCAGTCAGAGCCAATGATGAAACACAGGCCTTTATGTCTAAGTTATTAAGTGGAGACATCAATGTGATATCCAGCTGATGGAGGAAGGACTGAGCCATACTGAAGGAGATGTAGGATTAAAGCAGTTTTGAACAGCATGTTTGGAGAGGTTAGAGATGACAGGAATAAAACAGATGAAGTTATAGGTACAGGATGGGGATTCCAATGGGTGTTTTTATAACAGGGATTATTTGTGACTACCTACCTTTATTTGAGAGGAAACTTAAGGACTTTGAGAAATAGAAAGGAAAAAAGGCAGGAAGAAGTAGACACATAGGATAGGAGGGGAAGGGATAATAAGAGAGGAAGTAAGAGACATAATGAAATCAACATTTGTGTGACAGCAGACCAAGAAGCAAATATGGAAAAGGTTAATGATAGAAGTAATTAATTCTGTATTTTAACTTTGGGTTCTTTCTGCAGAAGCAAATGAGGTAGTTGCAGTAAAGCCTATTTGTTCAAACGAGGAGAAAGACGCATTGAAGTCCCAATGAAGAAAGTCATGTTTGTTGTAGGAAAAAACTGGATGTAGGTCTATGACTGAAGTGAAAAGATGAGGACATAGTGATAGTCAGCTAAAATGTCAGATTAAGTATCATCAGAGAAAAGTAGCTCAAGGGTGAATATGTGGATGCAGAAGTGATAATCATTGCCTGATAGTCAGCATCTTATCTCTAATCAGAGTTAGCCTTTCTCATTACAGCAGTGCAACTGATGTCCAAAAATTATTCAGAAAGCTTCTCAGATATGCTGGTTTCAGCCAGGAGTTAATTTTCTTCACAGTGGCTGGTATGGCACTGTGTTTTGGACTTGTGCTGTACACAGTGCTGATAATGTAGGGATGCTTTTCTTGTTTCTGAGCAGGGCTCACACAGAGCCAAGGCCTCTTCTGCTTTTCATACTGCCACACTGGCGAGGGGGCTCAGGGTCCATGGGAGGCTGGGAGGTGACACAGCCAGGGCAGGTGACCCCAACTGACCGAGGGGACATTCCAGACCATATGACATCATGCTTAGTATGTAAAGTGGGGGGGAAGAAGGAAGAAGAAGGTGACATATTGGAGTCATGGCATTTGTCTTCCCAAGTACAGTGGGTTGACCTTGGCAGGGTGCCAGATGCCCCTCCCCCAAGCCACTCTATCACTCTCCTTTCCAGGGGGGCAGGGAAGAGGAAATAAGATGGAAAAAAAACTTGTAGGTTGAGATAAGGCAGTTTACTAAAGCAAAAAAAAAAGAAAAGCAAAAGTTTGTGTGTGCATAAGCAAAGGGGAAGAAAATTAATCTCTACTTCCTATCAGCAAGAAATGTTCAGCTACTTCCCAGGAAACAGGGCTTCAGCACATATAATGGCTGCTCTGGAAGGCACACATTGTAAAAAAATGAATGGTCCCCATTCCTCCTCTCTACCTTAGCTTTTATATCTGAGCTGACATCATATAGTATGGAATATCCCTTTGGTTAATTTGGGTCAGCTGGCCTAGTTGTGTCCCCTCCCAGCATCTTGTCCACTCCCAGCCCCTTGATAAGAGGGAAAGGGAGGAAATGTTAGAGAAACAGCTCTGCTCAGCTGTAGCCAAAACACTGTTGTGTTAACAGCACCTTTCTAGCTACCAGTGCAAAGCACAGCACTGTGAGGGCTGCTTGGGGAAATGAACTCCATCTCAGCCAGACCCAACACAATCTCCACCCCTTATTCCACACCATTTGCATCATACTCAGATGCCACATAATTTATCTATCTTCCAACTGTTCCACTGTATTTATTTCTCATTATTGGAATCCTTTCTTGTCCATACACACAACTAAAACTATATCCTTAAACCACCTCTATACTAAACATACCTCTTCTTAAGTACTATCGGCCATCCTTTCACAGATAAATATTATTTTCCCATTTCATGGGGTTCCTCCATCCCTCCAGATCCATGACTTGGGCTCTACTCCATCAGGATGCATGGTCAGGACAGGAGAAGCAGCACACTTGATCGTTGGGCAACAACACCAGCCCAACATAGGAACCTCAGCTCTGGTGCCTGGATCACCTCCTGCCTCTCCTTCTGCACTGACCTTTGTGTCTGCAGAGTTGTTCCTCTGACATATTCTCACCCTGCTCTTCTCCGGCCACAATTACAACTGCACAATAGCTTTCCTTTTTTTCTTCTTCTTCTTAAATCTGTTATCACAGAGGCATTACCACCATTTCTGATTGGCCCACCCTTGACCAGCGGCACGTCTTGAGAGCTGCCAGGGATTGGCTCTGCCTGATACGGAAAAAGGTTTCAGCAGCTTCTCACAGAAGCCACCGCTGTAGCTCCTTTGTTACCAAAGCCTGGCCATGCAAACGGAATGCAGCAAGTAACAATTATATATAAAGGGTCCTGCTCTCCTGGGGATGGCTGAACACCTGCCTGCCCAAGGAAAGCAATGAATTAACTCCTTGTTTTGCTTAGTCTGTAAGCACAGCTCTTGTTTTCTCTATTAAATTGTCTTTATCTCAACCCGTGGGTTTTCTGACTCTTACCCTTCTGATTCCCTCTCCCAAGCCTTCCTGGTTTGAAGGACCAGTATGTGCTGAGGAAGGCAGGAGCCTCCCTTGGAATGGAGAATGTGAACCCCTTCCCTCCGAATTATTGTAATTTTGAAATTAAGGGGCTTTCAGGCGAGGATATAGGAATAGGAATAACAGTTCTTTACCAGTATTTATAATAAAGTGAACAAAAAAACCCCCAACACTTATGGCATTAACAACAAAACAGAAACAAGAACCTGGTTCCAGCCCCCCTCGGCCTGCAGGCGCTTTCTCCTTGGGTGCAGCGATGGTCACAGCCGGCAGGGGGCGCTGTGGTGCGAGCTGCAGAAGACACGGGGCACGGCCGGGAGGGGAAGGGGTGGAGGACAGGCAGGCTTTGCTTCAGGAACGCTGTCGATCCCGGTGCCCCAGCAGGACTCTCGGAAACAGCAAACTGGGACAGTAGGGCGTCTCGGTAGGCAGGGGGAGCGGGGGCTGCAGCACAGTGAAACCCAGAGCAGTGCCGATGGAGCCGCCAGGGGCAGGGCAGGGGCAGCAGCCCGGCTCGGCAGAAGAAACAGCTCCACGTGAAAAGGGTCCAGCAGCAGCAGAGACTCTTCTCTCCCCCAAAAAGGCAGAGCAGCTTCTCCTGTTCCCCTCCGAAGCCCAGCTCCAGCTCTCCTGGTGCTGCCTTTTATCCGCCCCTCTCCTCTGGGGCTTGGCCACAATCCTTTGTTTTTCCTTAAGTATCCAGTACTTATGCTGTCCCCACCCCTGGCTTTTATCAGATCTGGGGCTTGGCCACAGTCCTTTGTTTTTCTTAAGTATCCGGTACTTAACAACTCGATGGGAAAAAAAATTCTATACAAAAGGAAAGAAAAAAAATAAAACCTAACCCCCAACAGGCACTGAGCAAGTGGCCGCCTGGGGCTAGGTTGTTGGCTGGGATGAAAGCATGCCATCAGATCAGTGTGGTCATGCAATAAGCAAACTTCAAAAAACTACATGAACCAAGAAGGAGGAAGAAAAAAACAACCCAAAAAACCCGCAAGTAGCCCCTTCAGGGTGTAGATGATTATAACTTTTTCCACTCCAGAAAGTACACTTTATTTTCAGTTTCCAGTCTCACATATACCTACCTCCTTAGCCTTGTGCTCAAAATTTACAAAGCTTTAGCTTGTCAGCTCTGGGAATTCTCTGTCTTTCCTGTGAATATTAGTTACATAATAGCTTGAGCTAAGCAATCAAAGCGGTGATAGGTCAAAAGGAAGATTTGCCTGAGGTGATGCAGGAGGTTGACGGCAGAGCTTGAAGCTGAATACACATTTCTCTGCAATTCCACAGCACAAAAACCAATAGAGCCTCCTTGACTGTTGGGATTTTGTTGGCTTATTTCCAAAGAAGCACTGTTTCTGAAGCCAAAGCTACAAAATGCAATGGCATTGAAAGAACTAATAAGCCAAAGAGATATCCCCAAATGGCACTGCTTTCTAGCTCTCAATGGCACTTCTGTGATGTTACTAATAAATTATATCACTTACAATCAATATTTTCTACGTGCATTCTGTACTTTGTGTCATTTCAACTGCCTGTAAATGCGTACAGTTCTTGAGATACTGAGTGTGTTAAGCCCAGTCTTTCTCTTGGATTTTACACTCCTCACCTTCAAAATACTTAGGTCCAAAAATGACAGTTTTTTGGTACTGACATTTCTAGTTATAAAAGATAGTCTTGAAAGTCATTCAATACCTTTGCATCTGTTTTGTGGGACTAAATGGCAACTATTGAAAATTTTAGTTGGTAAGTGGTGGCGACAACAAATACAGCACCAAAATTTAGAGGGATGAATTCAACATTTTTTGACATTGCATAACAGTGTAACATTTACTTGTCAACAGTGCAGGATGCAGTAAATAGACTAAATGAGGAACTGAGAGGACCAGGACTCCAAGGCCCACTCTTCTGATGTGACAGCAGTGATTGAGATGACACATCCTGTACTTCAAATTGCATTCTTCAGGTTCCTTAGGGGTTACATTTATCTGTGACTGATTAAGAAATGGGCTAGGCATCATGGCGTTACTCTTCTCCATGCCATGACAACATTCTCAGAAATTTCAAGATTTTTCTCCTGTATGTTAATCTGGCATCGGCTTCTTGAGAAAATGCCTTCAGAACTGACCATGAAGAATCAAGTATTTAGGATCTGACAAACTGTGAAATAGGCATTTCATTAATAAAAAGGAAGTTTATGAGTTATACTGATAGTCATTATTATTTGCATTATCAGAATCTAGGCACTGCTGCTTAGAAAGATGATGCTTTCATGGTACTTGGAATAAAGGGGCAAAAAGATGTTTCTATCCCTGGAAATTTATCGTCTATAACAACTGATAGCTGATGGAACCTGACTGAGGGGGAAAAGAAGGGCATTAATAAAATAATTATGATCAGCACAATAGTTAACAACCCACCTCAGATGTGTGAAGTTCCTATAGCCATGAAGAATGCCTGCTCAAAAGCAATTACAGTGAAATTTTATAAGGCAGTAGCAAAGCTGTATGTAAGTTGAATGCTCTATCTGGATCTCCACTTCCCTAAAGAAGCTCATCAGAAACTGTTTTGGTAAAGAGAAATGTTTATAAAAGTTGGGGTTTTTTTACAGAAGTCATGGAGAACATTGTGAGGACGTGAGTTCTCAGTCATAGGTTAATGCTTGTCATAGTGAATTACAAGTTCCAGACTGATTTGGTATTAAATTAGCACAGTTTCTTCGGGTTATTTCTCTGAGCATTCCAAAGAGACATACTATGAACTTATAATAATTGCTTACTGGTCTTTTATCTAAACTTAGGCACACACCCTTGCCACTGAGAAATAAAGACTGGGCTCTGCTTAGGAACTACCTAGTGCAACAAAACAGTCTAATATTCAATTTCTACAAGCTGCCTTATTCAAAGCATAAATAAGACAAAAATTGGGATGAGCTAAGATCTTGGGGAGTGCTGTCACCTAATTACCTGTTAACACTTGCCTTAGTTTTTTGTTTTACAAGGCCGCAGGCTGCTCTCCACCCTATAAAACTGCGGTAACTGCTTTCCTCAGAGTAGGAATTGGTTATGATGACATGTATTAGTACTGTTACCACAGGGGCCTAAATCTGAAACGATGCAAACTCACGATGACTTCTTCTACTCGTTTATTTGTAGAAAAAAGATTAGACGACCAGCCCGAATCGATGTGTTGCTATACTTTCACTTCAACGGAGCCGCAGTGAGGGCCCGTAGCCCCAGTTCTCTCTGCTGAATTTCTCACGGGCCGAGGTTCATCGGACCTCGGGCAGTCCGGGGCTCCGGCTGGGAGCCGCCCTGGGGAGCAGCCGGCGCCCCCGGCCAGGCCTCCCGGGAGGGGCCCGGCCGCGCCGCATTCCTCCAGGCCCGGGCC